>VRYO01000617.1:3553237-3619827 GCA_009812075.1 Sialia sialis | reverse complement strand
GGAATGGGTGCTCTAACACAGCCCTGATCTGTCCTTTCCCTGGGGAATGGGTGCTCTAACACAGCACTGATCTGTCCTTCCCCCTGGGAATGTTCTCCTCACATCCTGTCCCTGCAGGAGGCTGTAACAAGTTAAAAGGACCCAGGGGCCTGGCGATTCTTTCTTGGAAAGTAGCGATTTTGGGGCAGTGTTGTGTGGGTGCTTGCCCCAGACATCCCTGCTAACACACTGAGCACACCACCTAACACACTCCCACAAGTTTTATGGAGATAAACCCTGCATGTGCAGAGTGAGCAAAGGATAATAAAACTGCATTTATGAACCCTCACCACAACTGGCTGCAAGGAAAACATGTCTGAAGATTTTGTGGCAGTGTCTCTGTGCCTCTTGGACGAGCTCAGTATGATTCAGGCTGTAAATTTCCAGCCTCTCATTCTGACAGCTGCCAATATATCTGACTCCTGGAAATCTCTCTGTCTGTCAAAGATAAGTGTGCTCCTCCAAATGGATTCACTAATCATTGCCTGGGGCTGGATACTGGCTTCCTTCCAGCCAAACCTTTCCTGTGTTTGAAATACACACATGAGACAAAGAAGGAGTA
The DNA here is from genome assembly GCA_009812075.1 of Sialia sialis. NCBI lineage: Eukaryota > Metazoa > Chordata > Aves > Passeriformes > Turdidae > Sialia > Sialia sialis. The sequence goes on along the minus strand of VRYO01000617.1, from coordinate 3,619,226 downwards.
CCTGAAAAGATCAGTCTTGACAAAGCAGAAATTGCATGAACACTTATAAATCATCTTCTCTGCTTTGTATCTGCAACTGTTTTCATTCTTCTTGCTTTCATTCTGGCTGGTTTGGGTTTTTTTTTTCCTTCCCTCTCAACACACATTTCTGTTGCAAAGCAGACAGCCTTCTCTGAATAGGCATTGATGTATAACATTATGTCAGCCCATGGTTTCACAGAATCAGACTTGTTATTTACAAGGTATCAGATATCCTCTGAATTTCAAATTCAGACCCTTCTCTCCATGTTTCACTCTCTGCTTCAGTCCATTTGATGGCCTTAGGGATCCTGCAGATTGGTGACTAGTAAGGCTGACGTGACTGTGGGATGTAAATCCTCAGTGTTATCTAATTGTTAGAGTTGAGAAATGGGATTGCAAAGCCGTGTCTGGAGTCAAGGGTAAGTTGAGCCTGTCATCAGATGGGACTGACTGGGAGACTTGCTGCAGGTCCCCTGATTTTTCAAGGCCTGTAAGCACCAGGCATTGATGAATAAGAGGGTTTTTTTTCTGGGAGAGCAGAGTCACAGTGTTTGTGAGAGATGTTCTGAGTTGACACAGCTGGGTGGAGCAGCAGGGGTAGGTGGGAGACTGGTCTGGTCCCTTCCCATGTACCAAAGAGCTCTGTTGGCAATTCAGGCAGTGTCCCAAGTTGTCTGGTTTCACACCAGGGGCACCAAGAGCAGAACCTGGAACAGTCCAGTCTTTTCTCTTGCTCAAATGAGGGGGTCTCGTTCCACTAACAGTCCTCCAAGTAGAGGAAGCATCTTTCTACACTAAGCTCCAAAACTCAGCTACCAGCTTAGACAGCACTTCACAGCCCAAGGCAGTCATGGGCAAGCAAAGTAATCCCACTGCCTCTCAACAGCACAGTCAGGATTAACTTGAGTTCTCCTGTTTGCTTTCTTTTTTTTCCACTAGTCCATGTCACTTCCCTAGATTTCCTGTGCAAGATGCAAGGAAGACAAGGATCCTTGGGGAGAAAAACCTCACACTGAGCACTACCACACTCCCTCTGCCAAGGCAGACAGCAGGATGGAGCCCCATGTGTTCTCCATGCAGACTAGTCCCTGATCTTGTTTGATTTCAGGATTAAAATTCTGCTAACAAAATATGATCTCATTATTCTTTCCATGACTCAAGCCTTTTGTAGTTTAAAGGCCCGCTGCTCTGAAGGGGGTTCTGAGGTTTGGGTTTTCTCCTGTTAAGATTATAAATTCAAATATGGTGATTGACAGAGTTCAGCCTTCTGATGTTCAGGGTTACAGACTCCCCTGTCCTCACAGCTGCCTTGGGCACGGTTATGTGTGGCAAGGAGATAACTCTGCAAGTGTTTGAAGGCTGCAAGTACTGATGAAAAGGAGAGAACACAAGGGTTGATCTGACAAAGGTAACTAGGAGACCTAAGATGATGTTTAATAAAGTTTTTTGGCTAAGTATCAGGACTCATTTCCCAGCAGTGAGTTTGCAGTGCCCTCCCAATTATCCAGAGCTTATGCTGTTGTAATAAATGCACAGACCTATAATTATTTTATGGTTGTCACTATGATGTGTGTCAAAGCGATTTGGAGCCACACACTAAAAAGATGTTCAAACTTACATCCTCTCATGGCTCAACAAATGGCACTTGGGTAATTCTGAACAGCACAATGAGGCTCTCATGACATCCATAGTGCCACCCTGCACACACTCATTCTCCTATTTCATCCTTTCCCATTCACTGGTCAGGTGTAATTGTGCTCCTTGCAGCATCTTTCCTTAGCACTCACCAGCTTTTCCCAACTGCAGAATATGCTTTCCTCCTGAAAAGTTTGCAGTGTTTTCTTCCCAAAATAGCACTCATTTGCCCCCTGCAGATGAAAACATTTTAGAGAATTTGTAAGCCCCGCTGAATAAAACCCAAGTTCTCAAAGCTCCCCTCCAGCAATCAGCCTCACAGCGGTGTTGCCTGATAAATGCTGCTCTGGTGGGGAAGCACACATTAAGCTGCAGAGCCTGATGGAAGCACTGCTCCTCTGTGGTGCAGATGCTTCCAAGTTCTCCACTGGGACAGATTGCTGCAAGGAGCTCACAGTGATTATTTAAATAAATGAGATTGTACCAGGCAGAATGGACTTGGCCAAGCTATGGAAGTCAGGCTGTGTTCCACATTCCACTGCTGGGGAAATAAATCCTATTAATTATTTCTAAATATATACTTTTAAAAAATACTTACAATTAAAAAGGAAAGGGCCTTGGCAGATACTGCTGCTGATGTAATTTCTAGGTGCCAGCATCAGGAGAGTTGCCCTGGTAAAGCCACGCACCAGAGGGGTGTCACAGCAAGCAAGGGTGTGCAGGAGCCATACCAGGAGCTTGGGGAATCTTTCAGAACACCACTAAGCACAGACACTCTGGCTTCTTCCAACATTTGCTTTCTGTTAGTGAAGGCTGTTGTGGGTCACATGGATTTTTTATTATGATTATTTTTAACTTCTAAAAAATTAAAATAATATACACTGACTTTTCCTTCTGTTTTCTGCTTGCTGCCAAAGACAAAACAAAACAATGGGCAATAGGTGTAACGGAGCTCACAGGCTGGGTTAGCAGTGCTCTGTTCTGCTGGTACCTCTGGAAAGGAGTCCCCTGGTTTTCCACTTACAAGAGCAGAGTAGACTCAAATCACATCTAGGATGGGGAGGTCTCAGGTTTGGGCTTAAATGGCTCACAGATTTCACTGGGAACCTCTGCAGGGTGGAAGCTGTTTCAGCCAGGCAGCAGTGCCTTGCAGAGCTGAAGAGCCAGTGCAAAGGGCAGTACAGGCTGCTCTCAGTTTCTGCACTGGCTTGTTCACATCCAGCACAAGATTCCTGCCAGCACTCAGCTGTGCTCCTTTCACAGTAGGCAGCAGGCACATGGTGGCTGGACCTCAGAGCTGCTACTCCAAAGCAGAATGGCAGTGCTGCTGGATTTTAGCTTTTATATTTTTCAGAACCTATACTTCTTTAGTGTATAACTCTAAAACTCCATAGCCTGTCAGCTACTGTTGTCCCATTTTATTCACACAAAACAATTCCTCTCTAGGCCTGAAACTCAAGGAAACCTTACTGTCTCAGGCCCTGAGAGATGTAAACAACAGTGAACTTAGGGGCAGGGGGACAAACTTGGAATAAATTACTTCATTACTTGAAGCTGTAACTGAAGGATTAACCCCTGATATGTAAATGGACCAAACTTACAACTATGAAAAATTCTTGACCATCGCCCCACCTGGGTCACCGGAAACTGATGCCTTGGATTGGCTACCCAAAACAGAGGCTAGACAAGATGGAGAGAATAAAAGCAGGTATTTATTTATTGAAGGCCGTCTGCTTTCATTCTCTTGGTCTTTTCTAGCCTCTGTTTTAGGTAGCCACTGCAAGGCATCAGCAGCACCTGAAATGAAAATGAGAAAGCAGTGGTGACTGAGGCTGTTTGTCCTTGCAGTGGCCTGTTCTGTGAGACTCCTCCGCCCATGGTGCTGCTGCAGACCAGCCCCTGTGACAACTACGAGTGCCAGAACGGCGCGCAGTGCATCGTGGCGCAGCACGAGCCCGTGTGCCGCTGCCTCGCCGGCTTCGCGGGACAGCGCTGCGAGAAGCTCATCACCGTCAACTTCGTGGGCAAGGACTCCTACGTGGAGCTGCCCTCCGCCAAAATCCGCCCTCAGGCCAACATCTCCCTGCAGGTTTGTCACACTCTCCTCTGAGCAGTAATAGCTGTAGCGTGCCTGTGTCTCGTGCTGACAGAACTGGCCAAAACCCTGGAAAAATCAATTTCTGAGCCACTTGTCTACTCCAAAATCACTGAAATGTGAAGGAGAGACGAAGGCACCAGTGTAGCTTTGTGAGCCTCCAGAATCTCTCCACATTCTGGTTCCCAGACTGGCAACACAACCAGGGATGGTTCAGGAATGCCCCATGTCTTCCCACTGATTCACAGCACTGTGTTTCATCCTGTACAATTTGGTTTTTAATGCTGTGACTTAAAACAGGCTGCTGTGTATGGCCTCTCTGGACAATATTTTGCTTATTCAACAGACAGAAGGCCTGGGATTTTGTTACAGACCTAAAATTCAGAAGAGGCACCAAGATCTTTTTTGTGCTTCCTGGCACTTGCTCTTATTTCTGATTATATACATCTGATGTATTAAAGTATATTTGAATTGCATATATTATTTTGGTTTGATTTTAAATATAGGTTTATTTCTTTTATTAATCATTCTCAAGCAATCTTACATGGTTATGAATGTTTCACAGGTAGCCACAGACAAGGACAATGGCATCTTACTGTACAAAGGAGACAATGATCCTTTGGCTCTGGAGTTGTACCAAGGACACGTGAGGCTCATCTATGACACCCTGAACTCCCCACCCACCACAGTATACAGGTAAGTGGCTAAGCTCTGCCAAGACAGTTGACTTCCAAAATTGATGAGGGAGAGGCAGGATTTTTCTAAGCAATGTATATTGGAGAAAAACCTTTTATTTTATTTTGAGGTATCTCTTTTATGCATGTAACTAGATGAGAAAGAATAAAGACTTACCTAAAGGCTGCATGGGTTAAAATTGACAGCTATTGGCAATATCAGTGGTGCTCTGTCCTCCTGTAATTGTAGAAAAATGCATTTTCTAATCTACTGTAAAGTTTCAGTTTCTGGTGAATTTTGTCCTTGAAATAGTTCTAATTAATCAGTGTCTTTGTTGATATCTTTGCTGATATTAAGTGACTATACCAAGACAGAGTAGTGAATGTGCAACTGCAGGGTTAGAGTGCCTCAAATAGAAGGAGAAAGGCTGAACTCTTGTAAAGGGTGAATATTTTTAAGGAAATTCTTGCCTGTAACTACACAACCACAAAAAAGCACAAATGGAAACGGTAAATTGTGGGGTAATTTGACCTTCAGACACTTGGCTTTTGAGGATATGAAATCCACTGGTTTTATTCACTAGTCACAAGAAAGAAAAGCAAATGTACAAGTGAAATCCATGCATGGAGACATTTCTTTAGGAAGGAGGGATGTGCTGCCTTTTTGTCCACGGTTCCTTCAGCATCCCTCTCCACTGGTTGTTATTTTCAAGCCCTGTTGCTCCAGTTTACTCTGAGCACAGATGGAGTTGTGACCACACAGAGCATTTTGGGTTCAGCACAGACTCGTGGCACTGAGTGTGCAGCAGAGCTGTAATTCCTGTGGGGAGGAGCATCCTGCTAGAGCAAGCAGAGCTGTAATTCCTGTGGGGAGGAGCATCCTGCTAGAGCAAGGGACAGGATGGATGGCACCACGCATCACCCACCTCATACTTTTCTCAGAAAGTTTTCTCAGCACTTGCTAACACTTGAGCCTTCCAGGGAATTTTCTTTAGGGGAAAGGTGACATTTTTAAGAAAATGAAAACATTCTGTTTGTATTATAGTGAACTGGATAATATCAATTTCCAGGGGGAGCACTGGCTTGTCCCCTGTAGGAATGAAGTAGGTTGCCCATGATTTTCACCAGCTGGATGGATAGGTGTGAAAAATGTCTCTGTGTGTGGCAGCTGATCCTGACTGATCAGCTGTTAGAGCAAAGCTGAAGTTGATAAACAGTTGTATGCTGCTAATTAGTACGGACGGAAAGCTCATTATGTGTGGCGTGACAGGTCCGTGTGGGTGTTTGCTGGCCATGGTCACAGCAGAGAGGGGACAGGAGCTGCTGCCACCACCACAGAAAGACCCCTCTGTGGATCTGCTGCCTTCTGGCAGAGCTGCCAGGGGTGGTGGGTGCACTGTCCTCACTGTCCCCACGCCCTTCACACGGATCAAGGAGGAGGGAGGGCTCCATTCACACTGACACCTCATTACCATAAGATTAATGGCCTGTTCACCACATTTGTGTGCCGTGGTCTGCTGAGATGCAAAAGAAGCTGCTTAATACCATGCCCTTTCTGAAATGTCACTCTAATCTTTTATTAGTTTAAGGAGTGGAGCAAAATGGGATTAGCATGGCGCTCGATGGGAAAAGATTAGGTTGATTGAGAAAAACTGCAGCTAAAGAATGTCAGAAAGGGCCTCTAAATAGATTAAAAGACTTGTTTTCCTTAAAGGCTGAAGAAGGAGCAGGAAAACCTGCTTGTCCCCTTACAAACATGGGATTTAAGGGTAGAAGGCATAAGAAGATCAGGTTTGACCTCTCTGTTTGATTTTCAGCTGAGGCATGAGCTCTCTTTGGCTTAAGACATGACTTCCAGCTCGGCACAGAGTTTTGACAGGAAAGCACCAAATAACAGAAAATCCCCCATTTCCTTTAGTAGCTTGGACAATGCTCAGTTATTTCCATTATCCAGCCATTGGCCATCATTTCCAAATTGTGTCACTAATACCTTCTGGATTGATTAGAGGCTTTCTCAAGGGAAATTAAAGTCTACTTATACCTGGAACTGGTTCCCATGGGTTTATCTGGACTTTTATTTGCATTTCCTTCTCATCTGCATTTTGATGAAATGAATAACTGGTTCAGTGTGATGCATTTCATCTCAACCTGAAGAATTTGGGAAAATCTTTTCTACAACTTCTACAATTTTTATTTGTCATTAAAAACAAGATTGCCAGGAGAACTTGTAACATCCTGGCCTCACCATTGGTAAAGCAGTTTGTCTTCCCCATTGCCTCCTCCCCGCTGTCTTGTTTAGACACCTCATTTCAGTTTCAGTCTCAGCAAAAGTGGACTGTTTGCCTTTGCAAAGCTCTGTTGAAAGACTATTAGATTAATTTTCACAGTCAATATCATGTTCTGCTCCCCTCCAAAGCAGTCCACTTTTTGGACTAGATGAGCAGGGCTTTGGCTCTTGGTTTTCCCCAGAAGAGTTTGCCAGAAGAGGAGGAGGCCTTAAAACTCTGCCTGATGGGAGCTGTGCCAGCTACAGCTGCAGGAAATCTGTCACTGACCTGGTCCTGGGTTGTAACTGAGATGTTTTGTTGGCTATTTCAGGTACTCTCAGGATGAGATGTGGGAAGTCACTGGCAAGCCACATGATCTGTAATTCCTCATCAGCATCTCCATGATAAGATTTATTAATAGTACTTATGAACAGTAAAATTAGCGAAGTACTTGGCTAATACAGGTAATATCCTGTATTATTGTTTGGGGAGCCAGCAGTGCGTCAGTCACACCTGGTGGTATTTTTTCAAATTATTGCACGGGGATAAAGCACTCCCCATGTTCCAGTGGCAGGCTGTGCCCCAGCCCTGTGGGACAAAGCTGGGGGAAGATTTGCACCAGACACAGGGGTGCTCTTGCTGTGAGCTCTGAGGGGCTCTGCTGCAGAGCTGCTGTGGGGAATGCAGGGCAGGGATGTGCCAGGAAAGAGATGTTCATTTTAACTCCTCTGGGAAGGCAGGTTGGCCCTGGCTACCAGAGGGAACCTGTTCCTGTATTTTAGTTGCTCCTCTGATTGAACCAGAACTTGATTACCAACTCAGTCTGGAAAAGCCCAAGATAACTAGCTGTACATTCAGGTTTGCTTAACATGTGTTTGTCCCTGTAGTAGGTTTGGATAGAAAGGTTAAAGTTGACACTGGGCTTCTCTTTCATTCTAGTCAGGTAAAGGTCAGCACATGTCCAATGGAAACAACTACCTGAAATTCGCTGTCATTTATCATCAAGTTAGGGAGAAATACAAGTTAATCCATTAATATAATATAATGCAATGCGAGAGCTCACCCTTTAAAAGAAAATCTGACTGATCTTTTACTGGAACCTGTCACTTGTGATCTGCAGGAAAATGGTTTCCTCAATGTCAGAGTAAAGCTCTTCAGAAGATCCATTTTTGAAGCAGGATCCCTAGTTATTGTTTCTTTTATTCTATTTAATTATTCTATATGTGGACAAATGAGAACAGGAATCTTTTTCTGAGTGCTTTATTGCCCTCCTGGTTTCTGCACTGCTCAGAGTTACTCTTCCATGCTGTGACAATACTTGCTGCCACTCCAAGTGAGTTCTTGAAATGAAGTAAATCTTCTACACAGATCCTGTACCTTAATTTTAAAATAACTGATAAGGAATGTCCTGCTTTTATTTACTACCACAATCCAGTTAAAAGTTTGAATTAACAAAGAGCAGTTAATTTCACAGTTCCAGAATTCAGCAATTGACACTGGTATCTGTTTAACTGTATCCTATTGGGAGAACTCCCTATTTTCAGTCTTTTTTCCCGCATCTGTTCCTTGAGCCAGAGATAAGACCTTACTTGTAAACTTTTCTCAGATAGATTTTATGCTGCCATGCAGTCATATTGATTTGGATGCTGAAATAATCCTTCCTAATAGGAATGGAAAACAGAACTTTGACACAAACTGCTGATGTAATTCCCTCCAGAGTTCCCAGATTGCCATGTTGCATACAGACTGTCATATCTGGTAAAGAGCAAGATGCAGGCATCGTTGGTGTAAAATCATATGTTTTCATGCAGGGTTCCTGACAGCAGTGAAAAAGGAGGCAGTTAGGAAAAGATAAGAATGAATTGTATTTGTCTTTCTGTACAGACTACACCCAAATTACATTATAATTCCTTTTAAAAGTTTCCTTGCATAATCGGCTTTCAAAAATGCTACATCATTAAAAATATTCCTTGTAGATTGTATCATGCAGTTCTCATGGTCTGGCTGACTCTTACATAGCATAGATGGATGTTCTTGTGGTTAAAGCAAAAGGCCTGAATTGAAGGAGCCTACATTCCTACTGTATCTGTTTCAGATGTGATGACTGCAAGACGACAAATTAAATCTGGTTCCCTGTGCATGCTAAAAAGTAGAGAAAAGCATAAAAAAATAGAAAAGATGTTTCAGAAATGTGCTGCAGGGTGAGGTTCCTGCTCCCCTGTCCCTCCAGGCTGTGGAACAGCACAAGGTTCTTGTGCCTGTGGCACTCAGTGTCCAGCACTGTCCCTGGCAATGCCACTGCTGAATGGATGTGCTGCTCCCCAAGGACTTCAGTCCTCTACTCAAATTTCTGAGCTTGAACAGTTGCTTTGGTGGTGGAAGAACATCCACACCTTCCACAGAGAGGGATTTTGTGCCATTGTCTCTTTAGCTGAAATTGCTTATCTGCAGTAAAGCCTGGGAGGCTTCACCATTAATTCTCTGCCTTCTGGGGAGGAATGTGCTTGAGGAGTAAGAACATTAATTATTCTTAGGATCATTATTAGAGCTTGTCAAACTCAGTTTTTGGCAAAAGTGTCTTTGCAGAGTGCACTGCATGACTGGTCCTTTTCCTCCTAACACCTTCACAGTGTGCAGCCTGTGCTGTGCCTGTCCCTGGTGGGATGCCTGTTTGATGCTCTGCATAGGCTCTAAATAGGCTGGTTTTTTCAGACATTTCTGGGAGGCATCACTGAGCTCTTCACAATTCTGCATATTTGCAATTCATTTTATTCTCTCTATCACACACTCTTATTTTTTCAGGTACCCCCTAGGGATTCTGTATCAAATATAATGAAAGAAACGGGCATTAGTCTCTGACCTGCACAGGAAGAATTGTAAAATTTGAATCTACTTATAGATATTGCATGAGCCAAGGCAAAGGACAGATGAGCTACTTTTTTACCTTTATAAAGTGCTCTGGAGTACTTAAATGGGAGAAAAATGGCAAGTGTCTGAGTTCTTGTCAAGCTACAAACATAGCATTTCCATAGTTTTTCCTGGATTTTTGTGTAGTAGGACAGTGAAAATGTAAGGTCAAGACCTTAAAATACCATTTAACTTTTAGTATTAGGTTGAGATTCAAATATTTGCTTTCATGAAACATGGAAACTTTTTTCCTGCTGAGCTGAAGCTTAGGAAGGGTAAAGTTTTGTCCTCTAGGCTGCTGAAAGACTTAGCAGGCAAAATCTTGTTAAGCTGAATTAATGTTTTTCTTTGTGGATCTCTGCAGTATCTCTTTCAAGAATGAGAGTTTCTCATCTGCTCTCTCTCTGCCTCCACCCAGCTCATTCTCTTCAGTTGTGTCTGAGTACCCAGAAGCTGCAGACCCACACTTCATGTCTCACACATGTATAGGGTGTTTCAGAGTGAGCTTTTTACCAAAAGAAAACAAAACCTTTCACAAAGTGAGCCAGTGCTGGCCTATCTGTGGTGCCAGGTACAGGCAGTTAGGAATGGATCATCTAAAGCCACTTGTCCTGTGGTAATGACAAAAATAAAAGTTACATTCTCTCAGTCCCAGGTCACCATATTCAGAGGCCAGAATCTGGAGCTGTGGGTCTGAGCTGCACTCAGGCATCCCCTGTCAGCAGAGGCCAGGCTGCAGAAAGATTGCAAATATATTTTAAAGGCATTTTCCTGCTACACCATAGGTTGCTGGTCCAGTAGTCCATTGCCAAAGTTGGTTGATACTGATTGCATCAGAGGAAAGTTGAAGTGTTTTCATAATAGAAAGTGATGGAATAAACCTAATCATAGTCAAAATTATTTTATAAACTTCCTGTGCACTAATGACTGGCTCATGTCTTGAATTGTGAAGGTTTTTCCCTTACAACAACATGTAGCAAGCTAATATGTTTATTTTTTCCTGCCTGTAAATTTCTTGTGAACACGATGAGTAACACAAAGTTTAGATGTGTACCATGTGTGATAGATTCATATCCCATCTATGGCTCTGGATCCAATCCATGCAGCCTCTGCTGGAAGCAGCACACACAGACCTGGGGCTGAGGGAGATCAGGAGGTGCAGGATGGGTCTGTGCATGGTTATTTCTGTGCTTCTTCCCAGTGTTTGCCAGCATGCCCCAGTGCTGGGGGAAAGGTGGCATGGCAGCTGCTCTGGTGGCTGTCAGACATGAATGGATTTGGTCATTTCTGTGGATGAGAGGATCCAGCTGTTGGTATGTTGCTGTAGCTGAGGTGGAAACAATTTCTAAATAGACTTGACTTTTTTTTCTTTGGGCTTAGCCTCCAGTTTCAGGTAAAACCCATCATTCTCTTTCAACCTCACTGGATGCCCTGTTAATTGTACTCTGTGGCAGCCCTGCTCCCTGCTGCTAATACCTGCATATTTTCCAGAGCTGAAAAGGGGATAGATGGTCTAAAGCACTGCCTGATGTAACAACTCTGTGAAGGCACCTGGTGGATTTTCTCATCAGAACCTGTGATTTGATAACCAGCTGAGTGGCAGAGCTGTTTTTCTAGAAGGCGACCCCATGCACCCTGCTCTGTTCCAAGTCCTGGTGTGCCAGGGGCTGTGTCACAGCTTGTCCTGGTGTGTGACACTCAGCTGTACCCATGCAGTGCTGGGCAGGACGTGGCACTCAGGCTGCCACTGCTGCAGTGCCAGGGCCTGCCTTCCCCTCTGCTTTTTTATTATTTTGTTATTTAGATTTCACACTGACCCAATAGCACTGATTGGTTTTGGGTTTTTTGCAGTCTGTCTTTCATGGGTTTGTTATTTTGCCTGATGCATGTCACTGTGAGGACACCAGGATGCAGCAATTCCTAATGCCACTGTGTGCAGTGAAGAGCCAACACATCCTGCTGGAGAGGGTGGGCAGGAGGCAAGGCTCTGATCTGTCTCTCAGGAGAGCCCCTGGACTTCAGAAGTGCATTCCAGCTGGTTTTACTGCCATTGCACTTGCTTTAACAGATTCTCAGCAGAATGAGGTATCCAGCTCTGCTGGTGCGAGTGCAGGAGACAGCAGCTTCTGCTCCCAGCAGCTTCTGCTCCTAGCAATTTCTGCTCCCAGCAACTTCTGCCCCCAGCAGGGGGCTGGAGGGAGCTGGGGACCTCACCCAGGTCAGGGACACTGTAAGAATCCACTGCAAACAAGCAGTATTTGTCCTGGCCAGGTGTCTGACCCTTTTATGAATTATCTAGGGAAAGGGGTCAGGATTGTGTTAATTGCATGTTGCAGGGGTGTAAAAAAGGTCCTTGCTTTTCCCTTAGAAGGTCTATAATACAATGACTTTCACTGCTGGCAGGGGTGCTGCAGGAATTGAATTATGGATGGAAATTAGATATGCATAGCCTGGCCAAACGATCATTAAGGGAGATACAGTAATCAGCTGCCAGTGTTCAAGGGCTGTAAACACCAGAAAGAGAAAGATGGTTTATTTGGGTGGTCTACAAAGTTGCAAGTAGGAGAAAGGGTATAAAACCAAGCAAATTAAAATGGAGGTATCAAGGCAAAAACTCTTAATGTTGAGTACTCTCAGCCTGAAAGACCTAACACTCAAGTCATGTAAAACAGGATTGAACATAACAAAAGAGTATATTTGAAGCTGAAAGTGAACTTGAGCGCTTTAATATTCTTTTCACCTCTTATTTCCCTAGTCCTTGTTTCATTAGCATTTTTCATACTTTTTTCTCAACATGTGGTTTTTATTCAGCTCCTGAAGATGATAGTGCTTGAAGTGATGTGTTATTGTGGAGGTAGCACAAACACCACTTCAATTATGATTTTGCCTTTGTTGCCATGGAGAAGTTTAAATCTATTTTAGGCCAAGGACTGATTATAGCTGGAACTAAGGGTGGGAGGTAAGTGTAGCTTGCAAAGGTGAGAAGGCATCACTGCTGATGCCCGCAGTCAGCCTGGCACTGTGAGTTTCACAGCTCTCAAACTGCTGACATCTCTCAGTTCCCTGCAGCTCTCACCTTGAGTGTTAGACTTTGGTACCTCTTCTCTAGTGCTGTAAGCTCCTTAAGCTCTTCTGGACATGTATTCTTGTTTATTGCCTTCTACTTTAAATGTTCTCAATTATCTAAGTTCAGTGTTCCCCATGGCCTTCACCCCCCCAGTCTCTTACCATCCTTGTGTTTCCTTTGTTTTGTGTGTCAAATGAGGCATGTCCCCATTAAGACAGAGGTCAGGAAAATCTGGAGCCTGTAGCTAATGAATTAATGTTCTCATTTGCATAATTGATGGTTATATATCTCCTCAGTGACATGGTTTGCTGTGATACTTAAAGCTATTTTTGGTTTTGACTCCTCTGCCCTGCTGTTCTCTGCTGTCTACAACTAAGGTATATTACTAGACAGTGGGAAAAAAAAAAAAACTGACCTCAAAGCCCAAATTTTACAAGTTCCAGTTGAATGCTTTAATCCTTTAATGCATTTCTGTTCACTGGCATATTTATAGTGGCTCAGCTCTAAGTATCTCATGGGTATTAGAGCAAGGGGAGTCAGTGTTTAAAACATCTGTGTGTGCTTGGGGCTGGAGTAGAGGGGAAAGAAAATATATAGGAGGGGGAAGAGAAATAGCTAGAAAATGAGAGTGGAAATCAGTTCTTTCCTGTATTCCCTGGGGTTTTATGTTTAATACAAATCCCTTTCCCTTCACTTGTCTGGGCTGTGGAGGCTGAGCTCCCAGCAGAGGCCGTGTGCACTGTGTGCAGTGCCCTGTGCAGTGGCTCCATTGGCTCACCTTGCTGGAGCTGCTCTGGCAGGAGAGGAGCAGAGAGCTCCCTCCCGGAGGAAAATTCAATGTCTCTAACACAGAGACCTCTCTAGTGACCTCCCTTCCCTGTGAGGGCAGCTCAGAGGCACACACAAGGTGCTGGATCCAGGGCTTTGGAAGGAAACTGGGCTCTCAGCATCCCAGCATCTTCCTCATTTTGCCAAATTTGACCAGATGCCATGGCCAGCTCTCTGTGAGGGTGACCTCTGTGAGAGCAACGTCCTGGACTGTGCAAGGCTTGCAGAGTGGGCTGTGGGAAGATGAGTGTGATGGAGAAGAGAGAGAGGAGGTGCTGCAGAGTGAGCACAGTGGGGGAAATGCCAGAGCAGGTGTGTCCTCACCAGCTGCCGACCACGACCCAGAGCAGCATCTTAAGGAATCATTCTGCATTATGGGAAACTTGCACTTCCTTTTGCTCCTTACTTTTCAGAACGTTTAATTATTAAATTCCTGTAAATCCTTGCTTACACTTCAAGTGTTTACTCTTTAATGATAATTCCTCCCCTTTTTTCAACAAGGACATATAGCGTAGGTAACTATACAACTGTATACAACTATATCCAACGGCGCTGGTACAAAATGCTGCGGTTGGAAGCCAGCTAAGCTCTCCTGACTGTATTAGCGGCTTGGGAAGATCTCGGGAGCCGCACATGGTTTATCAGCGCCCCGGGAAAGGCAGCGGGTGCGGCTCCAGCTCCTCGGGCTCTTCCTGCCGCACCTTTCGGGTGTCCTGGCTCGCATGGCTTGGTTCGGTTCCACCGTGACGCGGGACCGGGAGCAGGAACGGGAATGGGAGCGGGACCGGGAGCGGGACCAGGAGCGGGAACGGGAACGGGACCGGGAGCAGGAACGAGAACGGCAGCGGGAGCAGGAATGGGACTGGGAGCGGGACCGGGAACGGGAGCGGGAGCAGGAACGGGACCGGGAACGGGAACGGGAGCGGGAGCGGGAGCAGGAACGGGACCGGGAACGGGAACGGGAGCAGGAACGGGAGCAGGAACGGGACCGGGAACGGGAACGGGAGCGGGAGCGGGAACGGGAACGGGAGCGGGACCGGAAGCGGGAACGGGAGCGGGAACGGGGCTGCTCCCGCTCGGCTCGCGGTGCCACGGCGCCCTCTGCTGCCCGTCCGCGCCACTGCACCGCGCTCCCGGAGCGCATTCCCGGCGCTCACCCTGAATTCCGGGCCCGTATCCCGCATTCCCTGCCCGTATCCCCCATTCTCGGCCTGCACCCCGCCACGCTGGGAGCCGGAGGAGCCCCATACACCCGACTGGAGGCGGGTGTCTCCATCCCGCGGGCGGCTCCCGAAGGAAGAGCCCTGTGGGAGCACCTGATGGCAGTGGGAGTTGAGTGTGGTTTGAACGGGCCCCGTGAGGGCGCAGCGCAGCAGCGGGCGCTGCTCGGCCCCGCGGCCGCCGCCCTTCATCCCCGGCCAAGCCGCTGTCTCCGGCTGGCTCCTCACCGGGCTCTGAGGAGACTTGGTGCAGCTTTTCTCTCACCGCTGGTCCCTCTCCCCCACGCTTGTCTCCATCTCAAAATCCTAAGGCGTCTGAATGCCTTTTCAGCAGCAGCAGTAAGTGCTCTCACACAAGGATCTGCTGGCTGGGGATTTCCTGTCATCCTGGCTGTCTGCATTCAGCTTTTCTGTCATATCTCTGTGTCTTCTCAAACAGCAGATGAGTGCTTTGCCTGTTCTGACTTTATCTGCTCTACAAAACTGCAGTGTTTTGTGATGGCTGTGAGTTGAAAGTCTAGGCAAAGATTATTTTAATTCCAGGTTAAAAAGTGAAAGAACCATAACGGAGTAATGCTCATCCATCTGGTTCTGCAGACTGGGACCTCTCATTCTCTTTCCACCAAAAGTACCAGCTCTGGGCATGCTGAAAGGCATCAGCACCATGTGGGGTGGCTGTTTCCATTCCCAGGACTCCCAGACTTTCGTTTGCTTACTAGTCAAGGGATAATCTGGGAAAAGCACACCCTGTGGAGAGTAGGTGATGAATGCCTGTGAAATCCTGGCTCTGGGAAGAGCCAGTCCTGCCAGATGTGATAATGTTGTCCTCTGACAAATGGCCATAGCTTGGCCTTGTGCAGATAACCATGTGGTTTGTGTGTTAGCTTCAGCTATTGATCCTGCTGGGGAAGGGCTCCAAATCCTACAGCCATCCATCCCACCTCCACAGTGCTCAGCTCTCACAGCCCATGGGGTTTGGCTCCACTTCTCCCTTTCATTAGCACTTCTGCACAGATTAACAATTACACGTGTGCATTTCCATTTATCTCACACCTTTCAGCTGGAAGTCCAAGTGCTTCCCCCCCCCGGGAATCAGGCATTGCAGAGAGCAGTGAGATAAGCAGGGAGCACAGAGGGATCACCCAGTCGGTGTTGCCCTAGCACAGCTGCTCCTCCTAACACAGCAGACACAGTAGAATTCCAGAGTACCTAAGCTCCAAGGTAAGACCAGCTGTTTCCAAACTTCCTTGAGTTGCCAATCCCCAAAGTGCAGTGCCTGAGGTGTGGCCCTGCTGCAGTACACTTGGGTGCAGTGGGGACAGGCTTGCCCTTCACAGGGGCACAGGCTCAGCCCCGTGGGCAGTGAGTCCAGCACACATCCTCTGCCTC
Organism: Sialia sialis; assembly: GCA_009812075.1. Lineage (NCBI taxonomy): Eukaryota > Metazoa > Chordata > Aves > Passeriformes > Turdidae > Sialia > Sialia sialis. Next base: position 3,603,123 of record VRYO01000617.1, on the reverse strand, counting down.
TTATCCTGGCCCACACAACACACTGCCTTTGCCAGGGCCCTGATATAACTGCTGTGATCCAGAGTGTCTGCTGGACCAACTGGATCACATTTTTGTTCAGTGCCAAGCCTTCATGTTTGTTCTTTAAAACAATTGGAACTGTACCATCAGCTCCAGGTTCTTGAGTGCTCCCCAGGGCTTTTTCACCATCTTGAACATGGGCAGCAGCCACAGCCCAGTGCTCCCCTGCAGGTCAGGAATGAGTGATTAAGCCAGCAGCAGAGCTTTCCTGGGAACATTTCTGTGGCAGAACTAACTCATTTATTTCTGTAAAGCCACACCATGCAGGTGCTCATACACTACAGTCTGTTACCTTATGACCTGTGTAACCTGACATGAACTTTGGAAGGCCTGTGTGTTTGTGATTCATCCCAAAAACCTGTGGGGAGAGCAGCACTGCAGAGGCATGCCAGCTCCAGTCTGGAAGAGCAGTGTGCTGCTCTCAAACAGCACATCCCCACAAATGCCTGCAGTGCTGACTTCCTGCCTGACATCGCTCAAGTACAATTGGTTATGTCAGGTCTACCATAAAACACTATAAAAATGAAACTTCTTCCAGCAATAACTGAATTCCAGTAACCTCCAAGGTATGTAATCTGCTTGTGAAGTCCAGGTCCTATTTCCTTGCTGCAATAGCCTTACACATCAGTTCTGCAGGACTGGGCACTGAAGATGGGCACAGATGGGCACAGCATGTCATCTAGGTTGAGAGGTGGTCACATCTAAAAGGTGATTCACCCTTAAAGATGAGTGTGTCTCTTCCTCTCCACTGACAGTGAAGAAAGTGTGGGTAAATAGCTCAGAGACATTGATCTTGCTAATTTACAAATCACCTGAAAGGAACCTGACCCGTGAATTTCTAAATTCCTGTGAGAGGATGCTGAGCTCATTTGAATGATCAGACACCCAAACTTTGACACTCTGCTGTGGTGTGCACCACATGTACAGCAATCCCAAATCCAGGCTGTTGTGCAAGCAGTATCTAAGGATGCCCATAAGAGCACCCTCAGCCTGAAGGGAGGAATCTGGGAAAGGGTGCTCACAGGCAATTCTGTGCATGTGGGCAGTTCACAGAGCCCACAGGCTGATTCCAGATTGTTATTGTGCCCTGGTGTCTGAGTGCACATGGAACAGATACTGTGCCTGTTAATTATGCTTACAGCAGTGAGAAAATCCCATCAGATCTGTAACTATCACCCCGGTTTGAGACCCTCTTTTCTCAAGAGCAGATAATCCCACCTCTGCCCTTCTCTGCTTTCAGGAGTGCATGAAACCATCAGGTTGTTTAAGAGAATTTCACCATACAGCATAAAGGTTTGAGAGCTTTAGCTGCCCTGAAAAAACAAAAAAAAGCATGATGCAAATGGAATGATACTATCTTTTAATGTCTGGGGGAGTGAACAGGAGGTGAAGGTGGAGGTTGTTTGAGGTGCAGACTAGGAGGTTGCTGCAGGCTTCATGCAGTGTTAAAACAATAAATGCACACTACTTTAACATCTTGCCTGCTCAGATGGCTGCCTGCTCTCTGCCTCACCACCCAACAATTCCTATTGTTTTATCTTCAAGCTTCTATCTACATCTTAACCTTAAAAAGGAGTAGCAATTTGTCATTTTTCCTTGTGTTCAGGTAGGATTGTCTGATATTGAACAAAGCACACCGGTCATTTATAAGCCAGAACCTCCTGAATTCCTTCTCTGGCTTTAAGTACTTTAGTCTGTCCTTATTCCTTGGTTCATAATTCCCAGACACTTCTGTTGTGAGATGCTGCTTTCAGGGGCCTCTGCTGTCTCACCCCACACTGCAATCTCTCCTGACCTATGAGAGATAATTTGAGTTTAAACCACTCATGGGAGAATTTTTAAAAATTATTTCAGTGATCCAGCCTGTAGCGCAAGCACCAAGCAGTGTGACAGGGGGCAGCAAGCCGTGGCTGACAGCACAGAATGGGATTTTGTGGTAGTTTTGTCACCAAAGCCACTGTGTTAAGTAGCTACACAGTTGCTTTTCTGCCCTGGGAAAAACAACTGGAGTGGCTGCTCTCCTGATTAGCTGCCCTCTGAAGCATTCCACATGTGTCAGTGCTGCCTGCACAGGATCAGCTGAGTGTCAGCCTGTACCTCCCTGCTGGAGGAACTGCTGAGAACCATGACTGCAAACTCCAGAGCACTCCAGAGCTGGGCTGTGCAAGGTGTACCACAGGGATTCAGGATGTCACAGAAGCAGAGGCTGTTCCTTGCTCATCTTCTAATTCTTTTTTTTTTTTTTTTCCCTCTTATTTTCTAGTGTGGAAACAGTAAACGATGGGCAGTTTCATAGTGTGGAACTCGTGATGCTGAATCAAACTCTGAACCTGGTGGTGGACAAGGGGGCCCCCAAGAGTCTGGGAAAGCTCCAGAAGCAATCTTCTGTCAGCCTCAACACACCCCTCTACATTGGAGGTACCATGAGTTTCTCTAGAATTGAGGTTTTAACATGTTTTCTCAGAAACAAATCATCTTCCATCCTATGGAGAGAGCTCTCACACAGCACCATAGGAACAGCCCACTTGGCATTTCAGAACCTTCCAGAGCTGGATGGCACCAAGGTGTATGGTGAAGTGGATCAGTGGGAGTAATCACAAATTCTCATGGCAAAAAAAAAGCAAATCAATTGTCAGTGGGTTTAAATATACCATAACTGAGCAGTATTTCTGCTGAAAGTTTTATAGAGGTCTAAAAATTGGGAGGGAAGAGCTGTGTGATTAAAAAAAAAATCTTAACACACAAGCTAAGAACACCTTGGTTAATAGTTTTCTTACTGGAAACTGAAGCCACAGTTTTAGACAGATATTAGAATTGACCAAACCTCAGTTAAGAAATTTTTTCACATGAAGTACTGAATCTCGAGAGAAGAAGAGGCCAAATGGGGTGGGGAACAATGCCCAGAAAAATGACTACAGCACTGATTAGGTTCTGGTTACAAGATACAGAACAAAGGCTGGTTTCTGCCAGAACCCCCCTAGTTCTGTTCTGGACTGAATGTTGAAATCTCTCTTTCAGTGACACAGAGTTATTGAATTTTTAGTCAGCCTATTCCAAATACAAAAGTCAGCAGAATGGTAATAGAAAGTCTTTGAGCCTTTTTTAATGAGATCATTGAAGCCAACTAGCAGCCAATAGTAGAAACTCTTACCAACTTCAGCTGGTGCTGGTCAAGGCTTTTCTAAATAATTTTCTTTAATAACACTTTCCTAAAAGAACCCTGAATATTGCCCTTGCAAAACAGAAAACTGGCTAATCTTGCTTTGTACAGAGCTGAACTTTTATAATTGGCTCCTATTAAGAATATCACAGACTATTAAAGAACACCAAAGATAATCTGCTGGTGCAGAGACCATCACAATTTCTCCCTTTAGCACAGCACAAAAGACACCAATTCTGCAGCAATTTATACACAGGGAACTTGGGAACTAATCCCATGGAAAAGTTTTGTTAATGTTAAAGCATCATGGATCAATACTAATTCTCAAAAGGTATCTAAAAATTCTCAGGAAAAACCTGAGGTCTGGAATGAGGGAGTGTTGGATACCAGGAGTTAAGACTTCTACTGTTGCCTATTAAAATTCTTCTTGCTTCTTTGTAAACCCTCCCTGTTCTACATGTGCCATCTCTTCATGTGCAGCCCTCCCATGGAAGCCAGCTGCCCTTCTTCTTCAGGTGGTTTAGTTAAAGTAGTTGCCTAAATTACCCCAGAGCAATTGTTCCTGACCTACAGTGAGGTTAATACAGACTTGAACCTTCAGGTGCTTACAGTTTTGTCTATTTCACAACCACATCACCAGTTCTAGCATCTTTCCTCCTAACACACAGTTAAAGAGATGCTGGATTTGTTTTAGGAGCACCTTTAACAGGGCATTACTTACAGACAGCAAATTCAGAGGCCTCACATGGCTGAAAATGGAAGCACTTGCCTGTGCTAATGCAGCTGTACATCCATGCTGTTATCAATGGGAAGGTATAAAACAACATCCAAAAGAACCTGCTGGTTCTTCACCCAACTGTGGGAACGCTCCCAAGCACTTGAACAAGATGGCAGGTGCTCACCACAAAGCCTTGGCCTGGCCCTGGAAGTGCTGTTCCCTGTTTTTAGAGCTTTCCTGCACTACTTTCCATGGAATGCACCCTTAGCACTCCCTCTCATAACACTGTGACCCAGTAAAGCCAAACTGTCATTGCATCCCAGAGGTGGATGCTTCCTGCTGACAAATAAAGGCCTTCTCAAACCTTTCAGAAGAATAATTGCTATTAAACTGTAGAGAGAAGGAAGGAACATTATCTAAGGCAAAAAAAAAAAAAAAGTTTGGTTTGGTTGTTGTTTTTTTGGTTTTTTGTTTCTTTGGGGGTTTTTTTGGGTCATGTACTTCTTACAGAAAATTGGATGAGTTTATTGTTTTTTAATTTCCATTTCCAGAATGAAGACAATGAGATTGTACTACCTTTCAGCCTATGCAAATTAATTACGCAAAGATTTTAAGGGGCTGTGAAAAAAGAAGCTTCAGCAATTATAATTTAAATATTATCATTGTAAGTGTTAAGTGAACCTTCTCCTTTTGCTTTTATCTGAAGGGATCCCAACCTCTACTGGATTATCATCCCTGCGCCAGGGTGCAGACAAGACACCAAATGGTTTTCATGGGTGCATTCACGACGTCAGAATCAACAATGAGCTGCAGGATTTCAAGGATTTACCACAGCAGTCACTGGGAGTCCTTCCTGGCTGCAAATCCTGCAACATCTGCAAGCATGGGATTTGCCGATCCCTGGAGAAAACAAGTGTGATCTGTGAGTGTCACCCAGGCTGGATGGGCCCTCTGTGTGACCAGGAAATTGGAGACCCATGTCTTAACCACAAGTAAGCTCAAACAAATGGTGACGCGAGAGCAAAAGCTTTACAGCTAATGCATATTTCATCCTGCAAAACCACATCTGACTGGTTTTGGAGGTGCTGGGTCCCCACGTGAGGTTATTGACAGTTGTGAGTCTGCATATGTGGCAGTTCTCAATTTCCACTTCTTGTTCAGATGTTGCTGACTCACCAAAGGAGCTCGTGGTCCTGAAGGAGTTCAGGTGTTAATGCTGCAGGTCATACCTTCAGCTGTGACTTGACACATTAAAATACAAAACCTCCTGTTAATGGGCAGGGCTTAACCCAGGAGGTGAGTGCCTGCACAGATCCAGAACAGAGCTACCTGTTAGGGGAGATTTTGGGGTTTTCTCCCAGCAGCACTGAGCCCAGTCTTCAGACTTAGTCCCTGAAGACCATTATGCACTCCAGTATGAGCAGTTTTAAATTTCCTAAATAGCTGACTTCAATGCTACATTTTGAAACAGCCCTTTAAAGTGCAAGTTTAAAGGATAGCATGGTGTTGCGTGTGAAGGGAGCGTGAGTGTAAAGTATTTACAGTTCAAAGACTCAATAACCACATCTCCATCAGAAACACGGGATGAATAGCTTTCTTATGGCCAGTACACAGGAAACAGTCCCGTGCAGAGCAGCAGGCTGCATATTTCAGTGTTGTTTCATAAGCAGATGGAAGTACTTTTGTTTTAGAAATTCCTTCCGTTGTTGTCTTGGAAGGCGCTTTTCATGAGCACATGCTTTTGACAGGTAAATGGATGCAGTGAATAATCACTCTCAGAAATTTAACCTGGCAAAGGTACCATTTTAAACTTGCTTCTGGTTCTAATTCTGCAAAGTACTGAAGTCTGGAAGGTGTTGAAAAGCACCTGACAGTTTACAAACCAAAGGTATGAAGACCCAAATGTTTCCTTGAATTTCCAATGTCAACACAAAGCTGCTGTGGTTAGACAGAGAAAAAAAAGGGAGTTCCAGATGTTTGCATGATGAGGGATTGTTCCTCTCATAGTCCATGGAGGGAAAGTAGCTGTGTGTATTTGTAATGCTTGCACACTGTCCCACCTTTCCTGAATCACTTCAGCCTTTTGGAGCTGGCTCCCTAAAGCCCTGCCCGGTGCATCCAGGGAAGTGTGGAGCCCTGCTGGCAGCTGGCAGCTCCAAAACTTCAGCACAGGTCAGTCCCTGCTGGCAGGTGTCAGCTCCAACGCTCCAATACAGGTCAGTCTCACTGAGGAAATGCACCTGGTAAAGATGAGGTAACCTCTAGTTCATGGGGCTGAAAATACTGCTCTGTACAGACTGTGACTCTCTTCATTACAGCATTTTGCATGTCTGGACCTGACTGAAACTGCTCTTATAATCTGTCCTTTTTAGTTCAAAGCTTAAAAATTAAATGTACAAAAATTCAACATAAACAGGAAATAACTGTAAAGTACTAGAAAGAAAATAAAAATAAGAGAGACATGGGCTTATGTCAAGCTGTGTTATACCAAAAGTTTATAAGCCCTGAGCAGCTTTTCCTTGCTGGAGAGAGTTGCTTTCCTCACTGTTTTCAACCCATTTCAAGTCTGCCCCTGTCCCAGAAGTGGGGACAGTGTCAGAGAACTTGCTAAGGATCACCACTCCACCCTGTGGTGTTCCTCGGAAATGTCAGAGCTCGGTGCAAACCCCAGGAGCCAGGAAACCCTCAGCTACAGGTGCCTGCTGATAAGTCTGCATAGCTTTGCCACAAGCACCTTCATTTATCACACTGGTTTTCATCACCTGATATTATTTGTACAGTAATCTGCTCAGGAAGCCTGGGCATGCAGCTTGATTGTTGGCACTTAGTTCCATGTGCTGATGCTGTAAATGTGAGCTGTCTTGTGTGGATGCCAAGTCTTGGTCTGTGCTCAGGGAAGAGCCTAATATTTTCTGCTTAGGTTCACAAATTCTAAATGTATTCTCTGAATGTTATCCTGTATTATCTGAAAAATCACAGTTTTCTCCAGAGTGCTTGACATTGAGCTGCTGTTTCTTGATTAGTGTCCTGGAATTAAATGGGCAGAAATGCCAAAATCAAACATTTCTGGGAACAGGAGCTTTCATGTCTAGCAAAGAGCAGCTCTAAATGTTTCTGTTTCCCCAGGTGTCTGCATGGGAAGTGCATGGCGGCCGGCGCTGCTTACACCTGTAAGTGCATGGAGGGCTACACGGGCACCTACTGTGACAAGAAGAACAATTCCTCAAGCCCCTGCAGGACTTTGAAATGCAGCCACGGGCAGTGTAAGGTCTCAGAGCATGGGGAGCCCTTCTGCGAATGTGACCCCGGCTACAGCGGAGAGCTCTGTGACAGAGGTAGGATTGGCCCCAGGGCTGGAGCAGTGCTGCTGCATTCCTGCTTTACACCTGATTTACACCTGCTTTACACCTCTCTTCCCTGCCACTTGGACTGGGGGGGAATGGTAAATAGAAGATAAAGCTAAGCCAGCCTCTGCAGAGCAGTACAGGGGGAACAGAGACACATAACAGTAGGTAGCTGTTATCACATAGAGAAACGGGGACATGGAGCAAAGAGTTTTATTCTCTGTCTCCTGAATCCTTGAGGTTTGCTGCTCCCAGGATTTGGGTGGGATGTTTAAAGAAGAGGTTTAGCAAGCAGGGATCAGTTATTTACACTGCTGGAAAGGGAGGTCTTACAAGGAGGAACTGCTCACCTGAAGTGGCATGAGAGATTCTCAGCTCCCTCCATCAGCTTGGGCAGGTTTCCAGGAGGAATCCCACAGGTCATGCTGGACTTTCCTACAAGGGCGGAGACTCAGCTCTTCTGCCCTGATCTGAAAAGACTCCCTGCAAACTCACTGAGTTTTAACTGCATCCTTTCTGCCTTTTTTTGTTCTTCTTCAGAAAGAAGGAGCTGGACTGTATTATTTCTATTTAGGTTGTCCTTTTCCTGTGCATGAACCACAGACTTTCCAAATTTTACACGTGCCCATCACTAAAATGTATCTGGCTGCTGCTGAGGGACTGCAGAACAGCACAGACACTTTCAGGTATCCCAGACCACTAGTGTGACACAGAGCAGGCTGACCTTTGCTTGGGAGAAGCAGACGTGGTAAATCTAATTCTTATTTTGCAGGAGTGTTGCAGTACTCAACACTCAGCATTCATTAAAACACTTCCAGGCTGCTGATCAAAGCCAGCAGGCCTGCTTGGCCTCGGCCTTGCACCGGATATTACACATTTGTGCAGACAAGCTCTGTTTTGGTGGCAGGTACAAAGCAATAAAAGATTAAGGTTCTTCTCATGCCATCTTGTCCTGGTTTGGAGGACAGGTGTCTGCTAAGAAAGGCAGAAGCCTCCCTTTGAAATGGAGAATGTAAAGTCCCTCCCTCCAAATTATTATAATTTTGAAATTAAGGAGCTCTCAGGCAAAGAGAAGGGAATTAGGAATAACAGTTCTTTCTTAGGAAAATTAAAATAGAAATACAGTATTACAAAGAACAAACTCAAAAATACTGACAGAGTCAGAATATAACCTGACACCCTGTCAGTCAGGGTGTTGGCAGCAGTGCCATTCAATGGTGGCTGCATCCTCCTGCAGTGACAGATGTGCTTCAGTTGGAGCAGTGCTCCTGGACAAGGTGCGGTTTTCCTCCAAAGGTCTAGTGATGATGTGGAAGGGTCTGTTTTTTCTCTAGAATCCAGTGGAAAAAGGGCTACCATTTGTCCCAAATGTCAGTTTTTATCTTGGTAGGAAAGGCTTGGCTCTTCCCCCTGGCTGGAGCATCTCCCAGTGGGATGATGTAATTTTATCAGTCATGCAGTGGGACTTATAGGAGAGATCTCCTAGGGGGGAGGATGGGTTGTGAAAAGATAAAGAACACTGCCCCACCTGGTTTCAATGGATGGCCCATTAGCAGAATATCTCCCACAGAGATCAGGATCACTGCCCCACCTGGTCACAACAGATGGTGATAGAATAGATACTTTTGGTCACATCCTGCATTGCAACCCAAGGCACTTCTGTTTGCCTTGAATCACATTATGAGCCCAGGGCTGCTCGCTGACGTGCAGGGAATATCCGGCAAAGCAGTTCCCACCCTTTTTACTCGTGTCCATGTGTGTTGTCCCAGCAGAGAACCTCTGCCAAGGAGACATCATTCGAGAAGTGGTCCGCAAGCAGCAGGGCTACACCTCGTGCGCCAGCGCCTCCAAAGTGCCGCGCCTGGAGTGCCGCGGCAGCTGCGGCGGCGGGCAGTGCTGCGTGCCCCTGCGCAGCAAGAGGAGGAAATACTTCTTCCAGTGCGTGGATGGCTCCACCTTCACGGAAGAACTGGAGAGACACGTGGAGTGCGGCTGCTCAAAGTGCTTATAAGCCATTCTCCGGTCTCTGGCCACTTTAATCGACTCAGAAGCGTTATCAAAATGGGACCTATTTACTTGCAGAGTGAAGAAGAAGAAAAGAATTATTAAGTATATTGTAAAATAAGCAAAAAATAGAACTTATTTTTATTATGGAAAGTGACTATTTTCATCTTTTATTATATAAAGTATCGCACCACTTTGGGTATATGTATCATATAGTGAGCTATTTTTACCATGAAACTTTTTTAACAGTTGTAAGAAAAAAAAATTTCAAAAGCTAAAAGGTTAAAAAAAAAATTATATATATAAAGAAAACATAGCCTAACAGGAGGAATGTGGGGTGACTTTATGTGTGTGCACAATGAACAGATGTTCAAGGAAAGGTGTTGCAAGGACCTGCCGCTGGACTGATACAGGCTGAAGAAAGCTCCGAGGCCCCGGCTGGGAGTTCCAGGTGAGCAGATCCCCGTGACCGACTGCATCCAGGCACCTGAGAGCCTCGCCAGCCCCTTCTCTTCCCAACACTGCCAGTGCTGGTTTGCTCCTGTACAGTGGCCCCGCCTGCTGTTTGTGAACTGGTTCCCTGGAGCACACAGGCACTGCTGGAGCTTGAGGCTAATTACTTTATTTGACTATTGTAATACTATAATACATTTTTTTGCTCTGTATGTTGTACTTATCTGTGTTCACGTTATATTCTGCAGCAACTGTATCTATAGAGCACAGGCAGCTTTATCCAAAAGAAGGGTGCAAAGGGAAAGGAAGTGGAGAAATTTATGTTGCTTTGGGTAATTTGGGGGCAAAAATGTGAAATAAGTGCTAAGTGATGCCTAATAAATGACATAGTACTTTTGTGTAAACTCCTCAGCTATGTTATTTCCCAAGTTTGTGCCTTCTTGCTCCCAGTCTTGAGCCCTTTTTTGTATATGAAATGTAAGGAATGCACTGCTACATAGTTTATCACACCTTGACACTTTAACTTGCAAAGGTTGTAAAGAGCATGAAAATACCGCTGGTGCCAGAGAGCACCTGCAACATATCAGCTTTTACTGCCACTGTCACTTGAGCCACGGGTGTGAGATGGGCTGTGGCTGCTGCTCAGCCACACGCTGGCTCTGAGCAGCTGCCTGCCTCCCCACAGCTTTCCAAGCCAGCAGAAGTTGCACTAAATCCATGTGAAGGTTTTCAGGCAGACCTGTCTGCCGCAGCAGTGCTGCCCTGCAGGCAGAGGTGTCACAGCTCCATCAGTGCAGCCCGACCTGCTCAGTCCCAGCTCTTCACCTGCTCCCTGCCCTGCACTCCTGCCTCCCGAAGGATCCCCTCTCACCTGAGCTGTGTTCAGGGCAACTGCTGAGTAGGGAATGGAAATCAGTGCAGGGATGAGTTCTCACTGTGGATGTGAGGGAAAAATTGACTCTAGGAGTGAGTTTGATTTTTGAAGGGTTTTTGTCAGGGCTGCCATTCAGGGTCAGGACATAGATGCAAAGAGCACCATGGTTACCTTGAATTTTCTCTTACTGTAAGTTTCAAACCTCCCCATCAACAACCGTTCTATTATCTGTGTGATTTCTTTCTTTCTTTCTTTCTCTAATGCAGTAAGTGTTATGATCCTTTCTTCAGGTTCTCTGTCTCTAAGAAAGGTAGTCAGGTGCTTCCTAGCAGCCATGAAGTCCTTCTGGGAACGCTTACTGGTCTCACCAAAAGCCTTTCAGATCAGGGGATTCAGCAAAGGATGAGTACGAAAGAATCAAGAAAATGGGACTTTGGTTTGATTTGGGCTTTGGAAGGATGCACAGAATGCAGCCCTGCCATGACAAGTAGAAATGTTAATTTCCCAGTAAAGCAAAGAGACTATCTAGCTATAATACAGCCAGGAAGCTGTATCATGCTTATTGTTCTTCTGTTATGTCAGTCTCTCCTAAACTGCAGCAGTTCATTCATATTTCTCTGTTACAACCAGAGCAATGTGAGCAGAAGGGACATAATCAACATAACAGCCATCTCAAAAAATCATCCAAATAAAAAGTACATGGATCTGGCAATCAGTGAAACATAGAACAATCACTACTTAATGTGCCAGACTCTGATTGATACAGTACAGCTCAAAAGCCAGGAAAGAAACTAACCCTGGTTGCAAGTACCGTGGACTGATTTTTATTTTAAATATACGTCAGCAGCTCATAGCAGCTGGGGTTTGTGATGTACAACAAAAATCACCTAAACCACAACCTACACACTTTAAAAATTCATGCAAGTAACTGCAAACACTTGTACAAATATGTGCCAGGCACACCACTACCATTAATGTTTCATTCCTGCTTAAAAACATTTTAATTTCTAAAGCAGCAGCTGCTGTGGTGTCAGGCAGAAGAAATCCAGCCTAGCAGTGGCTCAGCAGCCCTCAGATTTGTAGCTGCAGAAACACAGCCCCTCTTGAACCTGTCCAAACCTGTGTTCACTCTGTCACTGGAGCAGCAGCGCTGTGAGAAAGAGGGTGACATTTACGGGTGGCCTCACACCTGCTGAGGGTGCTTTGAAAAATGCCTGGCAAGGCAAAAGCCATCAACATCTTGTTAACACATCACTCTGGGATTTACTTAAGCCAAGCCTTGCAGCAAAGGGACCAGCAACAACTCAGCAAGGCCGGCCTTGTTCCTGGCCCTGCAGTGTTAAGCGCTGGGATAAAGAACTCAGAAAATATCTATTTTGTAACCAAATGATGCAATTTTTGTATGCTTTTAGGCAGCACTTGCCACTGGATAGTGATGCTTTATGTCCATGATTCTCTGACTTGCTATAGAATTATTTTAAGAAGAAAATAAAAAAGCATTCAGACGTGCCAGAAATGTGAGGTTAATTGAAGTGTAATTAGCTCTAAAAGTTCCTTTGTAACCTGCCTAATGTTACAATAGATTTCAAGAACTGTGGGTACAATGCAGTAGTTTTTACCTCCAGAAAGTTTTAATATAAAGTGAAGAAAGATGCTTACAAATGGCGATGCAGACTGGTGTGAACTGATGTATTTTATTACTAGATTCTCATTGTGATGTAAGTTTAAATAAATTGTTGGGTTATGGAAGATTGTAACACCTTGTGATGCAGATTATTTCTCTGTGTATTTGAGGTATTGAGTCCAACCTTTAGTCTCCACGAGGTAGTTCACGGGAAATGGTGGTGGAACTACTCTTGGACAAAGTCAAAGAACAACTTTAATTACAGGTGGTATGTACATTAGTTACAAATTTTTATGTCATCACAGCCTAATATTTTAGGAATCTTACATACACAGGCAAATTAAGCCACATAGTTTTCAATTCTGGGCATTTTCTTTAGTTAAAAACGTCACTTGCTACATTTTTTTAACTGGAAAAGGCCTGCAGCAAAGCCACACTCATTAATTAATGTTAGAATAAATGAAGAAATATTGGGAATGGAGCTGGAGGAGGTAAGGCTGAGGAAATGGAAGTTGCACAGCCAGCCATGAATGGATCCATGACACACACACTCCCAATCTGCTGCCACACCACTGTGATTATTATTAGGAACCCAGCTGTAACAGATTTCCGTTATTCATTGCATTCCAGCCTTAGCACAGAATAAAATGAAGCTCCCACGTAGTCCTCTACCTTCCCTAACCCAAGCCCCTGTGCACCACTCATATATTGCTAATTATTCTTCAAACTATGGCCCTTAAGAGTTCCATGCAAAAGCGGTAACAGCAGTTAGCCAATAAAAACACTCAACCTTAATGAGCATCATTAAGTCTGAACTATGAAGGTTAATTGCATAATTGTAGCAGATGGCAGCATTTTCACCTAAAGCAAACCCAGCTGAGCCTACTAAAAAAGCTAGCAGGGAAGTGTTCAAAAATATCTGGGTAGCGCTGCCCTGGTTTGCTCAACAGTTTGTTTGCGTTGCTCGTGGCTGCGGAGCTTGGGGGTGTCTGAGCAAGGAACTGCAGCCTGAGGATGCAGCGCTGCTGGTGCTGCTGCTTGCGCTGCCCCGGTGCCGCTCATCAGCCGCTGCTACGTGGCGAACAGTGCTGGAAATTATCCCACGTTCCTTTATCTCCGTGTTTTCCAGGTGGCAGGGAATGGTTGGATGGAGCTGCTGCTTGCACGGGGGTTGGCTGCGGGCTTTGCATTGTTCTCTGGGGTTTTGTCACTTCTGCTCTCTGTGACCTCTTTCAGGAGTCACCTCCCGGTTTCTACTGCAGCTCACACCAGGCAGCCCCGCGGTTCAGTGGGCGGACAGGACGAGCTGGCTCGGCTTTGCCGAGCCCAAGGTACTCCCGATGCCTTGGTTTAAGGCTCTGCGAGGTGTCACACTGGGTGGCCAGTCCGGTGTCGTTGTTTTCCAGGTGTTTCTCCCAGATGTTTTTCAGGATGCGCTCCGCAGCTTTCGAGAACGGCGCAGGTGAACGGGGTCCGCCAGCAGGTGGCGCCACTGGGCGGCCCGTCCCGCTCCGCTGGGAACGGAACGGAACGGGATGGACTGCAATGGAACGGAGCATTTCAGTGGAAAGGGACCTACAACATTTGGTCCAACTGCCTGAGCAACTCAGGGCTGCCGGAGTCACAGCTCGTTGTCGAGGGCACTGTCCAAATGCCTCAAGCACTGCCAGGCCTGGGGTATGACTGCCTTTCCAAGGAAGCCTGTTCTAGGCTTTCCACAAAACAAGGCTCCCTGATGTCCTGTATAAACCTCCCTGGTGCAGCACTGCATTTTTCCATGTCTGCTGTCTGGATCCTGGGGAGAAAAGCTCAGCACTTCCCTCTCCCCGTCTCCTCCTCAGAGGAAGTACAGAGTGCAATGAGGTCACACCTCCGTCTCCCTCCAAGCCCAGAGCCCTTAGCTCATCACAGGAGCACGTGTATTATATGTGATACACAGATTTTCTGAGAAGTTGTAAATAATAACCTCTCAGGTTTTATTGATCCTGAGCCATCAACCTCAGCATTGCTCACTGGTGACAACAGGAGTCCTTGCTGTCCCCACAACATGACATGGGCTCACTGTGAGTTTACCCCAGAAAACTGCAGGAACTGGCAGCAGAAGGGTGGTCCTACTGAGACCTGAGGGTGTCCAACACTTCACAGCACCATCCCCAGCAGCAGGACAAGAGCTCCGTGTGCTGCCATATGGGACAGCTTGTGCCTATTCACTGTGGCAGCCTCAGGACAGTGGTCTGACGTCAGTGTCACACAGCTGCTGTTGATGTTGATTATTTCCATGCTAGCACCTTATGGAATAACAAATGATTCTGCTGCTGTTTGCTCACACACACAGAGGCAAAAGCACTGCATGCCTGCAGAGTCCATTACCCAGCAGGGTCTCCAAGCTGGCTGGAGCACACGGCACAGCCTGTGGTACCTCTGGTCTGTGAAGAAAGCACAGCTGCTCCTCCGAGAGCCCTGCAGGCAGCAAGGAACTCCTCGGGCATGGAAAGGAGCACACAGGCAGTACAAGCAGTGCTGTTAGTATGAGCAGCTTATTCTTACCCCAGTGCAGGGGGCACCTCGCGGTCTCACAAGCAGGAGGAACAGAGGTTGCTGCGAAACTTGCACGGCTTTGTACCTTATTCTGTGTGATCTCTTGACATCCTTCTTTCCCAGGGCTTCTGAGCTTTCAAAGTACGGGAATGCTCAAGGTAGTCTGGAGATGACAGTGCCTTCTCTGACTTGCCTATGAGGTTTTTGTCCCCTTGGTACAGGGATCACTCCTTTTCTATAAAAATATTATTTGACAAGATTGTGCCTTATCTGGAGAGAAGTGCACATCCAGCCTCTGAGGTGTGGGTGGGATGAAAGCAGGTAAATGTGTGTTCAGGGGATAGCTCAAAAGTGAAAGAGAATCAGTCCTTTTTCAGTGGTCCAGCCCCCAGCAGCATTTAAGCAGCTCCTCTGCTGGAGGAAGGGGGGATGTTTGGAGTGATGGTGTTCATCTCCCCGAGTCACTGTCACATGTGATGGAGCCCTGGTCCCCTGGAGATGGCTGAACACCCATGGGAAGCAGTGAATCCATTCCTTGATTTGCTTTGCTTGTGTGCTCACCTTTTACTTTCCTAATTAAACTCATTCCAAGAGTTTTCTTGCTTTTACCCTTCCAGTTGTCTTCCCAATCTTGCTGACAGAGGAGTGGCAGTGAGGGGTTTGACTGCTGGCTGGGGTTAAACCTCCACAGGCAAAAGCCTCAGCCCCGCCTCTGACAGTTCTTGCACAGCCAAGTTACAGGAACCAAATGCCACAAGGTAATTTAGGTGGGGACTTTGCAGCACATGAGATAATATCAGACTTTCACCTAGCATGTGATAAGAGCAGGCACAACAAGCAGTTCTTCTGAAGCAGCTTAAACGTCCCGAATTACACACCAGCATATTTTGCATCTCTTAACCTGCCCTAGTTTCTCCTGATAAAGCATTCATTGAACTGGTGGGGGGGTGGTCAATATTTTTCTTATGTTGAGGTAAACAGCAAAGTGTGATTTATAGTGCCAAGATAGACTAAGTTGGTCACACCAATAAATAAATGAGAGTCTTGTACAGCAATGAAACAATTTTCATTTCACCCCAGTAATACTGATTTTTTAAAAAGTCCTTGTCTTCAGGTATATCACTCATGTAGAATCCTCTCATCTGGTTTCATTACCTGAAGATACTGCATAGTACGTTAGGACAGTAGTCATAGAAGTGTGTGTGTATATATACATTTATATTTATATAGCTGATCATATATTCACCTTCAGATTTATTTATTCTTCCTTGGGGCTTTTCCAAGCAGCGTGTTGACTGACATATAAACAACTCCAATCTCAAAGTGCTCGTAACTTATAAATCAATTGCTCTACAAATTAATGAATGTTCTGAGCCTCTCACAGGCCTGCGCTAAACTTCAGTTTGAGCTAAACCTCAGCTCTGAGATGAACTAAAGATAACTGAGCATTGACCTCAGTTTCATTTTTTGTGGTTTTACTTTATTTTATATATTCTGTCTTAGCTGTGACATTCAGATAAAACACTGCAGCTTATTGTGAAGAAACTGAAACTTCAGATTTGCTGATCTTCTTTTCAACTGAACAGCCCTTAGCTCATTCATTATCATAGAGCCCTTTATCTATTCCAATTTTTCACACGGGGAGATGAGCTAAGAGGGTCTGCTTGACACAACAGCTTAAAGTGGGCATCCAGTGTATTAAAATTCAGAACTTGCTCCTAAAGCCTATATGCAAAACATGCATTTTTGCCCCTGACAGAGTCAGAGGCTGGGAATGCAGTCAATGAATCTGCATTGCTAGAAAGGGAGAGTTATCATTTCCTCAGTGAAAGGCTGGGTCAGGAACTTTTCTGCCTGTTTCAAGGCAGTAGGAATCAGACAGCTGTCAGGCTGCACACTATGTTTTTTTCTTATTTTTTGGGTTGCATGTCTATATTTATTACCAGCACTTCCCAGGGATGGTATTTCATTTCCTCTAGAGTTAGAAGGTGTGTAGGAAACAGTCAGAGTCTCAGTGCTGGAAAAAAAAAAGCCTCAGAATTAAGGTAATAAAAATCTCCCCTGCAGATCTGTTTTCCCCAACCCCACCAGAGATGTCTGCAAGACACCGGATAGCTCAACATTCCACACTGCAGTCTGGTGACAGGCAGGAAATTACAGACTCTTTTCCAATCACTGTGTGTATTTATGAGCAAGTTAACTTCCAGGTAGGAGCTAAATTCTTGTGTCCCCTAACAAGTATGTAAATGCTTGCGTTTAATGTAATGTAGTAAACTACATTGACGTGAAAAACCACAAAACCACACCAAATTTCCTCACTTTAAGAGTAATACACAGGAATTTCCACAATTACATGTAGCTTACAGAAAGAGAGAAGTTGTGCAGCTTTGCTAGTATACTCTGAACTTCCTTTAAAGGATAAGAAATGAACACTTCAGAGTAAATTTTCCAAATACAGGTATTTCAGAAAGGAAATACGATAAATGGGAAAGGGCATCCACACAAGCATTTCAGCTTTTTAATGTAAGATTTTGGATTAAAATGAACAATAAATATATGACAGGTTTTACATGTTTAGGAGCAATGGGGGGATGGAGGGTGAAAACACGTGGCTCCTGTCCTTGCACAAGAGGTTTGTGAGTAAACCTCATGCCCAGGAAGCTGAGCATTTAGTCTTTACTTGGTTTGTGAATGGTTATTTCAAAAGAGACTTTTGCCAAAGCTAAACTCCAGACACAAAGAAATTTCAGCTTCTAAGACAAATCCTCCTTCTAGACCAGAGCTTTTAGGTTCATCCTAGGTCACAGTAACTGATCTGTAATTACATGGCACTTTATCACAAAGGAGAGGTGAGAAAGTGGAAAAAACCCATTATGAATTCTTCTGGAAAGCGCAGGGCTGTGAGCAGCAGGTGGGAGGCCTCACCATGTCTTGCCACTGGCATTGGGCTTCCCTCTGTCTGCAGACAGTCAGGAGAGACTCCACAGCCCTTGGAGGGGGTGGATATGGACTGACGGTGCTCACACCTTTGTGCACTGAAAATGAGCCAGTGTGTGCTCTGTGACATCCTGGCCTGTGCAGGAATGGTGTGAGCCACAGGCCCAGGGCAGTGATTGTCCCCCTGTGCTGAGGGGCACCTCAAGGCCGTGTCCAGCTCTGCGCCCCTCAGTCCAGGAAGGACCATGAGGGGCTGGAGCGAGTTTAGAGAAGGGAATGGAGCAGCAGGAGCGGCTGAGGGAGCTGGGAAAGGGGCTCAGCCTGGAGAAAAGGATGCTCTGGGGAACCTTGCAGCTCTGCACAACTCCCTGACAGGAGGGGACAGCCGGGGGTGTCAAGCTCTGCTCTGGGGAACAGGGACAGGAGAGAGAACACCCTCAGGCTGGGCCAGAGGAGGTTGGATACAAGGAATTTCTTCACGGAAAGGGTGATTAGATACTGCAATGGGCTGTCCAAGGAGATGGTGGAGTTCATTGTCCCTGGAGGTGTTTGAAGGAAGCCTGGACATGGCACTCAGTGCTCTGGTCTAGGTAACATGGTGGTGTTCGGTCCTAGGCTGGAGTCAATGATCTGAGAGGTATTTTCCAACCTGACTGTGTGATTAAACATCAGCCTGTTAACCAAATGAGTTAAAGTTTCTAGGGAAATAAAAGGCTTTGGTGCAATCATTGGAGCCCAGGCACAGGAAAGAAGCCATTTCCCACACCGCTCTGGCGATTAACTGTGGGAGCACTTCTGTCAGAACAAGGGGAAATGAAAGCCAAGTTCAACTGCTCGTCTTATTAGCGATACAGAGCATTTGCGTGCCTCTCACAGCCCCGCAGATCGCAAACCCGGAACCCAACACCGCCTGCAATTGAGGGTGTCCCAGCGGCGCGGGGACCGTGCCCGGTACCCTCCCCTGGCCGTGCCGCGGCCGCTGCCCCCTGCCCGTGCCCCGCTGCCCACAGCCCAGGCGCGGCGATTGGCGGCGGGCCCGTGGGGTGAGGGCGAGGCCCGTGGCGTGAGGGCGCGGGGCCCGCCGGGAGCTGTAGGCACGGCCGAACTGCGGCTCCCGGCGCGCCCCGCGCCGGGCGGGGGCAGCGCTGCGGCAGCGGCGGGGCGGGCGCGGAGCCGCCCCGGCCCCTTTGTGTGCGCGGCCGCGGCTCCGGCGCCGCCGCCATCTTGTGCCGGCAGGGCCCGTGTCCGCCGGGGCTCCGCGGGGCAGCGCCGGGGCCGCGCTCCTGCACGGAGGGGCCGAGCGGAGCCTCCTCGCGCTCCCCCGCCCGGGGCCCGTCCCGCGGCTGCCGCTCGGCACCGTCCGCTCGGCGCCTCGCAAGCGGAGCGCGGCCGCCCCGCCCCGTCTCCCCGCCCCAGCTCGAGCGCCGATGCCGCCGCTGGAGCGGCCCCTGCCCGGGCCGCGGGCGTAGCGGCGGGCGCGGCCAGCGCCGCTCCCCGGGAGGCGGGCGCCCGGCGGGCATCAGGAGAGCGAGGCCCGGCCCCACGGAGCCGCCGCCGCCGCTGCCCGCCCCATCAGGCGAGCGGCAGGAGACCCGCCCCGGCCGGCAGCGAGCCGGGCCCCCGCCGCAGCACCATGAAGATAAAGGATGCCAAGAAGCCGTGTAAGGCCGGGCCGGGGGAGGGGGCGCGGGGCTGCGCGGCGGGCGGTGCCCATCCATGGATCCGGGAGATGCCCGCAGAGACGCGTCTCGCTCCTGTGCGTCCCTCTGAGGGAGGTGTCGGGGTTCAGGTGATCCTCAGTGCTGGCGTCGGAAGGACTAGAATAGAGAGTGCTATATCAGTTTCTTGGGGATGGGGCTGTGTCTGATGAAGATGGCACTTAAGCACTGTGCTGAACATCTGCGCAGGTGGCTGCAGTTGCTACAGTTTTGATTTTTAAGGGCTCATCAATTTCTAATTATTTCTAGAATATTTACTAATATTTAGATATAGCGCATTAACATATGCTGAATGCTCCCCTTTAATACTCCCAGCTGTAATAATATTTCTTACTGTGTGCTATTGTGGACTGCCATGGAGGGTGCAAACGTGGTCCAGACTCAGGTGAATATAAACAGAAAGTCTTAAGATTACAGCTTCTTCTTGGAAAGAGAGGTTTGGGTTGAGTGTGGTTAATCTACATGCAATTGATGTGCTCTCAGTGCAGATGCACAGCTGTGCAAGGCAACACACCTGTCAAGCTCATACAGGTGTGCCTTTGCTGAAAGGGGAGCAGGTATTGCTCCATTGAGTGTATCATATTTTTCTCTGTCATCATGCTTTCAAGACTTACTTTCAGAGTGAGTTACTGTATAGAAAACATGGCTGGTACCAAATTTCTAGGCCTTGTGTTGTTCATACAGCATGACTGGCTAATAAACAGCATACAACTAAGAAAGGATGTTGGAAGTTGATGTTTTAAATCTATTTTTTGAGCAACCCAAAAAGAAGAAAATCACCAAATGCATATTTAACACAGGAAGTATTAGCATAGCTCTAGAAATAGATATAAAGGCTTTAAAAGTACATTGTTTCCTGTGGTTTATTGGTGAAACCCTAAATATGCATCTTGTAGCACACGATTAACCATCACCTCTTGTTGGTGCCAGTGTGTGGAAATTGCCAAACTGACTGTAGTGATGTTTATGAAGAGTAGAGTTCAGGCAGCATTCTTTTCCCCTGGTATAATATTAAGAAATCTCATCAAGACAGCAGTAGCTGGCTATAAAACATTATAGTAGTTTGATAATTGAAGTGGGGAGACTGTGGCTGCTCCTACTGTAGAAGTCTTGCTAATTTCAGGACTGTCTCTGCTGGACCTCAAAGCGTTGTTTTTTTTAGTGGTGGATTTAATTTCATGATTAAATAATAGTGCAAATGTTATCAAGAAGTTTTAACTACTCAAATATGCTGCAGTTGTCCTTACACTCTTCCAGTTCCTGAATTTGAACTTTGATGTTGGTTTCATGATGGGAATTAGAAAGGGTTGAAACTGCATAAGCAGGAGGGGAAGTACACAGTGTCAAACTACGTTGTTTATTTCTTCTTGACTTCTGAACACACTGATGGCTTTTTAAAGGTAGCACAGAGTTTCTTTGGTAGTGAACTTTAGACTCAATCTGCAGATATTTGTTCATGGTTAGTCACACTGAGAGAGCAGCTGGATGTTTGAAGAGGACCAGATCCACAGAAGCCCTGAAGATGGAAATTGATGTTCAGGGTTGTGGTACCCAAATACTGCTGTCAGTTTGGCTTAAATGCTCACATGGACAAAGCTGAGTTGGGCTCACAATACCACTTTTAGACTGTTAACAAATCATTTGGCTAAGACGTTTATAGACACTTTTCAAAACAATTGCTGAGTGCAAGTTCCTTAGCCCAAGTGAGTACCTAATCATCTGTGATGGAGCCAAATGTGGGCTGGGGGAAAAATGCAAAGTAGAATTGAGCAGATTGCTTTAGTCTACCTGTACTTTTGTCTGTGATGTTTAGCCTCAGGAAGGAAGGCCTGATTGCAGTGACTGGTGTGAAAGATGTGGGGGTAAAATGGAGGCACCAAAGCAGTTCAGAGTTCCTGATGTGGGTACACTGCCTAGACATGCTTGTGTCATCCTACCAGATCTTCACCTGACTAGTGCTGTCACTAATTTGATGTAGTAAAAACTCTGAGAAACAAAGCAGAATTTATGGAACACAATTTCTGAGATTTGTTGTTTTGTAAGATGCTAGTAAAGGGCCATTTAAACCTCATCTAGCGATGAGAGGAGTCAAGCATTTTAAAGGAAGATAAGAGAAATTAAAGTCAGCAGAACCTTCCACTAAGTCAGTGTAGCAGTGGAAGCTGGAGAGGTTGTAGAATCTCCATTCTTGGAGGATTCTTGTAAAACTTCTCAAAGTGTTGATGGGACAGAGCTGTAGCTGACCTCATCTAGTGTTGGCTGTTTTCCTGCTGGTGTAACTGAGAGGTCACACCAGATGACCTCCAGAGGAACCTTCCAAGCAGCAGTTGCGTGATAGCTCTTATGAGGAAATGCCCATGGGGAAGAATGGCTGGCAGTTTTCAAGGAAATTTCCAAAGGTTATTTGTGGGTTGAGATGATAAATGTGAGAGCAGCAAGTGTTGCAGAAGTGCTGCTGTGTGGGATCTGCCCAAAGGGAAGAGAGCAGGATCCTGTTCAGAGAGAGCTGTGCGTGTTGGCGGGGGAAGGCGAGAGCGCAGTGCCAGCCTGCTGCGCTCTCCAGGGCAGCTGCAGCCCTTCCCCTTGGCTCTGGAATGGAACCCAGTGCTGAGAAAAGGCAAAGACTTGGAGCGTTTGATACACCGTGTATTTTACTTCTTGCAGTTTGTTCCTTTTGATTGTTTATTGAACCTAGTTTAAGATCAAATGCCTGCATTTCCCTTGAGGTGATTTGAGACACACTAATATATGAATGTACATTGCAGTGATTTGCAAAATCCTGCATCAATATAAAGGAAAGATGAAAAATTTCAAATTTATTTTCTCCAATGTGGTTCTATGGATGCATGTAATCATTGTGGACACATGGAGGGTTAGTGTAGTAAAATTGATGAAAAATCCATTTTGGTTGATGGAGAATGTCTTATAAATAGGTGTTTTGGTTTTTTTCCCCATGGAATTTGCTGCATAGTTTTTTGGTATCCTAGCATTTTCTTACTAGTCCTTGAAAGCTGATTATTAGCCCATAGCAGATGTTGCAGGCTGTCACTCAACTGCAGTTGAAAAATGTATTTCTAATAAAGGATTAATACTGCCAGGAGCAGTGTATGCTAACAGTGCATCTTTAAGCATTAAATTATGCCTCTGCATTCTGTATCTCACCATAATAACACCTATCCCCAAAGAGACCGCTGTTGAAATGTCAACAAAATTACCAGAATGAGCAAGGAGGGAGAAGCTGAAAGCAGTGGTATTTTGTCTTGTATTAAGCTTTATGTGGTACCCACTTGTAGAAGTGATAGAGCCGTGAAGAGCAGTTTCAGTAATTGCCCATTACCACCTGTCCTCCCACTGTGAGCGGGGCTGTTCTGGAGCGTGATTAGAGGTGCCTGAGTGGGAGTTTGCAGAGCGTGATGGAGTTTTCCCACAAGGAAAATGGCAGGATGTGCCAGGGTGTGTCAGATACGTTTAATTCACATGTAAATTCTGTCCAGTCCAAATGTATTTTTGAGTTGGACTTAGGATATTTGAACCAAAAACCTCTTTCACAACTTGTTAAGATGAGTAAGTCTCCAGTGTCTCGAGGACTAAGGACACTTAAGTGCAGTTTTGCTCTGTAGAGGCTCATAGGCCATGTGGATTGGTGTGCATTTTGCTGCCCAGCCCTCAGGTTAATCCCATTTAATTTAGCAGTTCAGCAAGCTTTGCTGTGTTTTCTCTTAACTTGTCCCGTTGCTCACATTAGATGCCTTAGCCTCCCCAGCTGGTTTAGCTGTTAAAATTTGCCAGCAGGTTTTACTTTGCTGCATGCTGATGTTTTAAGGAGGTGCTGGAAGTATAAGCATGGATGCTCATGCACAGAAGGAAATGCTTTTGGAGAAACTGCATGATTCATTTAGTTTGTGTTTATAAACACTAACCGTAATAGTTCAGTATAACTTTTAAATAGTTGTTTGCCTTGTCAGTATTCAGATAAGAGTGGGATCAAGGTTAGTTTTGTTATCAAAAGCTACATGCTGAGCTGAATTAGAGAAGTTTTGGGCATCAGAACTGATGATACTGCATACTTTCATAAAGAACTGTTGCAGTGCTGACAGAAATAAGTTTAAGCTTTTGTGGATTTCATGGTCCTTTTCCTTTCTTCTATTTAAAGTCTGTGTGGCATTTTGAACTTTGGCATTGTTTGGCAGTTGTTCCCCAAGCCGGGTCTGTACTTGGAGTGCAACAGTTTTGTTTCTTAATAATGCATAAGCTTTCTTACAGAGATGACACAAAATGTGGTAGGCTGTTCTTTGCTGTCACTGACAGCTGTGAATTTATTTTTTCCCCATGGTGCCAACTCCCAGCTTGAATTAGGAGTTAGCTGCTCTTCTTTGAAGGTTGATTCTTGTTAATTTATGCAGGATTGACCTAGAATGTTACTTTATCTTACAGGGAAAATGGAGTATTTCAAAGGTGTCTGTGTTTCAGATATGTGATTGTGTTCATAGGAAAGAGGTTGACAGGAATCTTTCTCAGTTTTTAAAAGCAAAGTACAAATAGAACACTAAACTGAGGAATCTTAGGCCTGGCTTAATAAGGGGGGAGTTTTTCTTTATATGTGTACTTCCTGCAGCTTTGGGTCCAGAATGGGTGTACAAAATCAGAATACAAGTGTATGGTCTGGGTGGAAAGCTTCAAAGGTTCTTTGCCTGAAGAACCCATGGAAAAGGAAAGTATTTCAACCTTTGTGCTTGCATTGGCACAAACAAGACGTGTAATTATTTCATTTGGCATATAAAGACCTTATATGATAAGATATAAGTAACCCTAAGACTGCTGCCAGTGACTGTGTACAGCATGAACTTGAGAAGGGCAGGCACAAGAGAATGAGGCTTCCCTGTGTATCTCTGAAGATTATTAAGGTTTAAATAACAAGCAGCAGCCACACCAGCATGGGTTTTCTTACTCAGCAGAACTGCTCCGTCATTATGTGACCACAGCACTCTTCCCTTGCTGGCAGTGCTTTTCTAATTGCAGGAAGCAGTTCTGGGGAATCCTTTTAAAGATCATGTTGGTTTTGTTTTGTTTTTGTAATTCTGAGCAGGTTGCCCCTCAAAGCTGGCTTCACAGCATGTGCTGAGCAATCTGTTGCTTTATTGCAAGGGTTCCTGCTTGCTGTGTCTAGGTAGGGACCACAGTGGCTCCTGGCAGAGCTGGGGAGTGAAAGAAAATCTGGATTTGTAATTAAGGAGGTTGTATGTTATGGTACTCCACTTGCTGTCCTGAGGATAGTTAAATTTGGTGTGAAGTATCACATTAATCACCATATGGGTTTTGACTTCCCAGTTAGTGTTCTACTTCACTTACCTGTCTCTTCTTGGACAGTAAAGATCTGTATTTTGTGTATTCTTAAATAGAGCGTGGCCTGACTTCCTCAAAGCAGAATGTGTGTTTTTGAAAGAGTTTTATGTAGTTTATGGAAGGCACTTGGGCTTGTTAAATAAAAAGCTGGATTCTTACTTTTCCTTTTTTCACATTGTTGCTGACGACTGCAGAGAGGAGCTGAACTTTGAAAAGTCAGGCCCTGGATTTTTTCTGTGAATGGAAATTAAATTCTCAGCAAGGAATATTTCTGAGCTGTGCATCACTTTTTGTTGAATATTCCTGGGAATAACATTTAGAGGAAGAGCTGAAAAAATCTTTTAATGATCTAATCCCCACAGAGCTGTGCAAAAAAAGTCCAGTTTTACTGCAGGGAAATTGACTCTCCTTATGGATTGAAGCTGAGGAATGATGGTTAAGTCTTCAAACCTAGTATCTGCAGACCTGTAAACTTGAAAAAAGGTTGGGTAATTGCCAGTGGTCTCATCCACATAAGTTTCTGTAACTGCTGAAAGGATCAAGCTGATGTCTGGGGATACTTTTTTCTAAAGGTTTTGCTGATGGCATTCTGCTTCTAAATCTCTCAGAGAAGCATGACCCACAAATACAAGTTAAAAATACCTTTTATAGAGTCATTTATGTATCCCTGCATCCAGATACGATGTATCCTGAGTGAAGATCTGCCCGAAGTAAACCTGCAGCAGTAAGAGGCAGGCTCACAAGGTTTCTGTGTTGTGTCCATGCACAGTTACATGCAACTTCAGTAAAAATCAGTGTATTTCTATTATTTAAAGACAGTTCAGGCATGGATAAATCTCGTGTCCTTGTAGTCCCAACTGATTGTGCCCTTGCCATTTGTGTGTATGTGGATCCTTTTCTGTGCTTGTTAAAAAAAAGAATTTAATTTTCCTGGCTGCACCTGTAATAAAATCCATATAAATCAATCAAGAGTGGCTTGCATGCACAGAATCCTTGTGTAAAACCTTATTGGTATAAGGATTAAGTTAACTGTATGTGGGCCCAGTTGCTTGTCAGAACTCCTCCACCTTGGAAATGAAACTTGAGCAATGTACTTGCCAGCCAAATCTTGACAAATTTTCAATGGAAAAATGTAAAACTTCCTGGGATTTGTCACAAAGGTGAAAACTGACCTATTTCTTCAGTTTCAAAATCTGCAAATGTCTGTTGAGATCGCTCAGTTAACCCAGAAAACTGGTCATGTACAGCATGAACCCATTTTTCAGCATAAAACGTGTTCCCATTTAAATTATGGAATAAACGTACAGTTCAGTAGTGTTCTTGTTTGTTACTTGGTGTGCAAGATCCATAAACCTCAAGCCTTACAGAGGCATGACTAATGCTGCATTTGCAAAAGCTTTTTGGATCATTTAACATGGGATGAAGTGGATCTTCTGACAAACAGGCATGACTTGCACCAAATCATCCTTAAACTCATCACATGAACTTTCAGCTGTTCCCCCCTCTTTCCTGTTTTGGAGGACAAGATCCTGGTTATTCACTAGGCCTGCTGAACGGGAAGAGTCCAGGTAGTGCTGGGTAGGTGTGTCCTGGTTAATTCTGCATGGCTTGGATTGACTCCTGCAGGCATGTTCTGCTGAGTGGCATCTTTCATGGCAGGAGCTTGAAACTTGGTGAGGTCACTTAAGAAATCCTCAGCTAATTGTGGTCAAACAGTAAGATGACAAATGTTCTTATGTCCAGAGTCTCAGGGTGAAGAAGGCTGGCATGCAGTAACAAACTCAATTTGTGTGTCTTTTTGCTTAGACTTCTGCTTAGCCTTCAGTTACGTGGAAAAGATACCAGCTTTATAGAACTCCACTTCCACTTCAAGTTAGGTTTTGCTCACAGAACTTACCTTGTATTTAAATTTAATTTTTCAAGGTAAGATAACCGACTAAAATTTTTTTTGTTAATATCTAACAATATTCTCTTGATGCCATTTCTGAAAGTTGAGGCATCATCAAAGTTTCTTCCTAAGTTTAGTACTCAGTAAATGAACTGACACACAACCGGCCTTGCCTAAATATATTCAAATATTTTGGTAGGTCATTCTTCTCAAGGATAGATCCCACTGGTAATGTAAATACAGTGTAATTGCATCTTGCTCGTGATAAGCATATTAACATCTTTCTGGTTTTGTTCCTGTGTTTCATACTTCTGTAAGATATAAACTACATCTGAAGAGATAAATTGGAACTCTAAAATAAAGAAAGAAAAAAAAAAGGAGGCAAAACCAAGCAAGTTATAGTGTCAATTAGAAAACAGAGTATGTGCTTCCCAGCTGGATATCCAGGATCTTTTTTAAATTTAAAAGTTGAGTTTTAAATAGTGTTTCTGGGAAATGACAGTGGGAAAGCTCTCAGTTGAAGATGTTGTCTTTGCTGTAGGGTTTCTGAGTATCTGTTTCACTGCACTTAGTTAGGAATATTTATTGATACAGGCATATGCAAATTTCGGTCCTGCATGTCATAGACAAAATCCCTTTTAGGAGCTGCAGCCATCCCACATAAGGGACAAAGGCAAAGCACTGTGGTTTAGTGTTGTTATTTTGTGGTAAGAAATTCCCCCTTCCTAGCCAACATACCGGAAAAAAAACCAAACAACAACAACAGCAAAAAACCCAACAACCAAAAAAATGGAAGCTAAATTCAGTAATATTAATTTTCTCTATTGCTTGCACTTTTTAATAGGACTTTTTGTTATCCCTTTTACTTCAGGAGATAGAAATTGGGCATCATAACTGCATCAATTTTTAAAGTGCTTGCAAATAAATTAAAGCTTTCCTCTCAACAAGCACATTGTGAGGGCCTGTTAGAGGAGCAGTACCTGGCCTGCCCCTGTTGTCAGCTGAAATGTGTAACCTGCTTTCTTCAAGTGTGCATTGCGGTCTTTGTGCTGAACTACGTCAGAGTGGTTATTTTGGAAGTGAAGGTTATTTTAATCCTTTGTTCTAAATAAAAAAAAAATGGTTGAATTTTGTTTAAGAGTTGGTCTGAAAGATAGGGTATAGTTTGGGGAGTTTTTAGTTCAGCTTTCTGAGCACCTTACAACATTTAAATGTGTAGAGTTGCTCATTTTTCTATTTTTACCTGAGGCCAGAGAGATACTGAAGGCTGTGTAATTGAAATGAGTGCTGGTAGTTTTTTCCTGAGAGGTTTGTTGTTGATGTCTGTCTTGTTGGAAAGGACAGCCTGGGTTCAGTCTTAAGCTCCATGTGTGGCTTTTGCTCTTGAAGAAACCTAATGGCTCATTCTTGTATCTTCACAGCTTTCCCATGGTTTGGCATGGACATTGGGGGAACGTTGGTCAAACTTGCCTATTTTGAGCCTATTGACATCACTGCAGAGGAGGAGCAGGAGGAAGTGGAAAGCCTGAAGAGCATCCGCAAATACCTGACTTCCAACGTAGCCTACGGATCCACTGGCATCCGGGATGTCCACCTGGAGCTGAAAGACTTAACCATTTTTGCTCGAAGAGGAAACTTGCACTTTATTCGGTTCCCAACTCATGATTTGCCTACCTTTATCCAAATGGGAAGAAATAAAAACTTCTCAACACTACACACGGTGCTCTGTGCCACTGGCGGTGGTGCCTACAAGTTCGAGGAAGACTTCCGCACAGTAGGTAGCCTGGCTTGCCTCTGCCTGAGGCTGGTGCTAAAAGCATTGCTGCTGATGGCTTAAAATAAGCTGGATTTTGAAAAACTCTGGAGAGCTCTTACAATTTTTCAATATTAATTGTATTAAGTATGGTGGGAAGTTACAGCCTTCCTGGAATCCACAGCACCTGTTAATTGTCCTTCTGCTTTATGAGAGAACGGCAGTTTAAATGTTACCTGCAGAGCTCTGGAAGAACTGTAATGAGCCTTAAGCCCCACAGAATTTCTGACCAGTGGTTTTCCTGTGATCCTTGGAGTATTAATGAAGTTGCAGGGAGAATTAGTACGATGCCATTGAGCTTTTTATATGCTGGTACCTTAGAAAATGCCTGTTTTGACATGTAAGATGGGGAGGAACTCCGAAAACTTCAATAGATTTGCAGATGTGAGTTCCACCAAGATGACCCCCAGTGGGCCTCTAGGCCTCTTTTTATTGATTTAAATTGATGAAGAATGTTGTTAATTTTTCAGTTTACTAGTCTTAGTATCTCAGAAGTGGTCTTTGAGCTTAGAGAAGCAGATGCTTATACTGCATCTCTCTTCTTGATTCAGGTCTGAGATCTGGATTTGCATTCAGATTAACTTACTAGTTTATGTATTCAGAATTTAGGTCTGAATTCTCCATTGGCTTTGTAGTGGAGTTGAAATTCCTGAATTAGTCATGTGAGATAGTTTCTTAGAAGTTGGGCAGTACAAATGTAGTCATAAATTTGTAGCACATTTGTGCAATGTTAAAACATGTTGCTCAGTCTATTCTTCTTCCTTTACACAGATTGGAAACCTCCAGCTGCACAAACTGGATGAGATTGACTGCCTTGTCAAAGGCTTATTGTACATAGACTCTGTCAGCTTCAATGGCCAGGCAGAGTGCTACTATTTTGAAAATGCCTCAGATCCTGAGAGATGCCAAAAGATGCCTTTTAACCTGGATGATCCATACCCATTACTGGTTGTTAACATTGGTTCAGGAGTCAGCATTTTATCAGTCCATTCCAAAGACAACTTTAAAAGAGTAACTGGAACAAGGTAAATTAAAAACCTGTGTTGGGGTTGTTACTCTGTGGGGCAATGACATAAGGATCTTTCATGTGAAGAAATGCTGTTTAAAAGCAACTGGTTTTCTCTGTCCTTAGTCTAGGTGGAGGGACCTTTCTTGGGTTATGCAGTTTGCTGACAGGCTGTGAAAGTTTTGAAGAAGCTCTGGAAATGGCATCCAAAGGAGACAGCACACATGCTGACAAGCTGGTTCGGGATATTTATGGAGGAGACTATGAAAGATTTGGTTTACCAGGATGGGCTGTAGCATCCAGGTAAGCAGGAGTCTCTTAGTGGGTTCCTTTGTTGGTTTGGGGAGCTTCAAAAACAAAACTTAAACTATTCATGCAGTGAGAACTGCATTTCTGCAAGGTTTTATTGCAGTCAAGTTTCATTTTTATCCTAAAAGTATGTATCCTCAGCTTTCCTGGAAGTTTAAAGCAATGTGCAGCTGCTTGGTCGGTATTGACGAAACCTCCTGAGGTATTTCATGACAGCTTTGTGTGAGTCAGAGGGAACGTGAGGTGATGGCAGGAGCAGCAGGAACAGAGTGCAGAGGTGGTGTGGTGCAACCCAGCAGGCAGCTGAACACCACCCAGCCACTCGGGCACTCCCTGCAGCGAGATGGGGAGAGAACTGAGAGGAAAGAAATAAAATTGATGGGTTGAGATAAAGAGTGTTTAACAGGACAGAAATGGAACAGAACAGTCTCCTCCTAGCTCTGTGTGCGCCCTCATTGTGCTCACTCTGGTGAGGAGCAGAAAAGGCCTTGACTGTGCACAGGCCCTGCTCAGCAGTGACAAATACATCCCTGTGTTATCAACAGTTTCCAGCACAAATCCTAAACACAGCTCCATAGCTACAATGAAGAGAATTAACTATCCCAGCTAAAAACAGCTCACAGCTACTAGGAAGAAAATTAACTTTGTCCCAGTCAAAACCAGTACAAGAGAGGGGGAAAAAACTACCAATTTATTTTTGTTTTCTTAGGGTCTTTTAGTAGAGTCGTTGTTTAAGAGGGAAGGTGAGTGGGAGATGGCTTTTGTGTTGCTCTTACCATGGACCAACTCCTAGTTATTGTTTGGAAATGTGACTGTCACTACAGACACCTGATGTAATTGTTTTAACAACTTTTCTTACCGTTGAGGGCTATTGAGCACAAGCAGTTTGCACCACAAGAATGAATGTCACTGTCAATGACGGAGGACTTTTGTCACAGCTACACGTATTATTTCCATTGGGAAATGTTATTGATGATATTACAGCTTCACTACCCTTACAAAAGATAAGAGGAATAAACTCTGCAAGCAAAACTAATATGTACATAAGAGTGTTCATTAAATCTTTGCTGTTACTCCATAGTGAGTCATAATTCATGGCAACTTAAATTGTTCTCCCTCTCCAGCCACCTGAGTCCCAGCCTCTTGAGAGCTCATGTGCTGAGAGGTTTTAATGCGTGCAAACTTTACACTTTAGTCAATACCTTTTAACTTGGTTTATGTTGGTACTTTCTGTTCTTATTTCTTTTTAAGATCCTTAAGAGCTTTAATGGCTCTTTGAGTTTTAGAATAATCAGGATTCTTGCTCTCCAAACTGACTTAGATCTGGCACAGAGTCCTTGGTGGTAAAATATCACTTGTAGCTGTGCATTCTTGTTGTTTCTTTCATGCTGTGCATAGTAAGGGAAGTGCCTTTCTGATCCAGATCTCTTCATTTGTGCAACTTAAATTGCATTCTGTCAGCTATTTTATTTTGTTTCAGAGGGTTGTGTTCCATCATAAAACCATTCAATTCATCTCTGGTATTCTTCTACTTTCAGATTAAAAAATTGATAGGTATTTGTTAGGAAGCAAGCATGAGAAGTGGAGGATTTACCAATCAAGCAGTGACTTAATTTACAGTGACTAGATTTGCACAGTAGTCTTCTGTGAAGAGTAAGACTGTTTTACTGCAGGTGATTCTTCATGGAAGTCAACAATCTGAACAAAAATACTTTGCTGGGGGCTGTTATTGTAACACAATTGACTGTTTCCTGTGAAGGAATAAGTACAGGTTAAGCGCCAAATTGCTGTATTTAATACAGACTTGAAAAGCATGTTCCTCAAAGAGGAAACATGAGACATAGGTTCTGTTACAGCATCAAAAATTCCATTCTGAAATGATTTCAAGTGCACATGAATCACTTTGTAACTCATGGCCATTTCTCCTGTTGTAGTTTTGGGAATATGATCTACAAAGAGAAGAGAGAGTCTGTCAGTAAAGAAGATCTTGCAAGAGCCATACTGGTCACCATCACCAATAACATTGGCTCTATTGCTCGGATGTGTGCAGTAAATGAGGTAAAAACTTCTCACAAGGGAACAATCTGTGTACAGCTTGTTATTTGTCTTCACATGAGATGACTGCTAAAATGGTGTATAATTTAAAACCTTTTAATACAGTCTCATATGAAATGAGGAAATTAATGTAGCAGCTTTGAGCTGGGCCTACAGTCACCCTGTTTTAGCAAGGGGACTTCAAGTCCTTCATCACAACATCCTGTGCTTACCTGCAGGCTTCGTGCTCCATTCTTTTGACAAAGCCTCTCGTCAGGTACCCTCCCCATTGGCAAAGATATCCTTGTCCTGCTTCTCCAGACAGTCGCAATATTCTGGAGCAATTCCTGGTACTTTAACCACAGAACAGTTGGATTGCAAAAGACCCTGGAGGTTGTGTATTCCAACTCCCCTGCCGAGGCAGAGTCACCTAGGGAATGCATCCAGCCCTGAAACATGAACTCAGAGACAAACTGTGGACTCTGTGCTCGGAGATTTCAAAATACATGCCTTGAGTAACTGCAGCATTTAAGTTGCTGGAAGTCCTGCTTTAGCAGTGCATAATGATGGCCTCCAGCAGTTCCTCCAAGCTGAATTTATTCTCTGATCAAAGCCTTGTTTCTAGTTAAAAATTATTTTTAAATTTTTTCTAGCTCTTGAGACTTAAAGATTACTTTGACACCTCTCTTCTTGCTGGTTGGTACAGAGAAGGTTTCCTGCCATCTTCTGTTTCTCAAAACTTAGAAGAGAACAAATGTATTAGTGTGGACAGCCAAAAAGGTGGGGAAGAATACTGAATTTAGGCATAGAAGACAGTGTCAGGGCAGTAGGGATTTCTTCCTTCATTATCAACAAACTTGGGGTAAAGTGAGATTTAGTAACAGCTTTCTTGGAGACTACAGGCAACTGAATTTACAGCTCTGCTTAAAATCTTTGGATGTGATTGTCTCAGAAGTACCAACAGCCCTGTTAGCTTCAGTAATCCTCCTTTTGCTTAATTAGGAGACAGATTAATTATATTTTCTCGTTTTAATATTGCAACTTCTTCCTCAATTTCTTATCTTTCTCTCATGTCTGTCCTGCTGAAGAAAGGTAATTTTGTGAGTGTTAAGTTAATTTTGGCTTTTTGCTTTATGGCAAAGCTTAATAACAAAAGAGTTAAAATGAACGTGAAGCTGAAAGTACATTCTACATGTCTTAGGCAAATGCATGGCAATTTATATTTCAGGGTGGGAATAAATGAGGAGAAATCAGAACTTGTAAAGTGCACAAACTAGCTTTATTCCAAGGGGTTTTTGGTCTAATTCCAGCTATGTCACAGAACTACAAACTATAAGAAGTAGCTAATAGGAATACACAAACTAGTACCTTGAACTGATGTATAAGGATGAAATAAATGTAATTATTTTGACATACTGCAGTAGAGCAGAATTACATTTTTGTGCCTATGTGTCTACTTTGTCTTCACTGGGAACTAATCAAGATGGTTAAAAAACAGTTACATTTTTGACATTTGACTACAGGTTGAATTGTCATATTAGTTATTACAATAACTTGGGCATTATCATTATTTAATGCAATTAAGTGCTTTTTTAAGAACTGTGCTAAGGACTAAAACAATTAGGTTTTCTTTGGTTCTTCCTCTCGTGTTGTTAAACCAGTGTTTAATGTTTTTGCTTAATGCTGGATTTACTTCAGTTAATGGGGACTATTAAATGATTTTTCACTTTTTTACATTCGACTTGATTAAAATTCACAGCTCACTTGTAGTATTCAGCTCTTAGTCTGGTGTCAGGCTGAGGTATACTGAGGTCTGAAGATGAAAGGAACATCTGTCGTGTCTTACTGCCTTCGGCTTCTTTACAGTGCTGCCTTGTTGCATATGGATCAAGCAGCATTGTACAGGGCTATGAAGGCATTGAGTCTTCTCTACCAAACAGAAGTAGCTTTCATTTCATTTCACTTTTAGCTGGGCTCTTTCTTTGGTGTAATTGCTGAAATGCTCACTTAATTTGAAACACAAATGCTACTTGTCTGTAAATTAAGTCCTTTAATTCTCAAGGGTTGCACCATTTTTCCTTTTCCCCAAGTGTGCTCTGCTTTAAATTTTGAAACCGTGTTTTAATTGTGGGTTGTTTGGTTTTTTGTGTGTTTTTTTTCCTTGCTCTAGACAGTCTTCTCTTTCATAGCTTAAGTTTGAAAGCTGTGTTAAACAGTGAAAAGACTTAATCCTCTGCTGTTTTGTTTTGTTTTTTTAGAAAATAAACAGAGTTGTGTTTGTTGGCAACTTTTTGCGTGTGAATACTTTGTCAATGAAACTTCTTGCATATGCACTGGATTACTGGTCAAAAGGCCAGCTGAAGGCCTTGTTCCTAGAACATGAGGTATGCTGTGGCTCATTTATCTGTGTGTGTTGTTTCACCATAAATCAGAAATGCCTCTATTGAGTAGCTCTCATGTGTGATATCCTGAGGCACCAAGTGCTCAGTAAATACTAGAAAGAAGAGGAGGTTTGTCTTGCTGAATTGCTTCTCTGGGAACAGTTTTCTGCCAGGGAAGTACTTCAGTCACTTTGGGGTATCTCAGTTCATGCTGTGGGTCTCTGGAGAGAGACAAGAAAATGTTAAACTCTGCTAAGGGTCACCAGTCTTCCTTGGGTTTGGGTGGAAACAACAGTAAGTATTGTGTTTCAAAGAGTGCAGAAATGTAAAGCTTGGCCCTTTGAAACATTTCCATTGTTCTCAGCTGAGCTTGAGCAATGTCTTGAAAGTCAAGGCTGCTTTGACAAGGCCTGTTTTCATTCCACTGCAGACCCCTCAGAGCTGTTGTAGTGATTTTATGCTTTGAGAATAACCTGCTTTTGAGCAGCTTCTGCCATCTATATGGGTCTGCAGTGCTGAAGGCTTTGACCCGCTTTGGTTAAAATACAAGCAATCAGTATGAATTACAGGTGCAGCAGTTCCTGACTTGTAGCTTCTGGGCAGTGAGTTTGTCCTCAGTTTCTTAGAATGTTCCATCTGTTCCCTTCAGTTGATTTTCACAACTCTTTTCCTTTATTGTTTATCTCAAGACTGACAGTCTCTTCTGATATCCACAGTAACAGTGGAATGGTTCCTTGTTAGTTCTACCCTCTTTAGATTTTTCTTTTAGATTTTTCTTACATTTGCTCAAGTGTATATTCCAAACACTTGAATACTACTTAGTTATAGGGAGGGGGAAGATTTCACTCCACAGGGGAAAAATAATTCAACAGGAGAACGTGGTTCTTTGCATGCAGGTACATAGACAATCCAAAAGTGTGATGTGTGGATAGTTCAAGGAATTTTTCACTTCTCCTTTAGGACTAATGTTGCTATGGGTATTGAAGATTTTTTTAGCAAGCAAAAGATGCAGCTTTGCTAGGAAGAAGAAACCAAACCTGATTTCCATGCTTTCAGAGTCACTGATACCTGTCCTAGAGGTCCTGCAGGAAACCTCCTAAAGTCAAGCTATATAAGAAGGATAAAATGTTTGTTTCACAAAGTCTTCAGTAATTACTATTAAATATTATGTATTAAAAGTGTATAGTGTTTTTTCTGTAGCATTGATCCATCAGATGATTGTTGTCACTAAAATGCGATTACTGCAAAATTTAATACTCTACTTAAACTTGATTTTTAATTTTTTTTTTTTTAACAGGGATACTTTGGAGCTGTTGGTGCTCTGCTTGGGCTGCCAAATTTCAGTTGAGATACCAGATGTCACTACACTGAACTATTTTCCATCGGAATGACACTTGTTTATGTCGGGAACTAAATCTGGGGAGGGGAGAAGAAAATAGCTGATTTTCTGTAACTCTTTTTAAGAAGTGATTAAGCTACTGAGTATTGCTGTTGTAAGGAACGGGGTTTCACTCTGCTGGGCATTGGCAAGTGAACTGTTTGTGCTAATATTTACGTTTTTTGGTACGTGTAGCCAGTAGTGAACTTCTAATATGCAATACATCCTCTGAAAACAACTTTCCAGAAACTCCAGGAAAAGGAATGCCAAACCCTTAAGTGCTCAGGATGCACATATTGCAGGTTTATTCCCAAGGCTTTAGGCCCATCAGTTTTATATATAATTGTTGTCTGAAAAATTATTTTCATTAATTATCCTATTATTATGAGCACAAGTTTTATGTGTACTTACAGAAAATAAAAGACAGCAAGGTACTGTTGAAGAGATAAGGAAACTGTAGACAATTGCTTCCCACAGTAAACATAGTAATTATTTTATTTTTATGTGTAACGGAAATAATATTAATGCTTTAATTTCCAGTGGGAAGAAGAGACACAAAGAATCAGCCAAAGCAGCAGATTAAGCAGTTGATATTTTGAAGGTTTCATGAAGATACTCACCTTAATCTTTTGGAAGATTCAGCTGGTATTTTGGGAAGATTTCTCTATCTTTCATTCGATTTGGAAAATAGTTCAATGATTAATGAAGGCAGGTTTTGAGGGGGAGAATTTTTAAACTTTTTTATTTTTTGAGGACATGACTTCCAAAATGCCTTTTGGATTACTTTATTTTGCATCATAAGTTCTGCCTTCATGAATCATCATTTGTAAAGGTACCACAAAGCCTGAGAGAATTGAAGAAATCCTTGTAAAATAGACTAATTATGGGACCTCATAATTCTGATGCTTTGGCTTATTTCTGTGGAGGTTTGGAAAAATTTTTGCCCCATCCTACTGATTTGAAATTGTGATTTCTACGTAATTTTGTAAGAGTTGATCAGAATTCAAATAGATGTTCATTTTGATTTGGAAGTTTGTTTTTGGAAGTTGAGGACAGCATCAGAGTTTGTATTGCAGCAGCAGATGGACCAATATTTAATGCACTTGCAATATGGAACCATTCATCAAATTGTGGCCTTGGGATAAAATCCATACTCTGGAACTGATTTTTGGGGTTTTCTGTAGACTTTTAAAATTTACAGTTGTGATTATTACCATAACTTTAGTCCTGAAGCCAGGGCATGAGATCTTAAACTTACAGGACTATTGTACAGTCAGTAGCTGTATGACTCTTTGTGGACTAAAGAGCTACCCAATTTTGTGATATTTTCCTGTTAGGTTTATTTCCTGTACGTGCATGAGGAGCAACCAGACTCAAACACATTCATATCTGGGGGTTTAAAGTTTTTAAAACTGATTGCTCAAGTATTCCACAGCATGGCTGTGTTGTATTTACAGATACATCCCCTTTGTGTTAGAAACCCTTCATTTTCTCAAAATTCGAAGTCCCAAACTAACATGATAGGTTTTTGCTTTTAAAATTTTCTGTGGTCCTTTAAGAGTACAGTACTTTAGAGTAGGCAACTCATTAAGTGCAATGCTAATCACAAATGCAGTTCCCTTTATTGTTGCTTTTCCTGGTACTTGTACTGCATTTCCATTGTGCTTGCTTTGATGTTTCACTATAGACATAAACAACTAAAAATTACACTCACAGTTCAGCTGATGTAATGCTACATCACAGCACTTCAGAAAATAAGTGAATACGGTTTTTATGGAATGTCTTTATAAATGCTGTAAACTGTTCCTTTTGAATTAGGATTGACTATCAAAAGTAATCTTTCTGTGGTTATAAAACTGTGTAATAACTTAATTTTCTGAATGTTCTGGCAGCCTGCTGAAAATTTTGCAAAGTAACTGCATATTTTACTTGCAAAGGGTGCTTTAGGAGACATACTACAGCTCCATTAGAAACAGTTCCTTTAGACCATGTTTATTGCTACTTCCCTTCCTTTGTGATATGAGTCCTCTTGAAGCAGTAGTTAGAAGCTACTTGTATATTTAACCAAAAAACACATATAGAAGATGATTACCTAATACCCATAGTTAATTAAACCAATCAAAGTTGATGTGACCTAACATTTTTTAAAGTAAACTGTACAGAGTTACAAAATAAGCAAATGGAGTAATTCTTGAATAGCTGTACTGTATAGAAACTACTGTGAGAATCAAAAAGTATGCCCTACCTCTGTTCCCTTGAGCTTCTAAAAATTGGCTTCCTGTTGCTAATTCTATCAGCACAATTGTTACTTCATTACAAGAGCAACCACAGCAGTTGTAAAGCCCAGGGACCCTGTATTTAAGCCACATCTTTGGGTTTCATCTCATTTTCTGTCAGCTTAGAACTTGTTATTAGAGTCTCCAGCGATTGACTCTACCACCAGGAGAAATGATAGGCATCACAAATAGTTGCAAGATAAGCCTTAATGTCTTTTCTTCTAACTTCTCTTGTAAACAGGTTGAAAAGGTTTGTTTCTTTGATATGAGTCACTGAAATACATTGCTCTTTCCTGATATAGTCTGTTTTTACTCTCACCCTTGCCATTTCTTTTCCTCAGAGCGAATTGGTTGAAGCAGCTTTAGGGTGAATTGATTCAGTGTGATGTACTATAGTGAGAAGATTTGGGATTTTCTCAGGACTGCTGTTGTCTCCTCAAGTGGAGCCACTTTCTAGAGGAAAGTAAAATGTAAGACCCATTTTGAATGTGTAATCATTTGCAGCTCAGTCAGCCATGTGAGTGCCTTTTAATTTTTTCATATTATGGCAATTTTATGTACTGGGACTTTTTCCATGAGGTTTCCTAACCAATATTACTTACCAGAGTAATGGTAGGTAATTTTATTGACTGTGGACATGATCCCTTTAATCCAGTGTAGAAAGAGATACCAGGAAAAAAATCATCAGGTTTCTGGCTTCCTATTCCTGTAGCTCTTAATCTTGGGGCAAGGATTTTGCATTTCTTGGTGTTATCCCTCCAGCTTGATCTTTTCAAATATTATGCACAGTTTTATTGTATCAGTATCCCCCTAAAAATCATGCAAGTTTATAGTGAGATAAGTACTGTTTATTTCTGGGTAGAGAAGTTCAATCTTAGGTGAAGTTATTCCAAGCTATTAAACATAACCACTTTGACCTTTCTAAGTCTACTTGGATAATTGCAGTTTGAATGAAAGGGGAACCCTTGCAATACATCTTGAATATTTAACAGGCTGGAATTAAAACATCTCGGTGCTCTTTACTGAACCTAGCAGAGGTTTAAATACAAACAACTTTTCATTCTTTTGAGTAAAGTCTCAATACACTTAGGAGTTCAGAGAGAGGCTGCAGTGATATCCCATGTGTTAGCTTGCTCAGGATTTCCAAAGTGTGTTCAGATGTCTGCCCTGCCTTTTGAAGATGTTTCCCTCAAGCACCTGTGGGATTCTACCAACAGGTGCTCATAATGGAGAGTTACAGGGTGGAAAGAAGAGAGACCAACCACATTGTCCCACTTAGCCTCAGCTGTATATTCAAAAGCTCTGGCTTCTGATGGATCATCTGCTCCTTCAGTGGTACTGTGACATTCCTACTTGCCCTGGAGTTGGTCGTATAGATGCAGGGTGCCTTTAAGGGCTGTATGTAGGTTTTCAGGAAACACCTGTTTCTAGATCAGTTGAAATAACTTCTCATTTCTAAGTATCTCAAAATAAAATGGGGTTTTAGCATTTGGAACTGTCTTGGTTTAGTTCAATTTTCCAGCTAATCCACCAATAAATGTTACAGTTCAGGTTTGCCAAGTTTAATATACTCAGAACTTCTGAGTGTGCCCTCCCCCAGGTGCCTTCAATGCATAGCCAGCAAAGGAACTAATTAAAAGGTCTTTCATCTAGAGGAGATCTCTGCTAGATAAAGACTAGGTGGTGTCTTTCACATCCAATCAGTAATTGTCATTAATGGATAAATTTGCGGTCAACCTGGTTTTAAATATCACTTTCACTGTTGAAGTCTGGATATCACTGTAATCCTGAAGAAGTGAGTTCAGGGCAGAGGTGAAAGTCAGTGTGGTTCTGTCACAGCTAGTTCTGGTCAGTTCTAGTTAAAACAAGATTAATTCTTTCCCTGTCACTTGTCCTTCTTTGCTTATCTACATCATTTTATGTAGGCTTAAAAACCATAATATGTAACAGAGCTTTGCTGAGTTAAAAAGTGAGCAAACATCTGTGGGTCAGGTTGTGTTTGACCAAGGCCTGCAGGTCCCAGTGCAGAGCTGGGCACACACTTGGCACAGTTTCTGTTTGGGTGTGGTAATTTTTTCATTTCCTGTTAATGCTCAGTCAGAGGGGATGGGCTTCACAATCATTGTGAATAAAATGGGAGAATTTAGTCCTCAGACTTGACCATGGGAGATTAAAAAAATGTTTTTTCACAGTGTAGGAGGATAATTCCTGCTTAAAGTTCCTCAGAGTTTTACTGATGTATTCCAAAGTACATCCCCAGTATTGTGTCAACTGTGGTAAAATTGATAATTCTCTAAGTAAACAGAAGTCTGCAAACAAGCCTATTTTATTAGTTTCATTTGCATCACACATGGAAAGCGTCTTAAGTATTCTTAAAAACACAGTTTTGAAAACATCTCAGATGATGCTGTAATATGTCTAATTATTAATGTGCTGATGGAATGTGTTTGAGCAATCTCAGTTTGTATAACTGAGTGTCAAATCCTGCTCACTGTAGTTACTTGAGTAGATCATTATTTAAATTAATGAGCAAGATTTGGCCTCAAGGTCTTCTGCCTGGGG
This sequence comes from Sialia sialis, assembly GCA_009812075.1. Taxonomy (NCBI): domain Eukaryota; kingdom Metazoa; phylum Chordata; class Aves; order Passeriformes; family Turdidae; genus Sialia; species Sialia sialis. Next base: position 3,562,703 of record VRYO01000617.1, on the reverse strand, counting down.
AGCACAGTAATGCTACTTTGCATATTCCTGCTGGTGCTAAATAATTTGTTGAAAATAAAGATTCTAAATAGAAATTGTAAATAAAATATTTATGGCCTGGTCCTTTTGACAGACTTAAATTTTATCATTTGCCAATACTTTTTGGCCTTATTTTGAGTTTCCCTTTTGTGTTTGGTTTTTTTGACTGTGTGGACTGTGTTTGTTAATGTGGTAAGTCATTGGCAGGTGTGGCTTCCTGTGCTGCTTTGTGTGAGGCCCGTGGCACATCAGGAGACAGATGAGTTTTCATAGCTGGATTTCCATGTTATCCTTCATCTTGTTTGTTGCTGTAGCTGTTTGCATAGATTGTGTCAAGTAGAACACAATTGGCATTTGTTCTCTGCTAAAACTTCCAAGAAAGTCAGCCACTACTGAAAGTGTTTAGGAAAGCTATTGAAAAGTCAGAAATACCCATTTAAAGTGATTTTAAAATCTAAATATGCTAATTAGAGTTGCCTATAAAATGAACTGGATTATAGCGTGCTGGTTGTTAATCTTTGCTATAAATTGTTGGCATTTCACAATTCACATTTCTGGCATCAGTTTAAGAAATTGTAAATACAAGCTTTGGGAGGAGGTACATTAGTTTCGGATTGTGCATTATGAAAGACTAGTGAATTAGTATTTTGAGACATATTAAATTACAACACCTAGAACATGAAAATTAATGTGTTTGTGTTAGGGTACAGAGGGCTTTAGATAGCCTGCATTGTACATTCTTGAGTTTTGGCATTTTAACAAACAAACATTTAATTTTCCATTTACTGTCTCGTCCTATGAAGGCCTTGTAATCACCAGATGCTGTCTTGGAGTATTTGTTTTAGTTAGCAAAGCAGAGAGGCAAATTTGTAACTTGTAAACCCTGGTAGGATGGAAGTTCTCTGAAGAGCCATTTGGTTAAGTTGCCTTATTCTATTACATTGCACTCATGGTATGTCTCTGCTTTCTTGTTTACTGTTCAGACACTGAAGATGTGATGTAAAAATATGTGCTACAAATTTTTCATCATAAATTACTCATGAATACCTTTGTGTCACCTGTTTAACAGTTCTTGTAAATGATGCCTTTATGCCATCTGTAATACAGCTCTTGTAAATTGTTTAAATTATTTTTCTTTTTATAGATTCTCATTATTGAATGTACAGATTAGATCCCTTTAATATGTCACTGAGTAATTTGATTTGGGCCCAGATATGGACAATACTGTAATTCATCCCATCAAAACTGTAAATAATTCTTTACTGCTTGTTTGCATGAGTGAAGTTTGAATTTCATTTGCTTTGTCATAAACCAACTCCTCTGTCATGGGCCTACTTTTTACAGTTTATTTCCTGGTTTTATTACCATTTGTTCTGTACGAATGTTGAAACAGTACTTTGTCTTTTCCTAATAAATAATTTGAGATTTGTTCATTGTTGGCCTGCATTTGTGGGTTCTGTGGGAGACATTTCTGGGTGTATTCCTTTCCTTTGGCTTTGTAATTTTCTGCAGCATTTGATACTGGGGGTTGTTAGAGAGTATCTCTAACTAAGTGACTGCTGTGGTTTCCTGCTCTTTTTCCTCTAATAAGATGTTAATTCAGGTCCTGTTTTCAGCAGCACTGGATGTGCTAAGCAGCACTGGTTTGCAGTGCTGAAGAATGAAGTGTGCTCTGGAAGCATTGCAAGCTTTCCCCGTCCAAATGCACTTGGGAGCACCTGCTGCTCCCTGCACATGGATGGGGAGCTCAGAGTCATGTTTTACTGAATAAAATGCTTCATGTGCAAAGTGCAAACCATGTATATCAACCAACTGCTCCTCTCTTGGAATTGCCCTTTGCTTATGTTTTGAAATTTTGTCATCCTGAAGATGTCCTACCTGGATCCTGCTGGGCAGGAGGTTCAGAGGAAGGGAGCATGTGCCACAGCAGCATCCTGGCAGTGCAGTTGTGACAAGCTTGCTGTGGCAGAGATGGTCCTTCAGGCTTCTCTGCAAATATTTTAGCCTTCCAAACTAGAAAGCTTTGCTTTAAACTGCCAGAAATGAAAATTCCCTTCTGTGTTGTATTTCCAGGGAGCTCTGTGATGTTCTTTAGGGGAAGTGAGCTGCTGAGGAACACAAATTCTTTATAAGTTATGGGAGTTTTGATTTGTTTAGTATGCTTATTGTTTTTTTTAATGCAGAAATACTTCATAGAGGGAATTTCAGTAGCCTTTTGTGGAAGCTGCTTCTGGCACAGCCCATGTGCAAACTGAGAGGACATGATCAACTGTAAGCTTTCATTTACAGTAATTTCACAAGTATAAGGTGCTCTGGAGTATAAGGCACACTTCCAGGTTTGGACCAAAAATTTAGTCAAAAGGGTGCACCTTATATGCATGAAATTACTATATTAGCTTCTTTATTAGCTATATTACTTCTATATTAGCTGGTGATTTTATTTCTTTTTTTTTTTTAAGTTTGTATGAAAGAAGTGACTTCCTCTTACTGTAAGACTGTTCAAGCCAGCTGTATTTGAATTTTTGTTGGACACAAGAAATGCAGATTTCTAGTTTAATAATACTTGTAACTTCCCTATTTTTAGAAATACAGGTTAAAAATTAAGTTTGCCCTTAAATCCTGGATTGGAACCCCGTGCTCTACAGGCCTGTCTCTATGTACAGGTGTTTAATAAGTATATCTGCTTTCTGCCATTTTGAGGTACAGTGTCAGGAAGTACCAGCGTTGGCCTGGTTGTGCTCTTCCCAGGCTGGAGGGAGCAGGCAGATGTCAACCAAAATCTAGAGATGTGTGGGTGCTTGTGAGCTTGGGGAGCCTCTGACTTATATGTATTCCCGCTTTCCTGGAGGGGCTATGTTAAGTGGATGAAATGTTGAGTCTTTCATAACCCAGAAGTGTCCAGGTATGTAAATTGCTGAGCTGCCTCTCATGGAATCTGTTCATGCACTTTTTATATCCCAGGCTTTGGTCTGGTTTGTGGAGAGTTACCGATACCTTTAATTCCCTTGTAGGGTTGCACAGGGGTTTACAGCAGTAATCTGAGAAAAAGGCATCACTTTTCAGGAGCCTGTTGGAGAGCTGCTGGCAGAGGGTGGGCAGTGCTGAGCTGCTGCTCTGGACCCTCCCATGGCCACCTCCCTCCCTGCTTTCCACCTAGCTGCTGTTCCTCCTGTGTCCCTGGTTAAGCAGAGACTCCAGTGAAGGATTTACCTTTCACGAAAGGCACATTGCTGAGCTGCTGGTGTCCACAAACACCTGGGAGCAGAGCACAGAAGGATAAGGAGGGAAAAGTACAGCCCAGACCAATGTCCCCACATGCTTTGTAAGGTGATACCAGGGGAATTGCAAGTGTGCAGCACCTCATAAACTGATCTCGTTTTCTGGCCATTTCTGGGATATTTTCAAACTATTTTTTAAGACATTCCTTGAAAATAGTGCTTCCCACCACTGCCTTTCCCAAGTCCATTGTCCCAGAGCTGCTGGGGGGGTGACCCATAGGCAGGGCCAGAGGTGCAGTTTTAGGCTGAGGCAACATCAGGAAATGTGGGGAATTCCAAGAGCCTGAGCTGTTTTTCTTATAAAAGGGAAAAACTGATCCTTTCCATCTCTGTAGCCATTGTTTTCATCAGGGGTGTTGCTGACAGCTGGGGGTGCTCTCTCAGCTTTTCACAATTAATCCATTTACCCAACTGCTTCTGGAATTTTTTGGGTGTTTGTGGAGACCTGCATGAGACAGGAAAACATTTTGCTCCTGAAGTTCTCATATCCTTTGAGGATTAGGGTTTGGTTCTGCCACCACAGGAAAACAGACAACATAGAGAAGAGGACAGAGTGAGAAAAAGCTTCAGGCAAATATTCAGTCCTTCTACAGGGCAGTTGTAAAAAATGTGTTCCTGCTCCCACCAGAAATGTGTCAGAGATGTTATAAGCATCTTTCACACCAAATACTGCTGCTCTTTGCTCTGAAGGGTGAGAATGGGACCTCTGGGGATCTCATAAGAGGGGTGTGATTTCAAGTTCTCCATTTTCAGCTGCTTTTCTCCCTCACGCTGGGACCTTGAAGAGGGGCAGGGATGCCAATGCAAACAGCTCTGCTGCCAGACCAAGAGAGGAGCTTTAGGCAAACATTGCAGTATGCAGGAGGCTCCCTGAGCTCACAGATATGGTTACAAACCACTCCACAGCACGTTCCAACCTCAGACATTAATGTGGTATTTATTTTAGACTGATTGGTGACAGTTCACTGGCTGTGGCTGCACTTCAGCTCTGTGTCCATTTCCTCTGTAACAGCTAACAACCCCAAGACACAAATCTTGGCACAAAAATAGCCGCTCATTTCCCCCCAAAGCTCTACAGGCACTCGGAGCCCTGATTTCCCCCACAGGATTTATTTGGGTGGGTGGGAGTCCTCCCTTGCTTGTAGCCCAGGACAGTGACACTGGACACTCCCCCAAATGGTTTTGTATCACACAGATGTGGCACTTGGGGATGGCAGAGCTGGGTCAGTGGTTGGACTAAATTTATAATTGAGCTGCCTCTAGCACATCTGCTAGAAGAAATACACAGTGATCCACTACAACCCAGGATGCTTTATTGAGATCTAAATTACCCTTACTGTTACATTTTGGTACCCTTTTTCAAGTCTGCATCTCTTTACCATCATCTCCATTATTAACTCTGTACTGACCATCAGAGGCATTTAAACTTTGACCAAAACACATTTTTGAAAGCAAACTCTCACATCAAAACTGGGGGTTGTTTAACCACCTGGTAAACATACACGACTCCTAATAATCCCCCCACCTCTCCTAGAGTTTTTGCTTTTGCTTCTTGAGTTGTCACCACCTTTGCAGGTAGTGACCAATACTGGGTGCATGGGCCTGCAAATGTGTGATTCTGACTGAAACTGAATCCAGGCTGGGTCAGCTGCAGGTCCTGCTTGTGGAGGTCCCTGCAGCACACCAGGTCCCTTTAAGTCACCAGCTCCTCCACAAATGTCTCTGTAACAGGGAGAATTATTAAATATCTTGTGCAGCAAAAATACTCAAAGTTTCTTGATAAGAAGGAGTTTGATTTTATTAATCCAAGCAATGTGTTTGCAAAAGGAGTCACAGCTCTAGCTCCAGCTCTGGAGTTCTGCCTGAAAACTGGCATGTCCCTTTTCTGCACTTGCAGTGGTTGTTTTGGCTCTTCTGGAGCAAGGAAACCCCAATTTGCCTTGATTAGTTAGTTAGTGATCACGCAGTAGCTAATAAGTGATCACTTAGAGATCACCCATTAGTTAATGCTGAATTCTGCACCTCTGGTTTCTTTCAGGTGGGCTTTGCTGAAAGGCAGGAACCACTGAAGAACTGAACCTATCTCAGAACCATCCTAAGGTTACTTTGAAATATATCTGCTAAGTTTTATCCAACCTAGGCAGTACTCTGGGCCAGCTGCTTAACCTGGGGGTTGGAGTTGCCCCCAGCCTGCAGCCCAGTGCAGCTGAGGGCACAGGGGGGCTGCACCTTGTGCTGGCCCTGGGGAACCTTTTCCACCTCTGCACAGACATCCCTGCTCGTTAATGATGCAGCAGTGTTGTGGATACTGGGATGCTGTTGGATTTCTTTTTGGGGCAGGCTGGGGCAGCCCTGCAGGCTGTGTGAGCACAGGTGATCTGTGCTGCTGGCAGCAAGCCCTCAGTGCAAACAGCTCCAGAGGAAAGGCTGAGCCTTTGCTTCTGGAAGGTGGATCTGGCTCAGAGATTACCTTCAACACCACCTCTGCTCCTGAGAGGCAAAGTTGGGTCTCACACTTTGTGGGCTCTTGTGCTTAGGACATGCTGTTTAACCTAAAAACATGTTACAATGCAGTGTGATGGCACATTAAGGCTTTTGGTCACTCCTCACAATATTTAATTAACACATCACTGGTCAATCTCTAGTAATTATTGGAATATACTTTTCCAAATCAGAGTATGTCAGCAAAATACTAAGATAAATTTCACACTTGGAGCCTCCTTCCTGATGGCAAGTGTTGCTGGAGTAAAAAATAATTCCAGCATTTTTAGAGATTTCCTAACAGCCCTTTCAACAGATACGAAACTAGACATGTTGAAATAACACTTGTCACTTACACGTTTGTTTGAAATATGATTCTCATTTAGAGTATCATTCATTATTTCATTCAAATGCCTCGTGTTCCCTGAAGAAATACGAGACTGCTGTCCTATCCTTTCCAGCTCCCACGCCTACAACAACAGTATTTTATTCAGAGGGAGTATCTCTTTCAGACTCTAACAATGTGCTGCTTGGTTCTTCATTCTCTGTCATCAGAGACGTGATCCTCTTGAGCTACCAATTTTTAGCCTGGTATATGCTTATAAATGTATAGTTCTGATACTCTGAACACTGAAATGTGTTGGGGCTTTTTACGCAATATTTTCCTTTCAGTGGATTTCATGGGAAACTGAGCACATCTTATTTTAAAAATAAAATCACTCCTTCAGCTCTGGACTCTTCTCTGCTATTTGGCTATGGATAATGTTTGTGTAGATTACAGAAAAAATATGTCTTAATTCTTAAAATATTATTTTGCAATCCCTTTTTATTAAAAAGGTGCTGGGGTTTTTTGTCAGGTGACTCCCTCGTGCCTTCGTGGAGCTCTGCAGGGCACAGCTCTCCCCAGGGTGTCACCAGCCATTCCTGAAGAGCAGAACTGCTGCTGTGGTGAGCATTACATCTGTCCCAGTTTGTCACCTCTGGCTGTAGCTGCTCCTGAAAGCCAGCAGAGCCCAAGTGCCTGCAGCGCTGCATTTCTGGCTTGGCAGGATGCACATCCCAGTGCTCACCAGGGCTGTGAACTCGGACCTGGCCCCACTCTCAGCAGCCTCCACGGTGCCTCCAGAGCCGGGCTGTGCCCAAAGCCAGGCACTGCTGGAACACAGGTGTGGTGTATAGGTGGGCTGGCTGCTCCTGCTGGGACTAAGCACCCCTGGGTGCCCCCTGTGCCCGCTCTGGCTGTGCTTCTGTCTCACACAAGGAATTGTTTGTGCCACGGTGCCACTAAAGCACTTGTGAGCCTGCCAGGATGTGTGTAAATAGAGCAGAGGGACAAACCCTGCCCTTGGCAGATGGTGAAGTCAGCTTGTTCAAACAAGTTTTCATTAATGACTGAGGCTTAACAGAATCTTCCTCAAGCCTCTAAAGTGTTCCCACAAACGCTGGTCCTGTAAAGTCGTCTGTTGCCACCTTCAGCCCTGTTGCTGTCACTGATGTGGCTCTGTTCCCCCAGCACCAGGCACCTCCCAGAGCTAATACCTTTCCTTCTAGGGCAGCAGCTCCTGCTCACGGCCAGGGCTTCTGTTCTCACCCACTAACTCCTGGTGGCAGAGCTGGAGGAAGTGCCTCCAGCTGGTGCTTACATCCAAATGTTTGCACCAGTGTGTTCCCACTAGGCTGCCTCAACAGCAAAATATTGAGTTCAGTGCACTCTCACTACTTGATGTTTTTATCGTTTAAGGCTTGAGACAACTTGTAAATGCTTAAAATAGCGTGAAAATCCCTGTGCTGGCACAGGCTCCCAGCCTTATTGGAAGGCTGTCTGCTTTTCTCCTGGTGTGGAAGTTTCATATGTTCCAGAGAACAATTATGGAAAAGCAAAATTTTAAATAACCAAGGCTATGTGGCAGTCATCATTTAAAAGGAAATCCATAGCTTAAGGGTGTCAGAATAACAAGCTGATTTAAAAATCAGGATTGATGAGCAACAAGGTGTCCACAAATGAGTACCTTGGCTGCAGAGTATTCCATTATAGGATCACCATTGATTTCCACAATTTTTAAAGGCATTAAATGACACTCTTTTTTGGTATAAACTAGAAATAGCTTCACTATTTCCAGGTTCTACATGTTGCTGGAATGTAATATGTAATGTAAACTTTCCTGAGCAAAGGAAGGAGGAAGCAGGGTTACAGGGGCAGCTGTTTGCTCCTGGCAGCTCAGCAGTGGGAACTCGTCCTGGCTCAGGGAGATGAGCCTTGGCAAGGTTTTCTCACACGGTCAGGATGAGCCCATCCTCCTTTTATAGCCCTGGCCTGGGACTGCTCAGGGCTCCATTTTTGCAGCAGTCACTGCCCCAAGCTGTGTTCCTCAGGGTAAAGCTAAAGCAGGTCCCTGCTGGGAGGGTTGTGACTGCAGCCCTTGGCTCTCACTTGCCAACAAGAAGCCCGTGTTGGCTTGGGAGGCAAGGGGAGCGGTGGCCTGTGTGTGAGCACTGCCTGTGTGTGCCCTGCCAGGGCTTGTGTGAGGTGCCACAGCTCCCACAGGCTCTCTGCTGCTGCCTGCCACCCCTCTGCTCTGGCACACAGAGCTGGCTTGTGGTTTTGGGAAGCAATGAATCAAAACAGGACATGTGGAGCAGTCAGATGGGTGCAGTCCAGCCCTGTCCCAGCACCCAGAGCCTGCCCAGAGGGTGTGAGGTGCCAGTCCCTGGCAGACAGTGTGAGGCTGGTCCCCCACAAGGGACAGGGGACCTGCCCAAGCAAAGGACTGCCAGTGTTCCAGTCTGCAGACACACAGAGCTGCTCGTCCTGCCTTGTAGAAATAATCTTAAAATCTTGGTTGAAAACTTCGGAGCAGGGAAGAAGTGACCTCTGTGCTGCTATTTGCTACAGCTATTTGCTATTTTATTAACAGAGGAATGTGGCCGGGGCCAAGAGAGATGTGGGCTGCTTGTACCACTGAGGGTTGTGAGTGGACAGCGGGCAGCAGGTTTGCTCTGTGCTCTGACATGGGGATGTCTGACCGAGTTACAGCCTCCCTCTGCCAGGGAAACCTCTCCTCTGGCACGGCCTCTCCTGGGAAATGGTGCCTTTGGGGAAGGAAATCTCTCATGTGTGTTTCTAGCAGTTGAAATGGCCAAATCCTGTATGTAAAGAAAAATCAGAAATGCCTTTTCCTCAAGACTTTCAGCACGTTCTGATGCCCAGCCCTGCCATGGCAGAAACACAGGACACCCCTGGGCTCGCTCAAACAGCATGCCATGAGTGCTGCCAGAGGCCTCTGGCTTGCTGATAAGCTGCTTATCTTCAAACCATCCTTTTTTTATTTTACTGTGAATAAGTACTCCTCTGTGTTGGCGAATAAAGTTGTCATTTTGGGAAAAAGAATGACTTGAGTTCAACCTTAGCTGTTAAGGTTGCTCTTCATCTTTTTTTAACAGTATGCACATGATCATACATTCCTTTAGATTTTCCTGAGAGAGAGTGGCAGTATCCAAACACATGGCTACCAGCTGCAGCCAGCAGTTAAAACATCACACCCACGGTCTCTTCAAGTGCAGATGAAATCCATATGCCCAAACATTTGAGTTCTCCACAAGGGAAAAGCTAAGTTGTGCATTAAAACAGTTATAGCTATAGACACATTCAGATTATTTTTGCAGGAATCCTAATGACTAGTTCATAGCTT
>VRYO01000617.1:3280809-3553227 GCA_009812075.1 Sialia sialis | reverse complement strand
TTTTTTTTTTTTAAAGAAAAAGGTATGTTGTTTTATTATTGTGGGTAATTTGAAATGCCCATATTACTGACATGTATCTGCTGAGGGAGGATTTTTGCTTCATCTGTAAATGGCCTGATGTTTTGGGAAATGTTTCGGGCCTCACAGGAGTCCCAGGGCAGAGATGTGAGTGTGAGAAGCTTCTAGGAATGTGGAGCTCTTTGCTGCCTTTTCCTAGCACAGCTTTATTTTTAGCATGCCTCATGTTCAAGGGCTGTGTCTGGGAAACAACAGGAGGTACTTTAACTCCTTTCCATGAACAGCCTGACTGTTCATTCTTGATTTTTTTTTGGCTTTATGAAACAGATTTTCATCTTTACAGCTGTGATAGCTCCGTGAAATTGTAGGTGATGGCCACAGACACGCTGGGCTCATCAGGTTAGAAGTGAAATGAAGCAGGATGGATTTGTGCTCTGAGAGGCACCACCAGGTCACCATGGGGCTCATCCTGTGTTGTCCCCATGGGGAAGGTGCCAGCTGTGCACAGCAGATGAGTGTGGGGCAGGCAGTGCCTGCTGCCCAGCCCTGCCCCAGCACAGGCTGCAGAAATGCTGCTGTGTGAGGAGGCAGGAAAGCCGTGGCCCCTGTGCCTCTGATGGCTCCTTCCTGCCCTCTCCAAACTTATTTCTCTCATCAGGAGAAGGGTAACTACACTTCCCTGCGACCAGGCTTGCACAGAGCTCTGCAGGGGGCACAAAATGCACTTCACTGCTTTTAGAAACAAAATGCTGTGAGTTTTTTAACTACAGTGGGAGGTGACACAAAAGGGATTAAGCATTTAGTGTCCCAAAATGTACTGAAATAAGCAGAATATTGTGATTTTGCTGTCTCAGTCCCAGCTTCTCACGGTGCTTGTCCCTCTCCTGAGCAGCAGCCATGCCCAAATGCTGTGTGATGTCCCCAGCTGCCACAGCCCTGCCAAGGAGCTCTGCCCTGCCCTTATAGGGTTCAGCTTGTCCCCATGCCCTCCCATGTGGCTCACTGAGCACTGGGGTGGAAAACAGCCTCTTCCTTATGTTTGTCTGCCTTTGGTGTTCAGGTGGCTATTTATGTAATTATTTCAAACCTAAATGTCCTTGTCATGTTAAGTGTCAGCCTTGTGAAAGCGTAATTCCCTGTGATGCCTCCTGGATGTGGCCACGGATGTGTCACCCTGTGCAGGACAAGCTTCCTGCCCTGAGCATTTCCCAAGGGACAAGTCAAGGAGGAGTGGGGAATGGCTGCTTGCATACTCCTGCAGTGAAAGCTGGGGATTGCATTTGTCCAAACCCAAAGAACTTTGTGTAATGAAAGCATATCCTTAGTACTTTCTCCTCATCCTGATACTAACTTCAGGTGTTACAGAAAAAAAACCACTCCTGAATGTCAGTTTGTTGTATCAAATGCATTATTTGTGGCTGAGAGCTCCCAGGTGTACTCTGCAGGGCTCTGAGGAGGGGTCCTGGTCCCCCAGGACTCTCAGTGCTGCAGCTCACAGCTCAGAGCAGCCACTGTGCCTGTCAGCCTTGGGTTTCCTTCCTCTGGGGGACATTAATTAAGTTGTCTTAATCAGGATGCAGGCTTGCAGCATCAGTCCACAACATAAGGAATCAGCTTTAGGGTCTCCCAGGCACTCTCAGACCTCTCCAGGATGCAGGATGTGCTCAGTGAGGAAAATCCCTGCAGCTGTGGGGGGCTGCTGATGCACCTGCTGAGGTAGTGGTGAGTGCTGAGTGTGTCAGGGACACGTGTGGGCCAGGGACACCTGTGTGGCAGGGATATGTGTGTACCAGGGACAGCTGTGTGGCAGTGACAGCTGTGTGGCAGTGACAGCTGTGTGCCAGGGACATGTGTGCATCAGTGACATGTATGTGTCAGTGACAGCTGTGTGGCAGTGACAGTTGTGTATCAGTGATACATGTGGCAGTGACAGCTGTGTGGCAGTGACAGTTGTGTGTCAGTGATACATGTGGCAGTGACAGCTGTGTGGCAGTGACAGCTGTGTGGAGTGATGTGTGTGTAGCAGTGACAGCTGTGTAGCAGTGACAGCTGTGTGGCAGTGACAGTTGTGTATCAGTGACATGTATGTGTCAGTGACAGCTGTGTGGCAGTGACACGTGTGGCAGTGACAGCTGTGTGCCAGGGACATATGTGTATCAGTGACATGTATGGGTCAGTGACATTTGTGTGGCAGTGACATCTGTGTGGCAGTGATGTGTGTGTGGCAGTGAGTGACATCTGTGTGGCAGTTAAGTGTGCTGGAGCAGCTTGGGAAGTGTCCTGTGTGCTGGACTCACCTCAGTGAACTCCACTGAACTCACTCCTGTGAGATGCTGACCCAAACCTGCTGCCAGCACTGGACGTGGTGAGTGTGTGACATGTAACACCAGCTGCCACCTGCAAACACCTGCCACATTCAAGTCACCTCCCCATTGATTTAGTTTCTTTTCCAGGACTGATTTTGCCAAGGAGCTTCATCAGTGCTGAGCTAGGAGTCAGGTATTTGCTTTTTGTACATACACTCTTCTACTGTAAAGATGTTTCATTCTCACATCCCAAATGGGGAGGAAACCTAAATTTAATGGTTACATGTGCTTGGAAGAACATATTTGTGAGGGCACTATTTCCAGGCATGTAACTGAACAGGTAAGTGGCAGAGGATTTTTTATATTCCCATTGCTGCCTAGAGAGTGGACAGCACAGGAAAGAAGAGCCTTTGGAATGGAGTTTTTCTTTGGGGAATGTTCAATCCAAGTCCTTTGCAAACAGAATGGTCTCTGCAAAAAACAATCACTCAGGTAAATCCCCTAACAAAGCAGAAACATCCTATTCTGCTTCTAGACCGAGCTGCTCCTTTCAAAATGGAGCAAACTGAAAACGCCAAAGCCAAGCAGAGCCAGCCTGTGTGATTAGGAGCTGTGTCAGCCCGTTGACGCAGGAGCTGGGAATGCAGAGGTGCAGAGCTCCGTGCGTGGCCTCGCTCCTTATTTATCCTCCCTGTGGAGCAGCAGCTGTGTTTACAGGAGGTGGGAGCAGAGCCTGGCTGGGCTGTGCTCTGTGCTGGGACCCTGCTTGGGGCTGCTGCCCTGGGCTGCTCCTCCTGCTGCTGCCACAGCCATGCTCAGCACTCACCTGCAGGCTCCTCCTGGCCACGAGCTTTTCCAGTCCGGCTTTAGAGGCAGGAGCTGAGAGAATGATTTGGTTTGGTCCTGACCTGTGGCTCTGTGCGAGGGTCGGGGTGTGGTGAGGATGAGGATGGCGGCACTGGGGAGGCCCCAGCTCAGGAGATGCCTCAGTGACCACCCTGGGAGCTCCACCAGCTGGGCCTGGGATGGCTTCTGGAGAACAGCCAGGGAAAAACGCCTTGCAGGTCAGTCCAAGGGCAGCTGTAATCCCACACTGCTGGGATTCAAGCATCGGGCTACAGCCTTGATCAAGGAAGGAGAACACCTTTGCTTTTTGGGCTCCTTTAATTCTGCTGCGTTTTCTGTCACACCACAGAGCTGCCTTTGCCCAGGCTGCTTTTTCACTGGTGGGACCATGGGGGTATTTTGAGCTGATGATTTGTATGCAGAGCTGGAAATACTCAGATTTATATAGAATTACATTTGATACTTTTTGTTTAGCTGGAGTTTTGCAGACATTTTTAAACATGGCAGTGTCAGTCAGCCCAACAACCAGGGTGCCCAAAAATCACTTTTAAACTTTCATTTTTGGTGCTTGCACAAGCTTGTGAACTTATACCTGCATGGTTTTTCAGGAAGACTTTCCAGGGTGTCAGAAATTACCCTTCTGTGTGTTGAGCCACCTTTCCCCAAGCCTTGCACCCTGAGCTCTCCAGCTGTGCATTGGCATGTGCAGAGGTGGGCAGAGCAGACCCTGGGGCTGTGATGGGATGGTGATGGGCTCGGGGTGGCATCTGTGGGGCTGTGCAGAGACCCCATAGTGAGCACTGGGCACAGGGCCTGAGCTGTTCTTCCTCCGAGGTGCATGGTGCCCAGCAGGGACTGGCAGCATCCCCATCAGGGCAAGAGCAATAACTGCTCCAGTTACTGAAAATGGCTTTCTAGATTCTTTTTCTTTCAAGCAGCTCAGTGGGCTGTGCATAGGTCTTTCCTCCTGGGGCTTGTGTTCATCTCACAGAGACAGGAGGTTTTGTAGCAGCATTTTGATTCTGGCCAGATGGGTGTCCCTCTCCGCATCCCTGAGAGAGAGTTCAAAATGAGTAAAGGTATTTCTCTTTTCCCTGAGCCCACATGCACTTCACTTGTTATAAGCAGACCTTTCAGAGGTGCCCAGGGGCTGGATTGTTATTGTAAACATCCCTGTTCCTCTGTCAAAGCAAGAGCCAAGTTTTCCTTTGGGCTGAGGTTGTCTTTGAGTTCACAACTAGGACGGAGCAAAGAGGCTGTCAGATTAACTGGGGACTTTCAGTGGGAGAGCAGGACATTGGGAATTGCTTTTGTGTACAATATCTATGATTTTTGTGCCTCCAAGGTCCCCAAACCACTTTGAAAATCCTAGAATTTAATTTGAGTGTGCTGGTCATGCCTCTGGGCTGAAGAGCAGCACCAAACCCAGTCACTGCTGTGGAGCCCATCTCAGACCAGCACTGCAATCCACTGAAGCAGTGGGGGTTTCATCACCTCTTGGTTGAGGAGGTGCTGCTCAGGAGGAGTGCCAGGCTTGGCCATGACTGAGGAGCTGAGTGACACACGTTCTGCCAGGGGGATGGTCTCTTTCTTCTGCAAAACAGCCAGAACTCAAATTGCAGCTCTTCACTCCAGATGGTGTGAAGAAGGCTCAGCACCATCAGGAAGCCATTTGAGCTGGGCTGTGAGAAAGCAGTGTGGACATATTTTTATTATATGAGCTGTAGGTGGTATTTGCCACCCTGCACCAGGTGCAGGAGCTGTGATACAGCTGCTTCTTGGCTTTCCACAGATTCTGTGAGGTGACAGGACACCCAAATGCTGATGTCATTTGTGTGCACCAACTCCAGGGGACTTCCTGGAGGAGCTGGCAAAGGTTGGCTACTTCTTTGACAACGACTGATGCCATTGCTCCTGGATTGCTGTCCTCAGCTCCAACATCACAGGTCAGGACAGAAATTGGTACAGTGGATAATGCTTCCACTAGGGATTGCATAACAGATCCAGCTGGTGGATCCCTGTGATTCCTTCTCACCACATGGTGTCCAGCAGTGACAGAGGGGAGCAGCAGGAGCCTGTGGTGCTTCTGCACTGGTGCTTCAGTAGGTGCTGAAAGTCAGCACTTGAAGGAGCCCCAGAAGAGCTTTAAAATTTACTAAATTGTTTTTAGAGGAAATGTATTAAATGCTTATTAAAGGAAAGGCAATGTGGTGATGTTTTCCTGGTGCTCCTTGTGGTTCTCTCTCCATCTCTGAACCATCCTTTGCCCGGGCCAACCCCTCCATGCCACTGCCCAGATGGTGCCAGCTGCCTGCATGGCTTGGGCTCCCTGGCTGCAAGCTGCACACAAATGTCCTGCTCTGTCTTTGTAAACAGGCTAAAAATACCGTGGTGCTGCTCCTCGGAGGGCTGGGAGTTCAGAGAGGCTGGGAAGGAAGCCGGGGTCAGGCGGGCCCCGGGGAGCGGCGTCACACAGGCACAGAGCCACGGATGGACCCGAGTGCTGTGAGTGGGGCTGGCTGCAAGGACAGACAGACAGCACTGCTGTTCTGCTGTCCTGCTGTCTGTCTGTCCTGCTGTCCTGCTGCCCTGCTGCCCTGCTGTCCTGCCCAGCCAAGCCTGCACTGCCAGCTCTTCTCACATCAGCGCTCATGGTGTGCGAGATGTGACTCGGAATGCTCCAGGGGTTTGTGCTCCTCTTTTGAAGAGGAATTTTTGTCTTTTCTACTCAATTTCTATGCTAGGTATTGTGATGCAGGGACCAGTGTGCTACAGAGTGCTGGCTTCTCCTGGCACTGCCACCCCAGTCAGCTGGGGTGACACCGTCTGCTGGGCCCCTTTGCTAAGGGTGCCCTGTGTCAGGCTTGTGTTTCCATGTCCTCGGGGAAGGGAAATCAGAAAAGCCTATTCCTTCAGATATCCTATTTCAGAAGGCATCAAAAGCTGGTTTCTGTTCTCACCACACCCATGTACCTTGGTAAAGGATGTGATTATCCTAACCACTCCCCAGTCAGAGTGACCAGGACCTGAGTCTGAATGTCCCCCTCCAATGACACAGTTCCAAACAGAAACGGTATCAGTGGCAGCAAATTTCAGTTTGACTCATATATGTCATAGGCACTAACACCTGGAATATTTTTGTATTTTGCTTCATTAGTGCTTATCCTTGTTAGCTGACGTGAGGCTGTGTGGCACAGAGTGGACCAGCAATGAGCACCAGTGCCCTGTCAGGCATCTGTGAGTGCTGAAAACACAGCCCAGGGCTCAGCACTGGTCTCGTAGCAATGTCAGCTGTGTCTGGTGTTGTACCCGATCTGCTTTCTCCATCTCTTCACTGTAATGCAAATCTCAGTGTCCCCTATGTGAGCCGTGGCAGTGGGAGCTGCCTGCTGCTGGGCAGCTCAGTCACAAAGGAGGAATTCATCCAGAGCTGAATAAGTGCATCACCTTAAAGCCCAAACACACCACTAGCATCCTGCCCCTGCCCACAGCCCAAGGGAACTCCAAGCCACACAGCAGTGGGGTGAGCTGGCAGGAAGGTGGCTGCTGCCTTCCATGCACCCCTCCTGGTGTGGCAGGGCCAGGCCACCTCACCCCAGGGACTGCTCACTGCTGGGGAAATTCAAACTGTGCTCAGCTGCCTCTTCTCCAGACAGAACAAATTCTGCAGAGACTTGGTTTTAAAGAAAATAACCTTTGCTGTGCAGAAGAGTTTCAGTCTAAAAAGACTTTCTGGTGCAAAAGCACTGGGTTTGACATGTTTTTGCCATCACCTTTGGCAGAAGTGGAGCAGTGTCAGAGTGATGCTCACACTGGAGCACTCAGCAGTGTGCTTTGCACTGAGCTCACTCTGCTGGGCCGTGCTCCAGTTCCTCGAGGATTTCTCACTGATGTAACCAGAGTGCTTCGAGTACCTCTGTGCGCTCCACTCCTCTCCATCCCGCAACAGATTCAAACTGCGTGCATGCTGTATTTATCCTGCCAGTATTCCTCGGTGGGCCCCATGCCATCCACACCTTTGGCAGTGCCAAACACGATCCCTGCGGCAGGCTCGGCTGCAGATGCTGGTGAGGGATGGCAGGCAGAGAGGCTCTGCTGGATTCCCAGGGCAGGGAAAGGAAGCGGCGTGTCAGAGCTGGGATGTGCAGAGCGGCTGCAAGGAGCTGTGACCAGGCTGCTCTTTCCCAGGGAGGATTCTCCACCCCGTCCTGGGTGGGATCTCAGCCGTCCTGCTTAAAGCCGAGCAGATGGGCTTGCAGTTCAGCTGCCCCAGGCAGGACTTGGCTCGCTTGTAGGGGCACAGGAGTAACTTCTGCACAGGACAGCGACCCACTGCCTCTCCCCATGGAAGGTAAGAAGAGGTTTGTTTTCTTTCCTGGTTACTCTTTTTAAGTTTAAACGAGCAATCAAACTATAATGCAATTAGACAGAAAACAAGGCATGAACTCGGGAGTGGAGTGGGTCTGGCTGATCCCTCCTGGGATGTGCTGCTTCTATTTGGGCTCACTTAACAGAAAACAGAAGTTTTATTTGGTTTAGAATTTAAGAGAAAAAAATTTAATTCGTAGGAATTTTGATATCTAATATTTCAGCATCTGCAAGTCCCTTTGCCAGGGCTGGAGATCCCTGTCAGCAGGAACTGGTTCCTCATGCTGGGGCAGTCCTGGTGTTTTTCTGGCCATCAACTGGGCCAGCCCCAGCTCCTGCCTTTGCCAAAGGCTTGCTTTGTGATGCCAAAAAAATCCTACAGCAACTCTGACAGCTCTGTAGGAGGGTATTAAGCACGTGCATGTCAGAAGATGGCCTTTATTTTATTGATTCATGTAAAACACTTTGTATTCTCTGGGCAGGAGAGGCAAGGGTTGCAGTGAATGTTTTCAGAAAGGGAATTAGTGTCATGTCCCTTCCCAGCAAGGCTCCCCTGTCAGACAGACCCTGGGGCTGGGGCTGCCCAACCCCACCAGCAGCTCTGCTCTCACATGGATCCTGAGGACTGTTTGCCCGGACCACAACTGGAAATAGTGCTGCATTTCTTGTCCTTCGCCTCTCTTTAAAACAAATCAAGCTGACTTTTCAATCCTCTGTTTGCTGATCCTCTCTGGCCAAGTTTTGAGACAATTTATTTCTCGTTGCTCTGCGTCACCCTGGCAATGTGCCGAGCATGAGAACTGGGGAGAAACACAATTAGTTTGCTGCATTTCAGGCCAGGCTGAGCATCCATTGTTGGTACACACAGGTCTCTCAGGCAGTAGTAGAGGTGTTCTTTTTAAGGTAGAAAATTACTCGTGTTTTGAAAATGAATAAATTGTTGACATAAGCTAAGAGTCATGAGACAGGAATGGGTTGTGTTGGTATTCAGCATAAGAGCACTATGCCCAGGAGTGCTGATGCAATGACCACTGTGGGAAGTGACCAGAGGGGTTCTGGCTGGAGGTCAGGAAGGTGGGAGCCACAGGGAAGAACCCTCCTTTAGCCATGACTGCTGTGCCAGGGGGTGCTGGGCAGGGGGGAGCCACCATTGGGCTTGTTCCCGTGAAGCTGCTGGCGGAGCCAGGAGAACAGCAGGCATGAAGCCAGCCTGAGGTGGGCAGCAGGGCCAGCCAGGAGCCAGCAGTGGCCATGGGTGCTGTGCGGTGCTGAGGAAGCTGCTGGGGGCTGCAGAGGGTCAGCTGGGGTCAGCATTTCGGGTTCCCCCCTCCCCAGCACTCATGCTGTGACCAGAGAGCTATTAAGAAATTGGGAGGTGTTTCTGGGAGTGTTTCTGTTGCAGTTCTTTTTGGTATAAATTTGCTGTTTCAGCTTCTGAAGTTCACCATTTCCAGGGTTCACACTTCCAGGGTTAACGTTATCTGACACCTGCCAAAAATCTGGCTCTCCAAAAAATCTGACACCTGCCAAAAACGGGTCCAGCAAGCCTTGTGCAGCAGGGGGCTGAGCACACACACTGCCTGCTGTTCCCATCCCTCCTCCACCTCATCCTGCTTCCCTCTGTGCTCCTGGGAAAAGGCAGGACCTGGAGCTGCTGGAAGGAATGCTTGTGTGGGAAGGGAACTTGGCTTCTCTGGTGAATAAATCATATAGAATCCGTTTTGTGCATTAAACAAAGCTTTATGAAAGGCAGATCCAAAGGGAGGCCCTGCTGATGGCTCAGGAGGTTTCACTGTGGTGCCTGACATGCTCTGGCACTGGAGCCTGGCATCACTCAGCCTGCTCACAGACCTGGAGCAGGATTGGTGCTGCCCAGCCTGGTTTCAGCTTGCCAGGCTCTGACTCTGCACACTGTGCTGCTGTTTCCATCGTCCTGCAGGAGCTGGCACTTTGTGGGGGCAGGTCAGTGCTGGGTGCACACAGGGTGCTTGTGTGAAGAGCTGGTGCTCATGTTGTGCACAGCAGCTTCCCACTTTCCTGCCCAGTTCTGAATTCTCGCACAGGAATGAGGATCTTCTTGAAATGTGACCTTTTTTCTCAGTTTTACTCCCCATATTTGGTATCTGTTTGTCCCTTCTTTCACAAAGCAGCCCAGTAATCAGATGACATCCCTGACTCATGCTGCCCAGACGTGCATGATGGGGCCCTTCTGCTTGTTAGAAAAAGCCTATTGATTTAATTTCTGTATCATTATTCAGCTAATATGGAATATGTCACTGATGGTGGTGCATAAAATCGAGTGGAGCCTGCAAAAAGGGTGAAATATTAAATGAACCTTGCCAAAGGATGGGGAGGAGGTGGTGAATGTGCAGGAAGGGCACAGGGTGCCCTCTCTGCTCCTCCACATCTCTGATCTGTGTGCCTCTGGCTTCTGGGAAATGTGGGCAACACCACCTGGGCTGGTCAAACACCAGCACTGGTCACTGCTGGGGGACACTGGTTGGAAGCCATGTCACATATGGCCCAAGCTGCCCCCCAGACATGCTCCCTGTCACCTGCACACCTCAGGCTGAGCAATGAGCTGTCACACATACCCTCACAGCCACTCACACATGCAGCACTCACTGTCACACGTAAATACAGCTTTGGCACCCCAAGAGCGTGTCACAAAGCAAACCTGTCTGGGCTGTGGGAAAGGCTGTCAGACACAGCTTTCCCTGGGCTCTGGGGTAACTTGCCACTAGATGTCACAGTGTGCCTGGGTTTGCGGGGACCAGGAGAGCCACTTGTGCTGGGGACCCACCCTGGGCAGGGTAAAACTGCTCCCTAAACTCCCTTTGCTGGACCAAAGCACACAAATGGCATCTTTTTGTCTGTTCTTGTCTTCCAGAGCATTTTGGAAATATTTTTAGCTTTCATGTGCCACTCAGCAAAGTCTGGGAGACCAACAGGTGACTGGAGAGGTTCATGGTGCCAGCACAGGGGGTGACCCTGCTGGGACCCCTGCCCTGGCAGGTATCCAGTGGCCCTGCTCCCACTGCAGCAAATGTCAAACTCTGACTAACATCAGGTGATGCAGCAGGGGCTCACTGTGTGTGTCCCAAAGCTCTTGTTGTAAGTAGGGGACAAGTTTTGTCACTCCAGCAGCACAAGGCAAAGGAGGCCAGCACTCATGCAGCTGCCTGGGGCTGACCTCTGCCTAAACCATCCCAATGGATATTTATAGGCACACAGGAAACCGTGCTGGACACTGCACTTCCTCTCCCATCCAAGCTGAATCTTTCATCAGCTCGCTAGCACAGGGAGCATTAATTGTGTCTGTTTTTCCACTGAGCATTGTGCTGAGCGGGGGTAGAACATGCATGTGGTCAGGCAGGCTGGTGATGGGACAGGCAAGTCATCTTCTGAACTCGTTACAGCTCTGTAAAATACTTGGTATATTATTAAAAGACTAGGAGTATATAAAGTGTGAAGCATTTGCTGAGTAACTAGAGCAATGACAGCATTTACAGCCTCCTGTTTGAAGCAGTTTATGTACAGACCCAGACTGGTCACCCCACCCACTGCACCCAGACAGCTCCTGGGTGAAGTGTAGCTGTTGAATAAATTATGGCATCACCCTGTGGCTTTCATTTGCCACCAAAATCAAGCATAGCTTTCCCAGTCTAAGACTAAACAAATGACACAGCCAGGGATGTACAGTGGGATGCTTTCCTTGTGTTCTCTCTGATCCTGAGCTCAGGCTGTGCCCAGGCTGAGCAGGGATGCTGTGCTCTGGATGCTGGTCCAGCCTGGAGAGCTGCTCCTGTGTATGGGGCTGTTGGGTGGGCACAGACGTGCAGTGAGTGAGGGGAGCAGGGCAGTGCCTCTCCTGTGCCCCTGAACCTGGAGAAATGCAAATAGCAGCAGTGACCTGGCTGTCAGACACTGCTGCCCAGGCACCCAGCAGTGTGCTCTGCTGCCACACACAGGATGGATGGGCTGTCCCTGC
Organism: Sialia sialis; assembly: GCA_009812075.1. Classification (NCBI taxonomy): domain Eukaryota; kingdom Metazoa; phylum Chordata; class Aves; order Passeriformes; family Turdidae; genus Sialia; species Sialia sialis. Next base: position 3,541,698 of record VRYO01000617.1, on the reverse strand, counting down.
GAGCCACTCGCTGCTATTAATTTTCACCACATGAATCTTCCTGACCAATAACACATTATTGCTTTCCTTTGCCTGGGATTGCCTTTCCCCCCTTCCTTGGCACCAGTACAGAGTACCTACAAATCTTACCTAGCCACAGTTAGTGATTGTGCCTTGTTATCTGGAGTCTCCCAAAATACTCCATGGGCTGCTCTTTTCTTAGAGAATCAGAGCTGAGCACGCTGTCATTCCCATCCCCCTGCAGCAGCCAACACAGCAGAAGGTGCTTGAGCAGAGCCCAGAGAAGAAGGATTTGCTGTGCTGGGGGGTTGGAGCCCAGTTCCAGCTCTGGGGAAGTGGTGTAGCCTCACAGCATTCCATAAAACCATGGCCACAACCTGGCTCCTGCTCCAAGCAGCCAGTGCCAGGTGAGGCCATCTGCCCAAGCCCCCCAGAGTGCTCATTCCTGTGGCATAGGAGGGTGGCATCACAGATTCACTGCTATAGGATAGAGCTGGGACTCGGAACAGCAACTTTCTGAGAAAAACCCCCAGTGTTAAAAAAATTAACATAAATCTAATTTTCTGCAGTTATCACCAATCTCAGATTAATTCTGCAGCATGACCAAACTGCTGCAAGGCCCCACACTAGTATGTTAAATATGTCCCGCTGTATGTATTGAATGTGATTTCCAGACACTGAGGGCTTCTGGAGGAGACTGCAGATAAGAGTGTGCTGGGAGGCAGCTGCCCAAGAGCTCTGCAGGAGCAATCTGTGGGCACAGACACATGCAGGGCCCCAAGTTTTCTTTCACTGGTTGGGGTTTTTTTCACTCTTTTTCTGTCCTATCACCTTCAGGTGTGTCAGCTTTTGATTTGCACCAGCCCTGGAGCCTGGCTATAAAGCTCTGCAAGGAGAGCTCAGGGCTGTTAGCCCAGCTCTGGGGAAGTGGGAAGTGTAGCAGTGGAACAAGGGTTTGACAGAGGCTTTGGCACCACTTCTCTCCTTCCCTGGGGCCATGTGGATACCCCTGGAAATGAACTGCATTAGCTTCTCCACCTCCTGGAGGCAGGACCTGCTTCTTCCCATTTATCCCACTCCATTTGCTGGGAATGCAGCACAGAGTCCTGCTGTGTTCCCCATGGGTGAGTGCTGTACCAGTGCCAGGGAACTCTGCACTGCCAGCACCAAGGAAAATGCCTCACTGCTTCAGGGCTCTGCTTCAGCTGCCCAGCTCAGCATCAGTCATGTGCAGGGAGTTTGTCTGAACCCCTGGTAGGGATGTCTGCTGAGGGCAGCTCTGCTCTCCCAAGGGGAGGAGCTGCAGCCTGGCAGTGGGCAGTGCCCTTGGGACCCCATCTCAGCACCCCAAAAGTGTCCATGGCTCCTGCAGTGGGGCTGGGCTGGGTGCACCTGCTGCATCCAGCATCCCAGTGGCAAGGGAGTGCAAGCACAGACCCCATTCCTGGGGTGTGGAGCTCGTCCAGCTCAGGGGAAGAGAAATTCCATCTGGGGCCTTTGCTGGAAGCAGCTGGAGGCAGGGGCTGGGATGGCTCTGCCCCAGGGGTGCACTTTGCCAGGTGAGGTGCAGTGATGATGGATGCCCCACACCCTGCAGGTCTCAGAGTGGGAAAACCCCTCAAGCCATTTTGTTCTTAAGGCCAGTGCACAGGAGAGAGCTGCCCAGTATGTGCCTGGAGTAAGCATCTGGCTCAACATCAAACCATTTGATGAATGAAAGGGCATTTCTCCCTTTTGGGGGATGGCCAGCTGAACCTGGATCCATCTGCACAGTCAGACAGGGCAGTGAGCTGGACGGGGGAGGTCAGCATGGTGTGAATAGGAAGGACTTGACTGGGATCCCAAATCTGCCGAGCCTTCCAAGGCAGCCCAGGAGTGCGCACAAGCAGAGGCCACGAGCATCCCAAGGTATGGGATCCACCCTCAGCTCATCCCAGAGCTGCTGGCACAGGAGTGATCTGCTGCTGCCAGGAGCAGGGAGCACACGATGTTCAGGGAGGAGAGGTCAGGTCTCTTCCTGTTTAGATGTTTGCAAAAAATGCTTAAGCATTTTAATGGAAAAATGACTGAGGGAACCATCCAAATTAGGAAACAGGAAATACTGCACTAGCATAAATATCATTTTGACAGCTGAAACGAGAGGCAAGTGGTTGCCAGGTAGGGCTGGTAATGATGCTGCTGGGCCAGCAGCTGCCGGGGAAGCTCAGCAGCCAAGGTGAGGCTCTCACTGGGACACTCCACCCAGCAGTGCCATGCCAGGTGCCAGAGCCAAGTCACTGGGTGTCTCTCACCTCAGGGTCTCCCAACCCCGTGCCAACAGTCAGCAAGATGTGTCCTACAAGTGGATGACTCCTCATGTTTCCAGCAGTGGATACACTGAAAACGAAGGCACTAAAATCAGAATTTTTATGGAGTATAAATAGCAGCAGCCTCCCCCGTGCCAGGTTACCTGTGTGATATTAGCTGCTCAAATCTAATGTCAGCCCTGCTCTTGACTCTCTCTCCCCTTCAGCAAATCACTGAAGCTCCCCAAGCCCCTTTCTAGCCATATGTTAATTTGATGTAATGCTGCTTCTAAGTCTGTGCAATTACTCAATTACTCCTGCATCTGATTGCAAGTAATATGCCCTCAGGGCTTTGCTTCAGTTTTGCCCATTGATTTGCTGTGTGACCTTGAGCACCACATTAAATATACTTTCAATATTCAAAGGAATTTTGTTCATTTATGCCCATGATCATGCTATCCAAACTCCTACTCTGCTCCCAACTTTCCAAGCAGTGTCTGCTTGTTATTTATAGCAAAATTTAAGGATAGAAGCTAACCTAAAATACAAAAGAGATCTGGAGGCCTATGTTCCATTCAAATTCACCTCAAGCAAGTTTCAGTGGAGCTTGAAGAGCCTAAGAAACATAGATACTTCTGAAAATGTCACCCAAGCTGTACCTGCAGGCTCTGACATTCCACAGACACCTGAATTACTCAGGCGAGTTCCCCTTGCTGATCCAACCTGATGGCTGCAGAGCTGGCAGAGCTTTAAATATGCACATATTTAATGTCTGCTGTGCTGGAGGGGGAGGACGCCTCAAAGTGAAATCTGCTCTGCATTCAAATGTGTTCTTCAAAGCACAGACAGGTCTTCTCAACCTCGAGCTGAGGAGGAGCAGCTAGCCCTGGCTGCTGGGGCACAATTTGGAGGGGCTGTGGGGTGCTGCTTTCCTCCTTTTTCTGTGCACAGGAGGGGTGGGCTGTGGGATCAAGGAATGGTGTCTGTTTGCTGGAAAAATCAGCAGCCAAAGGAGAAGTGTGGGCAGGGCTTATTCTGTCACTGGGGCTGACCCCTGACTCTGATGGTACAAGTTTTGAGTTTTCTCTTGTGCATGTTTGTATGAGGAACAACCATGGTTTTCCCTTTACCTTTCGTGGAAGGTGGCTGTGAAATAGCAGGGTCAAGAAGCAAAGCTGCCTTCTGAATATTTTCAGAACTTTTCGCTCAGTTTTCTGTGAATGTTGATTGAGAGTAAATGAGACTTGGAAAAACAGCCAGGATGGATTTACCCTGGATTCCCATTCTGGGAACAAGCACACAAAAATAACCCTTTCCTAAAAATGTTCTTTACAGCCCCACCCTTCAGGAATGATGTTCCCTGCAATGACCCCAGCCTGGACAGCACTGGCAGACCAGGGCTGAACTTCATCTCTGCTTCTCACTCAGCCGCTCCTTTTTACAGTGCAAACAGCTCCCTGGAGCCCGAGGTGGTTTGTTGAGGAGCCACTACCAGGGTGGGTGAGGACTGCAGAGTCTGCTGCCAGTGAAAGCCAGGGACTGGGGACAGGGCACTGGAGTGACAGCAGCAGCAGGATTTGCTCCCCACCTGCTGTTCCTCTCTGTACCTGCAGTGCAAAGATGCTAAAGTGCAACACGAGCTGCAGGTAATGTCAGCACACCTGCACACAGGAGTTCTGCTGTGCAGGATTCTTGGAATCTGTAAAGTGCTTCATGCTCCTTGCCTTGTGAAACAACACTGAGATAGTGTGATGTGTAATTTCTACAAATGCTCCATCTTCTACACACAAGCCTCAAACCACTGAAACAGTCACCCAACATCAGTGAAGACAAGGGCACTGATAGACTTGAATGCTTTAAACAAGTAAAGCTACAGACCTCAGCTGTGCTCTGGTTATTTTCTTTGAATTTGCTTCCTTTCCACTGCTTTTTTTATACTGAGACATAAATAATCTTAAATTCCAGATCACCCATGGGTCCAAAATTTAGCTGTAACAGGGACTTGTGCCAACTTTTACAAAAGGATTTTGCTAACATGAAAGAAAATAACTCATGCATAATAAACACTCCTCCTGACCCACGTTATCCTTTTGCATTTAGGGTCAACCATCTCTGAAAGGAGGAAAAAAAAAAAAAAGATAAAGGAGATGCAGAGAGTCAGCTGCAACAACAAACTAAACCCCTGCATGAAGATCCTCCCATCAGGGCTGTTCACAGCTGCCACTACATTTTTTCCTTGGCCTGAATAATGTAAATACTGGGCTGGGGAGTGCTTTTCTTTGCACTGGTGTAAATCTGGGTTGGAGCCCCAAGCCTGATCTGGCCATGCACACACTTCATCCCTGGCAGCCCTGCCCTGGGGTACGGGGACCTGCTTCCTCAGAGGAGCTCGCAGTCCTTTGATGCTCGCTGCTGTGCTGAAAAAAGGACTAAATTCCTCTTGTTTCTTGAAATAAACTTGCAGACCCCTTGACCTTCCTGAGCTGGAAGAATATGTTTACAGATTGTTTAATCCCGTTTTTCTTCCTGAGCGTGTGAGAGGGAGCAGTGTGGTTGAGGAAGGGGAGCTGTGCTGTGTGACAGCCTCTTTTGATAGCAGAGACAAGACACTGATGAATCCCATCCACTTTGAAGCTACAGCCATTCCCATTACTTTTTGGAGGAGGAAGGAAAGGAATTATTTACTGGAACCCCCTGTAATTTTGCTTTATATAAAGTTCATGAGGAAGTACTATAATATTTTGTGTTTTGTTGTCTATTCTCACGACATCTTCCAGGACACCGGTGCTTGTGGACTTCTAGAAAAATATCAGGAGGTAATTCTGCAGCAGAAGCAGCTCTTTTCTAGAGTTACACCATCTAAACACATCTCCTATACACTTAGATTGCTGCCTGAAGTCAGGGGAGCCAGGAGAAACAAAGTTTATCAGGGAGCAAGAGTCAAAGTACTGACATACCTAAATTAAAGTGTAGAGCTTTATTTTAAGACTGTAGAAGCTGGAAAAAAGCTCCTTAAGACAGAAACCATCTTTTCTCCCAGGCCTGGGAGGCACTGGGAGGCCCCATGGGTGTCATCTCCAGGTACTTGTAATAATGTCACTATTTCCAGAAGTCTTGGCATGAGCAGCACGGCGGGAGAGGAATTCTGAAGGGTAGCTGACTGAGGATAATGGATAGTAGGATGAAATTGAGAGGAAAAACTTAATTGGAATTAACTAGCTGAGAAAAGCCTCTTGATCTGTCAGACAGTGAAATTGCCTCCCAGGAGCAATGGTATAGTCTCAACCACGTGGGCATTTAAAGCTAGTCTAATGTCTATGATTCCCTGAGTTAACTGGAGTATCTCAATAATTGGAACTGACACAAAGATTTATCTTCTTTGATTGACTAGCTTTCATAGAGGCTCATCTCTTTGTGGTGCTGCACAGAGCTTTCAGGGCAGCTGTTTGCACTTAAACTGCCAGGAGCTGACAGTGTGTATCCATTTCAGCTCTTCAAATGTGTTCTTTGAAAAAACACTTAAATCGCTGGAATAGACAGTACTAATCAGTCTGCAGGAAAATGGAGCATCCTTACCTGGGGCTCAGTGCTATCAATCTCCCTGTGCCAGGGCTCGGCCATCCTGCAGCAGCAGAGCCATTTGGGTGCATTACTGCCAAACGCCCAATCAGCCTGAAAAATTGGGCTGATTTGGCCAAGGCAATAAAAGGGAAAGGTGTTTTGCCAAATGTATAAAAACAAATGGTTGGTATTTCAGCAGTTACAGCAGAGTAGGATTAATCACACTAGGATGATGGAAATCATCGCCCATGCTCATTTTTCCTGATTTCAGAAGAGACAGTGTGTGGCTGGCCTGAAGGGTTAGGTCCTGAGAGGGCTTTTGTATTTGGATTTGCCCATTCATTCACCTGCTCTGTGACCTTGTGCCCATCTCCTCTCTTGCTTTGCCTTCTTGCACCTACAGAAAATGGCACATCCAATCCCTGGCCTTGGAGGGAAGCTGGGTTCCTACTTTGTATATAGCAGCAGTGTGTTGGGAAGGGTGTTTGGAATCCTTTCCCTTCTCTGAAGACACAGAGATGGTGTCTTCTCTGCAAAGGAGATTTAGATCTTACTGAGATAGCCTTGTAGTATGCAAAATATTAGGTCAAGATGTTTTACAGAAAGTGAGAAATTGCTTTTCTGCAGGGCACAACTTACAGGTGTTTACATGTGCTGACATCCTAATATTGACAGAAAAATGTGCTTTTTTCTTGGTCCTCTAAAGCCTTTTACACAGGGAATGTATACTTGATTTGTTACCTTGCCTTCTCCCATTCAGCTGTTCAGAGGAACACCTTCCCCTGTATTTTGGTCCTTTCTGGAGTGTGCAGGTGGAACCCGGGGCACCAATATGCCTCTTTTGCTATGGAGAACTACAGCACGCTGGAAATCAGAATTTATGGAAATATTAGCTCCCAAGCTGATTAGTGTGTGGATTTACAAACTGGAGATAACCACATCAGGCTGGACAGGAGAGAGGAATAAGCTGTTGCTGCCAGAGATGAAATCCACGTGGTCTGTTTGCTGGTGGCAGCACCAGAACCAGCTTCAGGTCACAGCTTGTGGCTGCCCTTGGTGGCTGTGAGGCTGGAGAGATGTGACTCAGCTGACTCCAGCTCAGAGCCACAGCCTGGCCCAGCACACCAGCCTGCAGGCAAGCATTTCTGAGGAGAGTCACACACGCTCGGGCTGAGGCAGAGAAACCTGAGCAGCACTGCTGGCTCTCCTGCAGGTCCCAAAGACACAGCTCCACTCTCCCTCCAGTGCCTGCCCCACCTGGAAAAATGAAGTTCTGTGCCCTGAGATTTGTGTAAATCTTTACTCTGACTGAAGTCCTGCTCTGCCATTAAACCTTCCAGGTCACCAAACCTTTCAGGTTCTCAGTGCTCAGCTGGCTCCTACACTGGCCACAGCCACCACTGCCTGAACGATTGAGCTGGGGGAATGTAAATTAAATGTAAATTAAATATGCTCATGTTTTCCCTGGAATGCTGTCAGGTATATGAGGATAATATTCTGATTTACTTTCTAAAGGTAACTGGTTATAAAGGGGTTTTCATCCCATTGGAACATTGTGTTTCAAACTACTCTTTCTTCTGCTATGAAAAGTTTAGATTAAATATGTCTACACAAAGCCAGAAAGGAAAGAAACTGAAAATTTTAAGTGAAAATTAGGGAGGCAGTTAATAGGAAATTATTGTTATTTAAAGATTGGGGCAGGGGGGAAGTGAGAATAGGAAAAGTACACTTAGAGAAGTAGGCTTTGGGTAAGAAATACAAAGCTAAAACTGATTGGTATCACTTATTACACTTTTCTATTAAGTTTCTTCATTCACTCTGTTGTTTTTAGAGTCTTCCCAGGAGATCATCTGTTCTGCTGAGCTGGACTGTGTCTGAATGTGGGCTCTGGGGTTATCAAATAAAATCCTTTTCTCAGAGAGCAATCCCCTTCCAGCCTAGAAGGGCCCCACTGAAGCAGCTTGGGCAGGGCAGGCTGTGACACAGAGCCCTTGAGCTGACCCACACGGACCAAATCCAGCCCTGGTGGCCACCAAAGTGTCCTGGGGAAGGCCCTGCTGCTCAAACACGCCATGGTGGGGGCAGCGTGGCGTGAGCATCCTCTCTCTTTGCTGACCTCTTTGCTTCTACCCCACCTTTCCCAGGCTGGCTTCCCACACCTGTTCTCCTTCAAAAATCCTTGAAGAGTGCTGGTCTGAAATTGTCAGCTTGTCTTCCAAGCCACAGATCCTGCTGCTTCTCATGTTGTGCAAGAGTGCAAACAAATATTAGTTGTAAAATGATTCAGTCCTTATGAAACCCAGCTAGACCGTTTGGCTTTTAATAGCATCAGCCCCGAATTACACGTCTGGACTAGACACAGTGCAGAGATTAATTTCCTTTAATTTGTTCCAGAGTAACTCACAATTTAATTTAACTGAGCAGTTCCTTGTTCTCTCATTCTGGAATGATGGATTGTGAAATGCACTCCTTTAAATTAATCCAGACACTTGATTTTTGTCAGCAGAGTAATCTTTCTCAGCAGTATGCTAAGTATGCTTTTAAAAGGTATGGTGAATATGAATGATATGCACTTGGTTGATGATTTAAGTGTTTACACTTTCCAAACCTTGCAGAAAAAACAAATACGGCTTAGCTGCATTTTGTTTTATAACCTTTCAGAAGTGATCATTCAAATAACATCAAAAGGACTTAAATGGATTTCTAAATTTGATGGCACATGTGAGGGCAACTCCCTTCTCATCAGAGAACCATGATTTTGAAATGGGGCTGAGCAAAGCTTAGACTATTTCTGATTGCAGGACTTCCATAGATCATCCAGAAAGATTTCTATTGGAGCCATTAATGGTAAAATATTTCATGTGGGTGCTGTCACTGCTTACGCTGGCTTGATGTTGCAACAGAGCAGTGTCCTTTCTCTTTTTTTTTTTTTAATTCCCTTTTGCTATTTTCACTTCTTAAAGATGAAGTGAGGCATTTGGGGAGAGGAGTGAAGAGGCCGTGTATGAATATTTGTTTTTCTATACTGCCTCCTTAAGAAGAACTGCAAAAAGTTATAGTGAGGTTGAGTAAGTGATATTGATGCAAACCAACCCATCAGGTCCTGTCAGCCCAGGCACTCCCTCACTCTCTATTATCAGAGGTAAGGGCTATCTGAATGCCACAGCAGAAGCTGCACAGCATTCCTGTGTCCAGCTGGAACCTGACAACAATAGTTATTCTTAAATGTGGGCAGACAAGGCAAAGCCTCCTGTCACAGAAATATGTGGCAGTGCGTTGTAGGCAAAGGTAAATGTCCCTAAACTTAGCAACACTGGAACTGCAGCACACACCTACCCATTCATTCTTGGAGGGCTTACACCTACAGAAAAGGGCACCTCTGGCCTTGGATGGAAGCTGGGCTTCTACTTTGTGTGTAGCAGCAGCATGTTGGGAAGGGAATCCTTTCACTTTGGAATCCTTTCACTTCTTTGAAGACACAGGGATGGTGTCTTCTCTGCAAAATAGATTTAGATCTTACTGAGATAGCCATGTCGTTTGCAAAATATTAGGTCAAGATGTTTTACAGAAAGTGAGAAATTGCTTTTCAGCAGGGCACAACTTGCAGGTGTTTATGTGTGCTGGCATCCTAATATTGACAGGAAAATGTGCTTTTCTCTTGGTCCTTCTGAAGCCTTTTACACAGAGCATGTATACTTGACTTGTTACCTTGTCCATGTAGCTAATATGTACAGCAATTTCAAAGTTATAAGCCACACCTGATTATAAGCTGCACCTCCCGGTAGCTGGGTAGACCGAGGTATTTGTCCATATATAAGCCGCATCTGAATATAAGCCACATTTTTTTTTTTAAAAAAGTGAGGATCCATGTGTAACAAAGTAATAAATTAGTAACAGACACAAATTGGTGTCAGGTGCTCAAGTTGCAACAGTTTTCATAGACCAGTGAAGCCTTTAAAGGCAGCCCCAGGCGCCCTCCCTGGCTGGCTCTCACTTCCGGGTTGGCATTTCACTGGGATTTGTCCATAGATAAGCCGCACCTGAATATAAGCTGCACTACTGGGGCTGGCTGGATTCTTCAATGAAAAAGGTGCGGCTTATAATCGTGAAATTACTGTACCTTGTTCCTTCCAAACCTAACTCCAGCCCATGGCATTCTTCCCAAGTAATGTTGTGGATCCTTGGCAAGCAAAGGATGCATGTGTGTTTGTTACCAGTCTGACTCAGCCACCTTTAGCCACCACTGCTTAAAAATGAAGGTGAAGATTTGCAATGTGCTTCATTCTCCTTGCCAGCCCTCTCTCCAGACAATGCTGTGGTGACCTGTCATGTCCTCTAACAGCCTACACACCAAGCCATCCAAGGAAAAACTGTTTGGCTCAATAAAGGGGCTGTGTTATGGACACACACAAGAATGGATGCAGCCTCCAATCACAGGTGGACTGGCACCAAGCTTTGCTCCTGTCTTAGGCAAGGACTGAGTGCTGCTGATATCTGAAGTGAGCTAAAGCACATCCGTGTCTGTTGATGTGAAGTGCTTTTATGAACAGGTTTTCATGGTTTGGGTGCTTCATGGTCAGTATTTCTATTTTGAACATCTTAGCAGCAATCTTCTTCCCATTCTAAATGTGTGAAATACTCTTGTGTGGAGTTTTGAAAGTCTGTTATAGCCAAGTGGTAAAATAACCAACACAAAGGCTTTTAGGTCTTAAACCCAAGGTTTACTGGCCTTGCTCCTTTTTCAAAGCAGGAATTGATTATTAAATTGGTTTGCAGTATTGCCTGGATAGTGGATCCTTCACACCCATCACCTGAATAGTGGAGACTTTGTGGAGGTGTTATAGAAGACACAGCCACATATCCTAAACTTGCATTAATTTAGAACTAAAATCCAACTAGCTTTTGTCTTCACACTGCAGTATGACAGGAGCACTGGCTGAGCTAGTCTGGAGACTTGGGCTCACAGCCTTTATCAGAACATCAAAGGTTTGTTATCCAGAACGGGTGCTGTCAGCTCCTGTAAGAGAGGATCTGCAAACCACTGAGAGACACAGAGGTGAAAGCACCAAATATTGGATATTGATGTCTTCAGCAGTGACTCTGGGCTCTGTGTTACTCCCTAAAATCACATCTAACTAAACCATAACCAGGCTGGTGTCTCAGACAGTCACACTGTGCACACCCAGCCTGTCTCACGTGAGTTCTCTCGCCGGGGTGCTGAAAGCTCTGCTCCGCTTGCCAGGGCCAGTGCATGAGCTGGTGTGAGCTGCAGGCCACTCAACAGCTCAGCACTGCTGCAGGGCTGTGCTCCATGTGGGCCAGCCAGCTCGGGTACTCTCGACATTCCTGGATGTCTTCTAAACATGTAATGCTGATAGAAATGTTGTTTAAATATTTGTGAGTTATTTAAAAATAGTGCGTCAAATAAGCAGCCTGGTGACGCCCGACAGATCTCTGGCTCGGACAAGTGCCTCGATGGAGAAAGAGGAGGTCAGCAGAGTTATGTACACAAGTCAGCCTCTGACGAGAGACACGCTGCATGCACAAAGCACAGGGCCTGGAAAGCCCCCGTGCATGGGGGTCCTGAGCAGGGAGCGCAGTGCCGCTCGTGCCTGCCGTCGCTCTCCGTGCTCTGCCCCCAGCAGCTCTGTGGCTGGGGCAGGAGCTGCTGCCCCACCTTGGGTTTCGCCATGCCCTGGTTCCCAGCACCTGGGACAGATGGGTGTGGAAGCAGAGATGCTTTCTGGGAGCTGGAGGACAGGAAAACCGTGCCAGCATATCCATCCCATTCTGAGCTTAGGCTCTCCTGATAGTTCCCCTGCTTGGTGGCCATCTGTACATTTAGAGAATGAATTTTCCATCCAACTGTGACTGAAATCTTTCAGTAGTTTCTTCTCAGTATCATCAGACATTTTAGGTCAGTACAGGTGGGTGCTGGACAGAGGGGAAATCGATTCCTGTAATAGGCAAGAGAGCTGGACATTATCTATTTATTATGTGAAATATTTATTTCCAGAGCTCTAATATACTCTTAAAATATTTTTAAAGCTGGTTTTATATGTCAACTTTATTCTCATTTTTCAGTAAACAGTTATCATGCAGCGAATAAAACAAGCTCCCAGGCATTGCTGAGATTCATTGTAGTCTATTAAGGAGGCTAAGCCTACTATAACATATGAATCTGCTTTTATGTTGCCTTTAAATTGATTTGACATCAATTCCAGGCCTATTGTAAAAATGAGATACATGATTAAAGCAACACTGTCATCTTTCCAAGGAATTTCCACTTTTTAGAGCTGCTGCAAAGGAAATGATTTTTAAAGCACTCAGAATACTGACCTGTTTCTTGGCTCTTGTCACAATCCATGGAAAGGCTGCAAGGGAAGCTTCTCTGTAGTTTCCTGACTAGACAGCACGTCTCATACATTCCAAAAATGGATTTGAAGGTTGCTACTGCAATTTTACACTTTGCCTTACAGACACTGATCTGCAGATTCCTTTATTTTTCTTTCCCTCCTCATTGGTTGCTTTATTCTTGTTCCTTTGACATCTTCTTCTTTTAATTTAAAGTGCCAGAGTGGAAAGCCAAAATGAGTCTCAGTTACTCTGAGGCCTGGATATGAGCTGTGCTGCTTTTCACATGAAAATGCTACATATATTTAAGAAATCTGTTGAGGCTATTTATCAAAATCTTTTGTCTGTTATTTCCCCCAAATAACAATTGCATTTTCAGAAGTTTACCATTGGTCTAACATTAATGATTCAAACGAAAATCTAAAGTATATGTCATAGAAATGAGCACATATAAAAACCCACAGAACTAGAACAGCGGTATTTTCTGGGAGGGTCTCAAAGATTTCAAGGAATTATTTGCTGATGATAAATTTAAGCCAGGAAAAGAGCACAGGGCATCAAGTGTATCCTAAAATCAGTGCAAAATCTATAATGATGGATTTGGCTCAAATTGACCATTATTACTTTTTCCTTCTCTGTCATTGTCACATTCCTGGAAACAGATTGGTCAATACCTGACAAATATCTTTGAAAATAGCTTCAGCTTATGGGGGGATGCAAACTGCACAAGGTCATGTGGCATTAGTTGCTCGTACCAAACAGCAGAACTGTAGGTGAGATAGACTGGTCGCCAGTTATTCATCTGGACAAAATTAGGGCTTTACAAATGCTTGAAAATAATGAAGCAAGGATGTGACCATGGCCAAACTGTGGAGAATTCAAGATTTGTTAAATCTTTTAAATCATTATTTTATCAAAACCTAATTACCTTTCAGATTTTACTATTCTAATGTCCAATTTCAACAATAAATTGCCACAATTTCTGAAGTTTATATGTTCTTATATACATGAGTTATCATGCCTTTCTCTCTTGTAATCAAGCCCTCCATGTTCCTTTGCATCCCATTGCTCACACCAATGGCAATACCACACCTCTGGTTGCAACAATGGGGAACAAAGCGACATGGACCCCTTTGTGCATGCAAAGATCACTTTATTGCAGAATTCACCCCTTTGTATAGCTTTAATCTCCATGGGACATAACCAAAACTGAACAGAAGAAGGGCGCTCATTGGCTGCTCAGCTGCATTGCTGCTGTCTATGTGTCCTCCAGCCAATCAGCTTCCACTCATACACTGTCTATGTGTCCTCCAGCCAATCAGCTTCCGCTCATGCACTGTCCATGTGTCCTCCAGCCAATCAGCTTCCACTCATACACTGTCTATGTGTCCTCCAGCCAATCAGCTTCCACTCATACACTGTCCATGTGTCCTCCAGCCAATCAGCTTCCACTCATACACTGTCCATGTGTCCTCCAGCCAATCAGCTTCCGCTCATGCACTGTCCATGTGTCCTCCAGCCAATCACAATCTCAGTCCCAGCTGTCACTCACTGAGTCTCTCACCCCTCAGCCCAGTCCCAACCATCCGGCCTGCAGCTGTGCCTTTCCCAGAGGGCCTTGTGGTGGGCACAGGCCTGAACAACTTCAACCAATACAAACCCATATTCCACATCTGGTAATAACTCAGGACCACCAGTTCCCAAGCTCTGCCAGTCAGATGTATTTATTTCTCTGCTGTCTATTTAGCTCAAAAGCAAGGACTTCTTGAAAACACTCACAAACAAACCTGTTCTCAGGGGATCTCCATGTCTGGCTGCAGGCACAGATAAACTCGGGATTGTCTTTGCTCTAGTATGGCATTTGTCTGTTGCTGTTTCCTGAGCTGTGAACACATATTGTTAGAAACAGAATCTGTTTTTACATGCGCAAAATCGATCTGCTAAAATTAGGAGGTACTGGCGTTGCTGATTGGCAAAAAATTGACCTGTCCAGCTGCTTTGATTTGTTGTTGGAATGAGCATCCACTGCACCTTTGAAGAATCCTCTGTCCAACCACTTTGTTCAACAGCAGAGATATAATAAGACAGGAAGAAAGGTACGCACAAAGTACAGTAATTTCACAATTATAAGCCACACCTGAATATAAGCCACACTTTTTTTTTTTTAAGCGAGGATCCATGTGCGACAAAGTAACGAGTTAGTAACAGAATCGCACCAGGGCGGGGTTTGGTGTCAGGTGCTCAAGTTGCAAACATTTTTCATAGACCAGCAAAGCCTTTAAAGGCAGCCCCAGGCGCCCTCCCCAGCCGGCTCTCACTTCCGGGTTGGCATTTCACTGGAATTTGTCCATAGATAAGCCGCACCTGAATATAAGCCGCACTACTGGGGTAGGCTGGATTCTTCAATGAAAATGGTGCGGCTTATAATTGTAAAATTACTATAGTATTCTGCTTTTCTGGTCCGGCAAGAAACCGCTGTTTTTCAAGAACCATGACTGGAAAGAGGAGGCAGAGTTTGGGTACAGATCCCTTTTCACTCAGTCTTGGTTCACAGCAGTGTCACAGCAATGCCTGATCTCCAGAGGGAAGGGCTGAGCTGTCTGTCAGTCTCTGTGTCACATCACCTCCTTAGCCAGGGATGGTGGCACACTGCAGTCTCTTGAGGAATTTTCCTGTGTGACACTGTTTCCTTACAAACCAAACTCAAACCCTGGTGAAATGGTGGGGCTGCATCAGGGGAGGATTCCTGTTTGTGCCAAGGCACTTGGCTCACACTGCACTGGCAGGAGAAAGGAACAGTTCTGTGTGGATTTGTGAACAGCTTCACACCTGCTCACGAGTCAGCAGCAGCAGCACAGAAGTGATTCCTGTTGGTTATTTTATGCGAAGAGTTTCATTTCTCAAGTGTCAAAGTGTTGTTTCTAGAATCGATCACCCATTCATGCCCCTGCTAAGACATAGAGTGGGCAGTCTGGGTTTATGTATTTCAACAGCTGAAAATGTCCTGGTGAGTTTGTTCTCTTTATGTGCTGTTGAGCTGACAATCACTCAGCAGGAGTGAGCTCCCACGGGTGTACTTAGCCTGCAGAACCCCTTTGGAAGACAAAGGACATCACTGACTGTAGATTGTGTCTCAGTGTTGAGACAGAGGTGAGCTGCTTTGGTCCCTGACTTCTCCTTCCGTGTAAAATATCCATGTTGAGCAGTAGCAGTGAGGGCTGTGTGGAGCTCACATCCAGGTCACCACAAGCAGGCTATGGAACAAGGTTTTGTGAATCAAAGCTAGATAAAATCTGTGGCTTCTTATGTGGCAGCAGTTGAAAGAAGATACTTTTGTTTTCCATATAGTTCCATACATATTACACGAGGAACTACATATATTTTGTGATGTTCTGTCTGCTCCCATGTGTTTGTCTGGCTCTCCCACATCATGTAATATCTTTAGCAATGACCACCACTGTCCAAGGCAGGACACTATGTTCCTGGGACACATGCTGGTTATGCAGGGACTTACTCTTTTGGATTTGTTCCCCAGATGAAAACCTTCAAGAGTTTCCTTCTAAGGAACATTAGTCTCAAAAATTTACTCTGGAGAGTAGCAGATTCTAGCTGGGCTGGTTTGCTTGAAGAAACATTATTTTATTTCTGAAATGATGATACTTTGATTAAGAAAACAAGCATTACTGACAGAGCTTCTGTGTGGTGCACAGAGTTAAGAGTCATCCATTCCCAAGTATCTCAGATCCAAATATAAGGAGGTGCAATCTAAAAGCTTCCTCAGGACCATTTCAGCAGCTAATTCATTCTACTCTGAAGGGCCTGCTCTTGCTGGAGAGTAAATAAACCAAGCCCAAGTTCTGTTATGATTCTAGAAATGCATTTTAATGATAGAGATTGCAAAACATTTAGAGACTGAGAGTAGGAAATGTAAGAGATTACAAGCAATGATTTTTTTTTCTGCAACCTATGCAGAACTGGATTTTTATGCTTCTGCAGTTAGATGTTGACTTTAACTTGAACTTTTTTTGTAGTATGCTTTCAACCCTGTTATATTTATCCAAAGCATTTTGGAAGAAAGAACTGAAATGAAGCCTCCAAGGCTGCGTTATTGATCAAGTGTTTTCCTCCTCAGGAAGGTCTGGTTGTGAGCACAGGTTTTACTCTGTTCCTCAAGAACCCTGGCCAAGGCTCTGCAGGTTAAAGCTTTCATGTAGAGACTTCAGAAGTGTCAGTGGCTCTGCCTTCAATGTCACCTTTGCTTTTAAGTGGCTCTTGAGATAGAAGATGTTAAGTGATTAAGAAAATCAAAGTGCTTATTCAGCTCGTTTTTCTTGGCAGGCAGGGGGTCAGAGCTGTGATTTTGCTCTGGGTACCCTGCTCCCTGCACTAAACTCCTCCCTGCTCTGTTCCTAGACATTGACACTGGACATAGATTTCCAGTTCCATGCACCCACTGAATTTCTCCTGATCTTTTTCATGTTAAATCGTCTCTGTGAATCTATGAAACAAGAAGTTATGGTTTTTGTTGCTACATGCTCTCACCCATATTTTAGGAATTTCAGTCATTCTGAAAGAATTCTTCAATTTGTTTAGTCTAATCCTATAAGTTCCTGAGAAAATCCCCGGAATTCATCATGATAGCATAGTGTTTTCTTGTCTGAAAAATGCTTCACTTTTAACAACAGAAGGCAAAAGTTAAATTCCAGACTGAGAGTTGACCTGCTCTAATGAGAAACAGATTACACATTTTTTACATATTTACACATTTTCCATTTTAATGGAAATTGGAGCATTGGCATTTAACAGAGGGAATATCAAATCAATTGTCACCTGTTGGCTGAGGCGAAGTTGTGTTGTTTTCCAGGAGCAACAATTCCACAATATTGCCTTTCATAACAACATGGAATAGTTGTGATTATTACAGGAGCATATATATAGTCTCCCCATATAAAGGGAGCGACTTCTCAGGGATACAGGAATAACAAGGACATTTTATATTTACATTTTAAAAAAGGGTTTGTCTTTGAATCTCAGTTCTGTTATCTGGTATTAGAAGGGGAATTCTCCCTGGGTTATATTTTGCAGGGATTTCCAGAAGAGGTAAGTGAGGGTAGGATATGGGTCATTCCCTACCATTTTGTATTGTTGTGACCTTTTAATTGAAGGCTGAGTTTAGAAAGGAAGATATAAAAATTAGAATTAATGATGACCTGATCCTGTTAGGGACCAAAATCCATAGCAGCATTTTCTAGAGTTCAGCTCTGTGAAATTAAGCTGAGAAATGGGATAATGTGTTATCTGCTGCAGGTTTCACTGGAATGTCCCAGTGAAAGCAGCCAAGCAAAGTTCATTGGGAGGTGGAGAAAATAACATGAAAACCATGTGAAAGTTTTTAATCATGTTTTAAGATTTTGATGGCGAAGCCTGGAAAATCAGATCTAAATGATTTTGAATGACTACAGAGGGACAAACCAAGAGAATGGGCTTTCTGTAATCCAAGAGCTTCTTAAATGGCTTGGACCCAAACCATTTTGTCTTGACTTTTACAGGAAAAAACTGCTGTTAATTTCAGGGGGCCACTGAATGTTCTTATTTCTCATACTTCTGTTCTCACTCAGCTGCTTTCTGACAGGAAGACCAGAGTGGTAACAAGATGCTACTTCTAAAATATGATGGGTTTATTTTTTGACTTCACCTCAACAGCACTTCAGCATATCCAAGAGCCTATATTTCACAATATTATTTTCCTCTTTTTAAGAAAGGTTAAAGACTTCATTCAGCTTACTCTTGTCACAAGAGAGGAAAAATAGTGACACAATCTGTGTTTTTGCTTGTACATCTTCTCCCTACTATACACATATGTGCAGTTTGTCTAACTTCTCCTGTATCATAGATGATAAAGTTTCAGACTTTGTCCCTGGAAAAATACTTTTCAACCAATGGATTTCCTTCTCAGGAATTTTTTGTTTTGTTAACTGTCTTTTCCCCCCCCGCTTGATTCCATCCAATTATTTTCAATTTTTCATCCTTTTCTAGTGAGTTAATTGTCTTCTTTCTAACTGACAGTTAGTCTCACCACTTTTAACATCTCCCTCTTTTAACTGTCTCAATGTATTGCCTGTATTTTGTTCATTTTTCCTCCCAATTGGTCTAACTTTTTAACTAATCAGTTGGCTTCTCTCTGAAGAACTTGTTTCCATAGAAATATCTTTCTTGATGCCTCCTAGTATAGTCACAGCTGAAGTTAGGTTCCTTGATCTCCTATGTTAACTCCAGATCATCAGAGAAGAAAACAGAAAACAATTACCTGGGGATCTTACCAAGAGAAAGTTAGAAATGAAATGTCACTCAGCTTTGATTAATGAAAAGTGTTGAGGGAAATTGTAAAAGGGAGAGAGGGGAAGAAAGAAGTGAGGTGATCACTTGAAAATGTATGGGGAATATTCCAGTGAGAGGAATTAAAACATGCAAGGAGTTTGGCTTTAGTGCCAAGCTCCATTGCTTCAGTGACTTGGGGGTTCTGCAGAGCTTTAGTTAAGCATGAGGGAGAGATTTAGCAGCATCACTCATATCTAAAAACAATTAACTCTGGTCATTGCAGTACTTTGTAAAGTTGTTTAAAATGACCCACTCTAGGATTGTTTCCACCACATTTGAGTGGCTTTGGCCAGTGCTTGGAAGGAAGCCCATCAGAAAGGTTCTGGAGAGCCTTCAGAGAGGGTGAGTGGTTCCAGAAAATAGGAGATCAAGCAACAATGACCATTTGGGGAAAAAGATCCCATTTTCCAGGCATCAGTCACAAACAGTGGCATAAGCTTTGGGGCTCTAGTAATACTGTGTGGTCCTTGGCAAGCTGGGAACTGAAAAGTCCAGGTGAGCAGGAAATGTTTTCTTGTCTTTCCCTCTGGTTTGGGAACCTCCACCAGCAGCTCTACAAGTCATCAGCCAGAATGTGGAGGGTGAAAATACCCAAATATCCCTTCTGAAGCTGAGACACCCTTATTCCAGACACCTTTACTGCAGCATGTAAGCTTCCTGTGTGTGGGCTGGACCTCCTCTAGTGAGAAGCAGATGACAGGATTCCCTGGGTTCATTGTCCTATCGGATATGTAAAATGATCAAAATGGAGGAATATGATTCCTTCCTGGAAAGTCTTCAAAAATTCTTCACTGAGCACTGTGTTTTACTCAACGAGTTCACCCTTAAGATTTTATGTGGGTCTTTTCATGACTGGTAACCCACACAACACTAGGAAGCTTGATTGTTGGTTGTTAAGGGAAAGAAAATGAGCATTTTAGGGTTATACTGAACTCTCATGGGAAATGCCCAAAGGAAAATGGGTGGGAAGGAGAAACTACATGCCCTGGTTGGAGCATTTCTATGGGATAGGAGCAGTCAACTGATGTTATCCCTAGATTTGAATGACACATTCTGTCTCCCTAATCCAAGCACATAGCTGCAAATTTAATCAGGGCAGGGTGTGTACTTTTTATATGGCTTTGGGTGGGTCTGGCAAAAAGCATTTTCTTAGGTAATCATAGCTAATGCCATATATCACACTACCCTAATTTCTTCTGTATTGTGTCACCCAGTGCCAGTATCAAACTTCTTTTTGATTATTGTGCCATACAAATTGTCCATTTAGGAAGCAATTGCACAAAAATAAATCATAGGTCTTTGCAAGTCTTGCATTTGGTTGTTATATAGAAAACTAGTGATAATGAAACACACCCATAAATTAAACTTCATTAGGGTATAATGTTCCTAAATGAGAATGGAAAAAAGAAGATTTCTTCATCTACAAGAACTTCTAATCTAATTTAAAAATTTTTGCTTATCCATTTCATTCAAGTTCTTGTTTTTCCTGCTGTGTTTTAGGCTCAAAACTCTAAGAGCCTAAATGTTTCAAGAAGCTGTTCCACAGAAATTTAGAGCCTGGTCTGGCTTCCTGGAGTGGTTCACGGAGTCCAAATTATCTTTCAACCTCTGTAAATTAACACGGCATCCCACCCTTCCATCTGCCCTATTGAACTGTAATGCCTGACAGTCCACCAGATATAAATTATTAGGGATTTAAAGTTAACTTCTAGTGAAATTGTTTTAAACTTTTGATTTGTTCTTCTGAGACCAGCCTGCATGCCACTCTGTACCTGCTGATGATTGTTCAGGCTGTAAAGACTGATTATGGTTTTGTATTAGATTTTGTACTGCATCACTAAAAGCAGAAAGTCTTGTCATAGCAGCAATGAACTACAACAAACACAAAGAAGTCGCCTCTGTTGCAGAGGTTGAAAACATGCCAATATGATTTTAGTAGCAAGATTCATTGCTCAACTGCATGTGAGCTTTACAGACCACAAACCCTTTTTAGTCTAGACTAAGTCTATATAAGCAAAATATAAAGCCCAGGTTCTGTCTGATCTATGAAAACCACTGTTGCGAGGGACATCACTACAAAAGAACACTGCAAAACATCGTGAGGCTGGTCACACTGGGTGGCAGGGCTGAGAGGTCGGGTTTAGGGATGAATCCCAGCTCTGCTCTGTTCCTTCTGTGCTGCTGGGCACAGCATCTCCTTTGCGGGATGCAGCGGTGATCCATCTGTTTAGTGCAGGGTACAGGTGGAACAGTACTGTGAAATAAAAAAAAAAAAAATAAATAAAAAATTAGCTGATTGAGGAATGACATTGGCAAAACTAAAACATGGACATAAGCCAGCGAGAGAACAAGGGGGTGTCGATTTGCCTTCATCTGGATGTGTGGGAAACTGGGGGATAGCGGCTCTCAACAGCCAGGGACGGGCAGGGACAGGCAGGGACAGGCAGGGACACCCGGCAGGGACAGGCAGGGACGGGCAGGGACAGGCAGGGACACCCGGCAGGGACGGGCAGGCCTGGGCCACCCTCCCGCAGCACGGGCGGCCCGAGCCGGGCACAGAGAGCGGGGCCGGGCGGGGCCGGGCCGGGAAGGGAAGGGAGGGGCGGTCCCAGCGCAGCGGAGCCGAGCGGAACGGAGCAGAGCGGGGAGCGGGGCTGTGGCAGATGACATCCCCAGATGAAGATCCAGGTGAGGATCCAGGTGAGGATCCAGGTAGCTGCTGTGGCAGATGACATTCCCAGATGAAGATCCAGGTGGGTTTTGGTGGCAGATGACATCCCCTGGTGAGGATCCAGGTGGGTTTTGGTGGCAGGTGACATCCCCTGGTGAGGATCCAGGTGGGTGCTGCTGTTTCCTAGCACTGCTTTGTTAGTGTGACAGCAGCTCTCTGGCTGTCGACACTTTGGATCATGCTTTTCCAGTAGCTGCTGCTTTTGCTGACTTGTTGGATGCACTTGGAAAGTTCCAGGCAGACTGTCTGATTTTGTTGCGTATCTTCGAATATCAACAAGCTCCATCAGGGCAGAGTGACCCAGTAAAAGATTGTTCACTGCCCTGGGCTGAGCAGGCTCAGCACAGCACAGCCTTAGCAAGGCCACTAATCCAGCCTGCTTTTAGATACAACCACAGTCTCTGTGGGGTTAAATAGTTCCTTACAGGTAGGTTGAACCTGTATCACGCACTGTGGTCTTATTGGCATTTGTATATTTAAAGAAAACCTAGTGCTACACAGTGAAAGAGCACAGACAGTTCACTAATGTTACTTCTGTGCTGTAGGTTTATTGATATTGGCTCTAGTGGCAGCAAGCCATACCCTCCCTGCTACAATTCCTCCCAGGAATCTTGCATCAAGTGTTTCTCAATCATGTACAAGGGTCCTGTGAAAAAACATCCATAAGGAGCTTCTGCGTCAGAGAAATGCGGGATCTGTTCCTGCTTCACAGCCAGCAGGGCTGAAGCACAGTGTAGCAACATAGCTGGGGTTAGATTGCAGGGAGATAAATCCCCTCTCTCACCCCACTTACTTGGATGAGGAGTTTCCAGTGGGGATTGGAAATTAGAGAGTTCTACTCTCGTTTCTCCTAAAGTTGATGTGAATTAGGTACTACTTGCCTTAAGCCCTTTGAAATTCCCGTAGAGCAAACATTACCTTCTCTAACTTACTTGGAAGCAATTAACAGATCAGCCAGCACTGACAAGCCAGTTAATGTGGTCTGCAAAGAAAATTCTTTTAAATTTCTCTGGGTCCCAGGAACCAATAGGGGAGGCAAATGACAAAGATCCGAGTAAAGACCTTACTATCAGCTTGGGAGTCCTGGTAATCAGCTTGGGAGCTGATGCCAAGGAGCTGGATAAAGATGCAATTAAGGTTGCCACAAAGTTCTGGGATATATTGCAGTTCCCAGCTGTGATAACTGAAGAGTTGGCTGCAGTTCCAAAACACCAGCATGATAGTAAAGTAGGAATGAAAGGACAAATATCTTGGCCTTTTCATTTTCCAGACATTTATGTTCACTATCTGCATGGAGCCTAAATTATCCTGGCTAAAGTCCAAGCTATAATCTCTTTTTTTTCCCCTCTCTTCCTTGAGTGGGTTAGTAAAGTACAATTAAGCTTTGATATTTTGCATTGCACAAGGGAAAACAGAATAAACATTTCCACTTCTTTATGATCCATCTTAGCTCTTGGAGAGTTTGACAGTTTTACAAGTCCCTGACTGCTTATCTTGGTCAGTGCAAACACCCTACTTTGAAAGCATCACATTTGAGCCTTCAGCCTGGAGCAGATATCATGTTCCAACTCTCTTTTTAGGTAAAAGGATATAATGTAAATGAAAATTGTTAAAAATCATGTGACAGGTAAAATGCAGTGTTGAACACCATCAGAAATCAGAGCTCTAGCACAGCAAATGCATGTATGTGTGAAATGAAATGCCTTATTAGCAGTTATAAGTCACAGGAAAGTTACATCAATCCTTACAGCCCTAGGAAGATGCACAAACCAGAAGATGTGATGGGAAGCTCATGATTTGATGTTCAAACGGAACCTGAAAACCTCTTGTCACTTCCACCACTGCCAGCACAACCAGGAATGGCAGGATCTAAGTGAGAGCGTAAAGGACCTGCCAGTTCACAGCCCAGGGCTCATGAGCTGTAGGAAAAATGTGTGGCAGAGTTTGACACGTGGCTGCCAAGCATGCACGGGCCCTGTTGGCTGCAGTTCTGGAGAGGCTGCGGGGATGGCAGTCTGGGATTGTCAGTGATGAGGAGAGGCAGCGTGTTCCCCTGTGAGGCACAGCTGGCCCTGCTGTGGCACATCAGGCAGCTTGTGAGGTGGGGACCCTGGGCACCTGGTTGTCTGTGGCTGTTGAGGAGGATTACTGCCATTTAGAGAAAAAAAAAAAGTCTTCTTGTATAATGACAGAGGTTGGGAAAGAGCAAAATCTTTGGAGTTTTTTTCCTGCTTCGTTACAGAGTGGTGCAATGTGCAGTCAAAGTGAGGAGTCAGTCCTAACCTCTGTGCTGTTCTCCTGTCTGCTGGGCATGTTGAGAAATCCTTTCTTTGCCACAAGCACCACACTTGCATCCTACAGAAAAGGGGAGAAGGCGGGTCCTGCAGTAAATAATGCAGGAGTGCTGCAAACAGCAAGAAAACCTCTCCAGCTGTTTGTCTTCCTGCCATGGTTTTGGAAGGTGTTATATTAAAATCCCTTTAATTAATTAAGTGCTCATCACCATGTGATTCCTACCTGTTGAAAATTATTTTGGGTGAAATAGAAGTAATGCATCTACCATTGGTTTTAAAAATCTGTTAAAATTTTTCTTTGAATTAGACCTACAATGAGACACCTCTGTGAAAAGCAGTACATTTAGGTAAAGGTTTCACAGTCAGCTGAGCCCCCTGGCCTGGGCAGGCAGCTGCACATTCCCACAGCCCTCCTGCATGGACCCACCACTGCCCTTCTCTTGCCACTGGAACCTACCAGAACATGTGGTAGCCAATTCAGAAAGCTAAAGCTTCATAGATCTCATCTTGCAAACAAGAGGGACTCGTTCCCTGCCAGTTTGGCTGGCATCAGCTTGGGGTGTGGGTGAGGAGAGGTAGGAACTTGCAGTGGGGGAATGGAAGAGCTCTCCTGCTTTGGCAGCTGCTGAAAGTCACACTGCATCTTGGCAGCAAGCTTCACTGTGTTTTCAAATAGAAACTGATACTCTCCCATTTTATTTAGAGTATTTTAAAATTGAAAGTACAGTTTGATGTTTTTCTTTAGCTGAAGTCAGTGATCAACTCTTATTAAGGGTGACTTGCCAGTTTGATATAAAGCTGTCGTCAGTGGTTTTGGTTGCTGCCTCTGCCTCGTTGTTGGGGAAGTGTTGCTTCTTGTGAGGAAAACATCTCAGAGACAGTGCCCAAATCACAGTGCCCAAATCACAGTACAGATATCTTTTCTTTATTGCAAACAATCTGGTTAACAGTGCTGTTATTCTGATAGGGGTTTGATTGGCACTGTAGCATGTGGTTTCCAGGTTTCCTGCAGTGTGCAGACAGGATGGGGTGCAGTGCTCAGAGAGTTCTCAGCTCAGGTGGCTGCAGCAGAGGTGTCACAGTCCTGGTGGAGCTGCTGGAGCTCCAGGGAGAAGGCAGCAGTGGGGAAAGGGCAGCAGCCATGCAGGGCAGGTGTGCTGGGCTGCTGGCACAGCCAGGACTCTGGATGCTCTTTGCAGGGGGCTGGGTGAGTGCTCAGCACAAAACATACCTGTGGGACACAGTACAGCCAGAGGGTGCAGGCTGTGTGCTCTGTGGTGTTTCTCATAAACATCTGTAGTAACCTACCACACGTAGCCCATGGGGAAAGAGCTGGCTTGGCATGGAAAAGTAGCTGGCAGCCTCTAAAACAGGAATATTAATGTTTGCAGATTTTTTTTTTTTCATCTGCTTAATTATGAAATCAGTTCAGGAGAGGGAGGTGACACATTTAGGTTGCTCTGCTATTTTAGTTGTGCAGATAGCACCCAAAAGATGTTAACAAGTTGTCATGCTCTTGTCTAGGCCAGGTAGCTCCCAGCCCTGTCCAGCCTGGCTTGAACATTTCCAGGGATGGGGCAGCCACAGCTCCTCTGGGCACCCTGTGCCAGGACCTCCCCACCCTCACAGGGAAGAATTTCTTCTTGATATCTAATCCAAACATGCCCTGTGATTGTGCAAAGGTATGTTAAAAGGCCTGAAGACTTATCTCAGCAAAGAAAATGCCCCCAGCTTCTCTGTCCATGTTCTATGGAAGAGGCCACCTGTAAATGTGACAATGCTGTTATATTTTCAGTCATGTTCATTGAAAATATCCTTGCTAGGTAAAAAATACTTTTCTGCCTTATTTTTTTGTTCTTTTTTGCATCACTTTTCATGGCTTGGTTTGGTCTAAAAATGGAGTTGTGATTTTAATGTGTTGGGAAGTGGGGAAGCTTGCTGTGCACAGGCTCTAGCTGAGTAGGCTGAGGTCTGGAACAAGGTCAGCTACGGTTTCTCTGCAGCTGAGAGGGCTGAGTGACTCTACTGGGCTTTTCTAAATGAAAATCACTTTGTCTTTGTGAAGACTTTTGGTGTTAGACTGGTCATCTTCTTGGCTCTTTTCTACAGATAACTTTTCATTTTTTGCTCTGTGAATACAATACTTGTCTTTTATTGTCTCCAGTAAATGCCGTGTTGTGGTAAAGATTTTGATAAATTATGGCACTAAGTATAGCAATAAATATAGCATAGTGTATATAAGCTGTTGTAGAAGAAATTAGTTTCGGTTCTGCAGTGTGAAAAAAGGAAGAGATTCATGCATCTGTTTTGTGTAAAAATATCCTCGTTTTCCTGTGGTATCACTTTATTCTCAGATGAAAAAGCCATACAGTTTTGTGCAGGGAAGTCTCTATTAGAATGGCATTGTCCAATTTGATCAAGTAATAATGGAAACTATTTTAAGTTTTAAAGTAGAAAAATAAAAACATGAAAGTTGTGTGATATTTTTGGTTAGTGTCTAATTGCACTGATGACTTACAGCTGAGAAGTGTGAGCAAAGCAAGCAGTGAATTTGAACAGATATGTATGTGAAGTGCCTTGGAATGCTAATCTGTGAGTGTATGTATAAAGAAAATAGTTTTAAGGAACAGCTCTGTTCCTCTGGCCTATCATGCTACACTTTAAGGTGCTTTAAAAACATTTCTCTCTACTGAGCGTGCTGGATTTTAAGGTAGCTCAAAAATGTTCCTTTCAAAGAAGTCTTTGCCTTCAGGCTGGTGTCTGGTGCAACACAAACTGGAGTGCACACAGACCTAGAGAAAGTGCATTTGAGAATCCTCTTCTCTTCCACAGACGTTGCCGGTGTTGGCAGAGATTAGAGCCTGAGGATGGATACTCACACCGACCTGCTGGTGTTTTTGAGGAGTCTCTTTGTGATTCTGTGAGGCTGTGTTCTGCTGTGCCCCTGTGGGAATGTTGCAGTGCTGGCCTTCAGCAGTTGTCACAAAGTGAGCAGTCACTTCTTGACAGCTGCAGTGGCTGCCAAGTTGCGTAGGTAGTTGGCAAGGAAATAAATATTGATAGACCCTAGCAACAGGTACTCCTGAGAACTCTTGTTCTGGGAATGCTTAGGCTGTGTCCAGTGTTATTAAAGTTGTGAGAGCATTTTAGGTTTATTTATAGGACTTGTTTGTGTCTTATCACCATCTCTCAGCACTGGAATGCACGGCTGGGCACAGATGTGTGTCCCACACCCTGCTCTGGGGACTCATTTGGACTTGCAGCAGATGCTCTGCTGCCCCCAACTCAAGAACAGCTGATTTACCCCTGTGTGTGACATCCCAAGGATGTGTTCAAATCTATCCTCTCCTGTGTTAGCTTATCTCTCCTATAGTGGAATGACTGTTGCAGAGCTGTGTGCATGTAAGTTCATTGGATACAAGGATTTATTCCTCTTTAGCAATATCCTAAAAAGAATTTACAGACAAGATTCTCAGAATGCCAGGTGAAATTAGCTTGTCACTGACTCTGGTGGGCACTGTCTATGAAGAATTGTGTGTTCTCATTGCAGAAATTGAAGCCAGAGAAGCCTGCGACTGGCTGAGAGCTGCTGGATTTCCCCAGTATGCTCAGCTGTTTGAAGGTATGATCACAAAGACTTGCCAAGCAGCTGACACTGAATTTGAGTGGAATGTTCACATAAATAATATATTTCAGAACCTGACACTTTTGATGGAAGCACTTCCAAATTCTGTTGCATCTTCATGCAAACCTGTAGAAAAGTAATGACCTGGTGTGTTCTCTTGCAGAAGGGACATCTCAGCAGGGACTCAGTAGAATTCTATAAAGGACCAAATTTTTCCTGGTTTTCTTTTCATATTGTTAGACTGTAACTCAATCAAATTTCTGCTTTTGTTATTTTTAGTTGCTTATAATTTTTTCAGGCTCTTTTTCTTGGAGTACCAGAAGTGGTATTTCCAACCACTGATTGCAACCAAAACTCCTCTGAGGTTCTCCAGCCTGTAGTCTGAGTGAGATTGCTTTATTGGTGTTTTGAAAAAGAAAATTTGAAAAAATCATCTTGCAATCATAAGTGTTCAGAAGAAATACTCAGCACCAGCCAGCCAGTCAAAAATGCTATTTCAGCATGTTTTCATGTTGTTAAAAATATAAAGAATGCTTATTTCTTGGGAGGAGGTATGGAACTTGTATGATTTTTGAAGCCACACTTGTGCATATGCCTTAAAACTGCTCTTCTTTAGAATATGCATTTTGAACATTGAAAACATCGAAAATAACAAAAGCTAATCTATTTTAAAGAAAGATTTTATCAAGGAACTGCAGTTAAAAGAACAACATTAACTGCTCTCATTCCCATTTCCCCTGGTTCCTGCAAAATTGAAAATTTTAAGTCAAGCCCGTAGAGCTGGGTTTGAAGGCTGTAAATGCTTCCTGTCTGCCTACAGCAGATTTTATTCTATAAGCTGTTTGTTGGAAATGTGCATTGCCATGCTTCTGGAAAATGAATCCTCTGCATTACCTTGCTGCTTATGCAGTGTCCTGACCTGGCTAGGAAAATTAAGCTTATAAAATAAGCTAAGAAAAGATATATAGACCTCAGGGGTTCCCGCATGTGCAAGGCTAAATCTCAGGAGCTGAGCCACTGAGCTCTTCAGCTTCCAGCTCAGTGTGATGTGTGAGGCTGCCCAGAGCTCAGAGGGTGCATCTCATGTGCTGCATTGCACCCCACCATGGCAGAGGCTCATGTAAAGTAATCCCAGCTTTATTCTGCAGAAGGTGCAGAGAGCCAAAGCAAATCTAAAGGTTATTTTGCTTTTCTTGTCTATGGTACTAGGTGACTGCAAGCTCCTGGAAATGCAGAAGGGCTTGTCCACCGGTAATAACAGCAGCAAGCAGATCCCTGCATTTATTTTCCCACTTACTCTAAGGAACTAATCCTCACTTGCTGGAGAAATGTTTGCATGAATGTACAGCTATAGAAGTAGTTTCATTTCACCTGTGATAAGTAAGTTGCAAAATTGAAAGTCTTTGCAATTACAGCTCAGGCTTCAGATTCACCTTCTTTGTTCACAGATATGCAGTTTCCCATTGATGTAAAAACTGTGAGGAGAGATCATGAATTTTTAGATGGAGATGCGATTGAATCACTGTTCAGGTAAACATTAATCATGAATCATTTTTGATACCTCCAGGCTCCACAGTTATTTGTTATTCATCTTTTCATGCCTCTGTTTTTGTCAGAGACTAACAAAGTCATCAAACCTGTGACTGAAGGAAGCATCTAGTTTAGTGCCACTAAAATTGGTTGTTTTAGGAATTTAAAGGTAAAGTGAGCACATGTCTGCATTTCCTCTTCACCAAGCTCTCAGGGGTGTTACACTGAGCATTAAATATTTTTTTTGTAATGTGAAATGTCTGCAAGCTGATTAAAAATAACCAGTTCCCTGCAAGCATGACAGGCTGTCCTCTAGGATGACATGTAATGGAGTACAGGAATTTCCTTCAACTTCTTTCCAGCAAATAGACAGAGAAAGATTATCTGCATGAGGTCTGCTCTATTTTCCTGAATATTTTTTGAGTGAGAAGCAAAGGTGTTGGTTTGAAGTTATTGCTTTGCCACAGCTGTTCAAGAGCACACAAGTGAACCTGCATTGCCAGTGCCAAGTGAGACTCACTGCCTTGAGTTTCCCCATGGAAGAGTGCCAGGACAGCGTGAGGCTTCTGCTTCAACTGGTACTGCAGTTACTGAAGCCATCTCATTATGAGATTGTTTAGCAGAGTTTCTTTAGCAGAAATGATGTTTTCTAACACCTAGGGCACTGGAAAGTTCCTCTCCTGGTGAAGTGTTCTGTTCTGTCTTGTCAGGTCACCTGAATTCCAGCTCTGCCTGTACCAGAGCACCAAGAGTTGTTCACACACACATCTCGAAAGCAGATGTTAGAGAACTTGGGGTATATTTTGTTTCTTGTTACCACTTCTGTCCTGAGTGCTCCTTGGAGACTCTCAGTGTGCCTCCTGTTGATGCCACCTATTGTTTAACAACTAAGTGATTGACTAAGTTTGGGACCTTATTGATTCCACAAACTTTAATTAAAATGATAGATAATACAGTCCTTCTAGTGATACAGGTTAATGTCTTGATTTTTAAATTTTTTTTTCAAGAAGCCCACACAGACTTTCATTTCTTTTCAAAATCTTAAATCAGTATGAAGTTTTTCATAATCATTAAAGCTAATAATACAGGTTTTTTTAATTAAATGATTGATTATGGTTATCTTCTCTAGTTTTGAGATGGCAGAACTGGAAGTGTGAACATCATGGTGTTGTTAATTGGTGCTGGTTTTGGGGACCAATGTATGGGAGCCTCTAACAGAATGTCAGTCTTTGACAATAGTGAAGACTTCATGGTAGATCACAACTAGTTTGGTGCATGTTTGTTTTCAAGAAATAAAATAGTTTAAATTTAAAACTCCTGTGTTTTTTCTCAAACCCTAGAAGGTTGAACACATTGAACAAGTATGCATCAATGAAAGTGGAAATAAGCCGTGATAGGAAACGGGTATGTCTGTAACATACAGTTGCTGTTCTAATTAAAGATGTGTTTAGCTCTTGTATCAAACACCTGGGTTTAAAAGTACACGAAAGATTAGCAATTTCTAAACTTTCCTTTCTATTCTATTTCATCCCACAAAGCTCTGCTATTTGCATTTTATGTTGAGAAAACATAGGGGTGGAGATTGCAACTACATAATGTTTGAAACTTTGCAAGGTAGGTTAGGGGTGGCTTTTGAAACACTTTTAAAATTTGATTTGACACGTTACTGTCCCAACAGTTGCCCCAAAGCCCCATCTCAACATGGCTATCATTGCTTTCCTAAGTAATTTCCTACCTTATTTAAGTGCTGAAAATGAAAGTTCACTCCTGTTGACTAAACAAAGACATGAGAAGGGCAGTCCAAATATTCAGCCAGTACAAGCTGGGTAGGTTTTAGCTGTGCTGCCTTTGTACTCTGCTGCTGCAGCTAAATCAGAGTGGTAGACACAGCTTGGCTGGGCAGCACTAGAACAGTGAAGTCTCTGAGCCACCGTGCATTAACTGCAGGACTAGCGAGAAAATAATGCCATTGCCTGGAAAAGGTCTGGGTTTTGGAGAGTTCTGCTCTGTGGTCAGGGCAGAATGGGGCAGGAGAGCCCACAGAGACAGGTGGCTCCCATCTCAGTAATGTGTCACTGTCCCTCAGAATGGGGACAGTGCAGCAAAGGGGGCAGCTGCTGCAGCTGGCAGGGGAGGCTGAGGGCTCCAAAAAGGTGCCACATACACTGATGCTGCTGCAGTCCCACAGCTAAACAACTCTTTATCTGAAAATGGATGAGTTTTGGTCACAAAAGTGTGAGAGTGTTTGATTTGTTTGACTTTAGGAAAGGCAGTAAACCCAATATGATTATCTCTCAAACCCTTGGATTTGCCATAAAGCAGGACTTTTCACCCTTAGATCAAATCTGTCACCTTTTCCTGTGGTAAACTTCCAGATTTGTCAGCATGTTTGGGCATCATTTGTCAGCATTTTTTCAGCTAACTTAGGGCAGATCTTCAGTGACTGAATGGTCGTATTTCCCTATGTTGGTCTTGGGGGCTTTGGAGGTTGGCAGAAAATTTAAGTCTCCTTTTTATGTTAAACTGGTTTTTGTCATTAAAATTTGCCAAAGTTTGTCCTTGAACTGGTTTTGTTTTTTTTCCCTTCTAAGAGTGACGACTCTGAAGATGATGAGCCTTGTGCAATAAGTGACAGATGGGCTTATGAGAGGTGCAGCCAGCGGTGGTCTCGCATTGACAGCCTGGCAGGTTTTCCAGCAGAGGAAGCTGCTGGTGCCTCCACCCCAGGCAGTCCAATATTGAAGATCATCAGCAACCAGGACAGTGTCTTTCTGGACCATGGTGAGAAGCATGATGTGTCCTCAATTCACAGCACCAGCAGTGCCGACAGTGACATTGCTAACTCCCAAAAACCTTTTGAAGATGTGGAAACCAGCACGAGTTCCTCAAGATGTTCCTCAGTTAAGGTACCTTCACTGGACTCTGCTTTTAGTTGTTCTCCTCCCGCCAGTGAATTTTTAAAAATCACCGGTGAGGAGAAGCTTTTGGATAAGTCATCATCTAAAAAGAGGAAGAGCCTTCTCAAGAAAATGGAGAAGCTGCACTTAAGGAGCTGCAATTTAAGGAGTGGTCAGACAAAGGCCAAACCCATAATAAGTGAACCTGTTCTTCTGGAAGGACTTAATGAAGAAAAGATGAAGATGCTGAACTGTGTAAATATTTCTGACCTCTCTGGCATCCGAACAAAGAACAATTCTTCCTCGTCTCCCCAGAGCTGCAATAGCAGCAATCAGTCTGTAAATAGCAGCACAGGGAGCACTCCAAGTGCTGTTATAAAACCAGGCAGCCCCTGGGAAGGAAGTGGGACGTATGCAGAGCACATGGACTCCAGCAAGCTGTTGCTGGGGAATGATCTATCCCAGCAAAACCTAAAAAATGACATGACATTACAAAAGAACCAGATGTTTCAAATACCACAAGGCCATAAACCTGGCACTTTCCCCATGGTACTTACAGATAGCTCCCTGTCCCCAGCAGACACCTCTTCTGTCAACTGGAGAACTGGCAGTTTCCACGGGTGCAGGAGGAGCCGGAGCAGCAGCAGTTCCAAGGATCCCAGAGCCCCCAGAAGTCCCTGCTCGGGCAGAGATAACAGGCTGAGTGTGTATGACAACATGCCCAGCCCTGACCTGGAGAGCCTGCAGGCTGCACAAGTCGGTGACAACGATGTTTTTTCAGAACTGAACAGTGTCATAGCTGATGTCAATGGTCTCAAAAAGTTGGTTGATCAGTGGACAGAGAAGTTCTCAGATGATGGGGATTCTGACTTTGCCAGTGACTTGACCCCTTTGTGTCCACCCTCCCCTAAAGAAACAGAGGGCTCTGAAGATAAGACAGCAGGGGAGGCTGAGGGAGAGAGCAGCTGTGGCCTGGGCAAGGAGATTGGTTCTGCAGACCTGACATACATCACAGACTCTAAAAAGACCGACAGGTCAGCCATCCTTGGGTTTGCCTTTGGTTCTGTCCACACAAAATATAATTGATTTGGCAGAACAGAGTATGAAAGTCTGTCCTAGGTAGCAGGGTCTGCACTGCTGGTGGCAGGTACTGCTCCACAGGTACCAATATCTGACCTCTGCTGAAAGTAGGACACTTGTAATCTGCATGAGCACTCAGGCTTTGGAATCAGGGAAGCAGTTTGCATTGCCAGTGTTGGTCCTGGATGGGAGGTACCTTGTTTAAATGCAGGTCATTTAGAGTCCTGGGTGCTTCACAGATGCAGGTAGAAAACAGGGATGGTGGAAGCAGTCCTAAGTTGAAACAATATTTATCCCATAGGCACGGGAAGCAACAGTGGTGTGTGGAAGAGAGTGTGAACCTGGAAAGCCTTTCCCTCCAGACTGATGGCCAGTCAGCTGCCCAGCTGGCCCGCACACAAAAGCTGGCATTGTTGAAACTCACAGCTTTAATGGACAGATATTCCCCTTCCAGTAAGCAGGGCTGGAACTGGTAAGTTGTCTGATATTAAAGCAACCTGAACTGGAAAGAGAGGAGTTGATGTAAGCATGTGAATTTCCTTGTCTGCCTACATTGCACATGTTCAAGATGAGGAATTTCATCCTGTTAAATTGCCAGCAGCTCCATGGTTATTTCATGGCTCCAGGATTTCCTCTGCTGTGGGCTGTACTTGGTCCCCTTGCTGCTGGTCGTGCTGTTAGTGATTTTAAGGCACATCATAGTTTCTCTTTAAATCTGCCCAATTGCAGGGCTTTGTCAGAGGATCATCCCAGGGACTGTGGGACCTGAGGTGAGAGTTGGCTGGACTGAGAATCCAGCTGTTCAGCACTGTGAATGTTTGAACTAAACCAGTGGCAAATTCAGACACTTCAGAGGACCTAGATACATCAGTCAGCATTTTGTGATAGGGAGTTGGTACTTGAATAGAAAGAATGAAAAAACCCTGCAGTGCCATAAAGGGATGGAATGTATTTCCCATGAGGATGCTTTACTAAAGTTAATTTCAGCAATGAAATGAGGAAGTCATCCCTGTAATTGCCTTTGCTGATTTTCTCTCCCTTCTGATGCTGTGTGTACAGGTGTGTGGCAGAATTTGGGGTTGTGACAAGGTACAGCTCAACCCTTTCTGATGAGTGTGAAGCAGCAGATGGAATGTGCTGGACACCTAGTAAGCTGCATCTACTGGTTTTCATTTCCAGGACCATACCAAAGTTCATCAAAAAACCAAAAGCCTCAGACTACAAGGACAAAAATGTGTTTGGGGTTCCTTTACTTCTGAATGTGCAGCGAACAAGCCACCCCCTGCCCAATGGCATCCTGCAGGCCCTGGAGTATCTGAGAAGTCACTTTCTTGACCAGGTATGAACTGGAGGCAGCCCAGAGAAGCTCTGGTCCATGAACAGATCTGCTCCAGGGAATCAGATTCTCTTTCATACTTTTATGAAGGACTTTCTTTCCCCCTAAGGCTCTCAATAGGCTGAAGGATGTGGATCTGAGCAGGTGGCCTGTGAGGAAATACCACTGCTGGTTCCCCCTGGGAATACCTTTAGCCCTGCACTGTGTTTTTGTGCCTTCCTTCACTGAAACCCTCTGCAGTCAGGTCTCTTGGTGCAGGCAGCCAGGCTGTCTTTGCCTGGGGAGGTGTCATGTCTCTGCTCCCCAAGGAGGCAAATCTTCCAGACAGTGTAATGTCATTATTCCTCCTGTTCTGTGGCTTCTCGTAGTGCCTGAGCTAAGGTGAAAATTAATCTTGTTTCAGCTGAAATGCACCACTAAGCAGAGAGGAAGCATTACAGCAATGCCTGTAACAACTTTTTCTGGAGCTCAGCTCTGTATTTATCCCCTAAATGGAGATGGCAGAGGAAGTGTGTGCTGTACATGGTATTTCCATAGCATAGCTGCAGAAATGAAGACCTTTTGACATGAGACATATTAGTTAAAGAGAGGACTTTTCTTCTGGTGCTTTGCCATTGTCTAGGTGTGTAATATCACACCAAAGTGCACAAGTGTGTGAGCTCTGTGAAGTGACATTGCAAGTGTTTTTCATTTTGAGGTTATGGTTTCCATTCAGTTCATATAAATAAACCAGAGTGTAAAGACTGTCTCAGTGGCACAAAGTAAAACTGTCACCAGAAGCTTTGGTGGGGTCGAGCTCGTGGGAAACTCCTAAGTCTCGCTCAGTTGACAATCACATTAAAAAGAAAATCAAAATTTCCCTCAAAATGGCATCTGCCATTTGCCAACCTGTGGAAGGAATAGTTGTGTTGGATGTATCAGGTGTTAAAAGGAGCCTTGAGGATCTCACAGTTTGTGTGAGCCAGCACTCAGTGAATGTTTGTGTTTGGTGGACACACTTTGGTGAATTTGAAACTTAGAGGTAAGTGTAAACATAACCTTCCCAAGAAAATGCACATATGTCAATGGTAGTGATTTTAAAAGGTAAAATGAGTATTTTTGTATTAAATGAAAGCCAAATGAACGTGAATATTGGTATGTCACAGCTAATTCTGTGGGCATCAGCTGTGGTTTGCTTCAGAAAAATGTCTGCGCGGCTTCTAACAATACAAAAAGTATTTTGGTGTTCAATTCCACTGCCATAGGATATTTGCTATTACAAGGAATGTGAAGGATCACTCGCTTGTCAAAATTTTGATTCCCAATGACTCCTCTCTTTGTCTCTAATAATTTCTTTTACCCACAGGTTGGCCTGTTCCGAAAATCCGGTGTTAAATCCAGGATTCTGTCTTTAAGAGAAATGAATGAAACCAGCCCAAACAATGTCTGTTACGAAGGGCAGTCAGCATTTGATGTGGCAGATATGGTGAAGCAGTACTTCCGAGACCTTCCTGAGCCTATATTTACCAGCAGGCTCTGTGAATCCTTCCTCCACATCTACCAATGTAGGTACCAAGATCTGTCATTTTCCAAAGCCTTGGTATCTTAATACTCAGCCAGACTAGGACTAGTGCCAGGTCCCCCTAGAGTCAGAGATTTCTGACAAGATGAGTTCATTGTGGCTCTGGACTGGAGAGCCTCCCATCTGTATCCTATGAACCAGCCAATTCTCTTCCCTGAAGGATGAGTGCAACGAAATGCAGCAGCAGCCCCCTTAAGCTGTGCTTTTAAACAATCATTTCCTTACACAAAATTAAGAAATAACCTGGTCCCCTTGTTCATGGGATGGCATAGCTCCTTGAGCGAGAAGACCTGATATATTGATGACATTTCTTTATTAAGGTGCCCAAGAACAGCTGCTGTGAAACGGCTGGGAAATGCCAGCAGCTTTCTGCCTGTGCTCACACTGTTACTGTCCTTGAGACTCAACACAAAAACCAAGGAAACACAAAGCTGAAATACTGCATTTAACACAGTTTAAGCAGGTTCTATTTCCACTACTTTGCCCTCAAGGAATTAACTTTGAAAAAGCACATGGATTGGGGAAGGAATTTGAAGTAGCGCTAATAATGTTGGGACAGACAGGTTTCTTCTGCTTTTGAAGGTCAAAGTGTGAGCTTTCTGAGAGGACTGGTTTTGCAGACTAAGCTGTGTGGCTTTTATTGAGCTCAGTCACTGAGCAGCTGCTGTCCTGTGCACAGTGTAGGTTCATGAAAGTTCTGTTGGGTTTTGTTTCATCACCTGTTAGGGTTTTAAAATCTTGTCTGAAAATTATTTCTTTGTTTGAAGTAAGTTTTCTTCTTGCATTCCCAAATCTTGATTTGTGATCACAAATCCTGATTCCCATGTCCAAAGGATGTATAACTATTTTCCTTCAATTATTGTAACCTGGCCACTATCTACCTTTCACCAAGCAATGTGTTTTGTGTGTTTCTACCTGAAGGGAAGGAGAAATGATCTTCTACCCTTTGCAGTAGTGTTAATTGGAGAAATGCTTGTGCTGGGGATGCATGGCAGGATGAACCAGACCCACCTTCCTGCTGGAGCTGCTTGGGCAGACAGTCTCAGTGGGGGTTGGTGTGAATTAAAATCTGTTGGCAAAACACTGTTGTCTGAATTGAGTTATCTGAGAGCATCTGTTCTCTTCATGCTTGAAGCTGAAAGGAAAAGATATTAGAGCAGCTACCTGCTCCAAAGTATCACAGCAGAATACTACAGGAATTTCACGATTATAAGCTGCACCTTTTTCACGGAAGAATCCAGCCTACCCCAGTAGTGCGGCTTATATTCAGGTGCGGCTTATCTATGGACAAATCCCAGCAAAATGCCAACCCAGAAGTGAGAGCCAGCCAGGGTGGGTGCCTGGGGCTGCCTTTAAAGGCTTCACTGGTCTATGAAAACTGTTTGCAACTTGAGCACCTGACACCAAACCCCGCTGGCAGTGATTCTGTTACTAATTTGTTACTTTGTTACACATGGATCCTTGCTTAACAAAAAAAAAAAAGTGGCTTATATTCAGGTGCGGCTTATATATGGACAAATCCCGTGCTTTACCCAGCTACCGGGGGGTGCGGCTTATAATCGTGAAATTACTGTAATATTTTATGGGGAGATAGGCCCCTACTTGGATTGTAACTCAGTTCAGGATATGTTCATTAGTGTGGTGTTCAAGATAAATTGCAAGTCAGGCAGCAGCATCCCTGGGTGTGAACATGCACTTGACAGGCAGTAGGAGAAATGGTTTGTGTTGGATGGGATAATGGCCTTTCCTTGTCTGCTGTGAGCTTGGGACAAGGAAATGGATGAACCTACAAGCTCAGTGCCCTGTTTGGGACCCTGCTGATGGATGCTCCTTGTGTAAGTCATGTGTGATTTTTGTCATGGTTCATGTTTTCAGATGTGCCGAAGGACCAGCAGTTCCAGGCTGTGCAGGCTGCTATTCTCCTTCTCCCAAAGGAAAACCGAGAAGCTCTAAAAATCCTCCTGTTCTTCCTGCGAGATGTGGTGGCTTTTGTTGAGGAAAACCAGATGACCCCAACCAACATTGCTGTCTGTCTTGCACCTTCTTTGTTTCACCTCAACACCCTGAGGCGGGACAGCTCCTCCTCCTCAACCAGGTATTGGCACCTTGATGCTGCTGTCCACAGTGTTCTTGCTGGAGTAATGCTTTCTGTAGTGGCCTAGGCTCAGTGTCTAACTTTGAGGGGGAAATAGACTGGGTGTGCCTTGGGGTTTGCCTTCAGTCTGGTTGCTCAGGTGCAGCAGGAGCTGCCTGCAGTGCGTGGAGCAATGCAGCTGCTCACTGCCCTGTGCAGAGGGCTGTGGCAGGGTCTCATTGCCATGCTCCTGACCAGTCTGTCTGTGTCCCTCACCACTGCTGCATTCCCCTGGTTGCCCAGGAGCCCAGCTTGTGGCCTACTGCTAGCATTAAAGTGATGCTGGCCATTGGCAATGTGCTCCTGCACTGGCAACCTGGGTTCAGGTATAGCCTTAAGGTCCTGCAGATACCTAGCAGATTGAGGCAGCTACTGGCACTGGTTCTGCTGGGTGATAAGGGGGATCATTCCTACCAAACTGAGCCATAGGGATTCTGTAAATTTATCTTAATAAGTAAAAGTATCTGGGTTGCATAACATTCCCTGTTTGTACGTGCAGGGAGGAAGGTGCCCTTGGGCCAAAGTAGACAAATAATCTCTGAGAGCATTCATGCCTTATCTGGCCTCCTGAGGCAGTGCTGTTTGCTCTGCTCGTGCTCCTGGGCTGTGGACAGACAGATCAGGGCAGGAGAGCACAACTGGCTGTGCAGGAAGCATGGTGCTCCTGAAAGCGTAGTGAGCTGAGCACCTCACTTGGGGATCTGCAGGGGAGGTCTAGTCCCAAAGCAGAAGCTGTCAGATGTGCTGTTGGCATATTTCAGGCTCTGGATAGCACAGGGGAAGGAAACACTGAGGATTTTCTTTTGAATGTCACAAAACATCAGAAAGTGCCTCAGGCATCCCTGTGCTGAGCTGGGACACAGCAAGGGAGCCACGAGGCCACTGCGAGGGCACCTGGGGATGCAGTGGAGCGGCGGCAGGTCCTGCTGGATTCCTCTGCTGTTTGAGCTCCTAGGAGCTACACTCTGAGAGTTGTTCCTCTTTGCTTTACATCAACACTGCTCTGAAAGGACCAAAGATAGCAATGGAGTTTTCTCTTTGTTGTCAGTGTTTAGAAGCCAGGATGCTTTGAAGCTTTAGCTCTGCTATAACTGTGCATTAATGCCTTGGTGCAGGGTTCCCACTTCAAAGGGCTCAAGCTGACAGGTCTGACTCTGAGGAGCAGCACTGAGGACTATTATCTTCCACCCAATTTTCAAGCCATTTGGCAGGAATGCACATAGATACAAGCTTCAGAAGTCAGGACTAATGATGTAATACCACTAGCATGAATTAAAAGAGGGGACTGTTCTAGAAATATATTGGGAGTGGTTTAGGCCAAAGGATTTAAAGGTTTCTGCATGGGCCTTGCAGGTACCAAAGGAGCTTGATATTGAAGATCATACACAAATAAGCTTGGGGTCATTGTTGTTCCTGGCTAAGAGTGTGATGTGTTTGGGGAATAAATTCCTTGACTTGCCTTTTTTGGGTTTCCATTAGCACTGGTCAGTAGTGCCCTGGACACCTTTGGGATGTGCTGGGAGGGATTGACCTTCAGTGGTCACATTGCATGAGCCCTACATGGCACATGCAGGTCCTTCAGTGCAGTGTGTTTTGTGTCTGGTCCCAGCACCTTGCTCCTCATCCTTCCTTTCACCTTCCCCTCTCCTAGATCCAGTCAGAGGAAGTGCAGCTTGGGGAAGCCAGACCAGAGGGAGCTGAATGAGAACCTGGCAGCAACGCAGGGCTTGGCCCACATGATAATGGAGTGCAACAGGCTCTTCCAGGTATACGTCACTCGTTGTCACCAAGCAAAAGCTGTGGGCATCCTGGGGGGGAGGCAGCTTGGAGCAGCAGCTTGGCAGTGTCCCTGCCAGCCCAGCTGCTGCTCTGTGCCTGTGACAGATGGGAGTCCTGCTGCTGCCACCAAAGAGAAAATGAGTGTCATTGCAAGCACTCCTCTGTTCCCCGCTCCATCCCCAGTGTGTTGGGGCTTGATTCCATGGGCTTGGGGACACCTTAGAGAGCACCTGTGGGGCAGTGGCTGCCATCTGCTCGGCCAGGCAGTTCCTGGCCATCCCTTCTGGAGAGTGGGTTGAAGTTTTGCTGCTGGGGCCTGGCCAGACTAACAGCCATGCCTGTGCCTGGCATTGACCCCAGTAATCTGACCTTGGCCCACAGACGGACTTCCCAGCTTGACCACGGCCTTTGCCTGTCGTTGTGGACTTGCCTAGTGATCCTTAGACTGTGTCTAATCCTGGTTGCTGTCCCTGGACCTGATCCTGAGCTCCCTTGCTGACTCACCTTCCTGGCTCTGCCTCGGACCTCATCGCTGTGGATGTGTCTGACGTTCTTTACTCTTGGCTGACCCTGGCTGCCACCTCTGGCCCAGCTCTGGCAGTGTGGGACAGGGCAGCTGATCTGCCTGTTGTCCCACTTGACACCTGGCCCCTTTCCCCATGGCTCCCCCACACTGACACATGGCCCTGCCCCAGGGATCCCCCAGCACTGATTCCACAACCAGTGCCTGGCTTCTTAGTGATACCCCACCCCAGGACAGGTTCCCAGGGGTCTGATCCCTGCATGGCATCAGTCTCCAGCCCAGACAGGGCTCCTAAGTGCCCCGTCCACCCCCAGCCCAACCATGGGTCCCTGTTTCCCCAGCAGTGGCCTGAGCCCCTCTGTCCAGCTCTGAGGCCCCTTGGGGTGCCCTGACACCACTGCCTGCCCTGTACCCTCTGGTCAGTCCTGGCAGCACAGAGCTGGTCCTGTTCCTGGCTGCCCCATGGAATAGCCCCATGGGAACTCTGAGCTACCCTTGCACACATGGACATTCCATACACCCTGCTGTGACCATTGCTGCCCCTCACCCTGCCGTGCTGGGGTCCTGCTGGTGTGGCCAGGGTCTGCATTTGGTGCCGAGACTCAGGGATTGCCTGGAGAGGGCTGTCCCCCTTCTGCTGGAGGCCATAGCTCTGTGTGACAGCCTCTGCTACACCTGTGCCTGGAGGAACACCCAGGTCTGCTGCTCTGGACCCAGACCTGGACTGGTCACTGTGGCCACCACTGGACTATGGCTGACGCTGCTTCTGCCACTGAACCTGAGTGCGTGGTCCCCGTGAGCAGGACTTGGCCTCTGTGAGCAGGACTCAGCCCCCGTGAGCAGGACGTGGCTCATCACCACTGCCACCCCCAGCCTGCCTGGTGTGGCCCCAGGTAGGGTGGGATGGGGGCCTGGCTGGGGAGGCATTGCCCAGCCCTGCCCAGCTCTGCCTCAGCCCCGGGAGCAGGGACGGCATGGCCATAGCACAGGGGAGGATGCAGCTGGGGGACAGGGAGCACAGCACACGGCCTGGGCAGCTGGTGATGTGACATGGCTGTCACCCTGCTATCACTGTGGCACCAGTGCCAGGCCTGGGTGGCTGTGTGGGCAGGGCTCAGCCACTGGGAGAGTGCATTTGCACAGGTCTGCACTTGGTGAAGTGACAGCTGGTGCCCAGCACATGGGGTGCTGGACACTGACCAGCTGTGAGAGCCGAGCCCTCCCCAGCTCTATGGACAGGGGAGAACCTCATACAGATCTCTTATATCTACATATACAACATACAGACATATACTCACATACATATATATGTACATACATATACACACATGCATATCAGTGAGCACCTGCATCAATGCATCAGCTTCTGTCCAGCTGCACAGCTGCATTTCAGTGCTGCTTTAGCACTCTGGAATTTTTTTAGGACACTCACAGCGGAGCCTCCAATATACCCTGAGGCAAAGGCAGGAGCTGTGGCTCCTTGTAGTTGCCCAAGACTGACATGCACTGCACAAAGAGGTTTGCAACTCCATAGGGACTGAAAACTGCTGCTGAGGGGAAAGGCATTTCCCTTGTGTTTTCCTCAGAGGGAATGTAGTTTAA
The DNA here is from genome assembly GCA_009812075.1 of Sialia sialis. Taxonomy (NCBI): domain Eukaryota; kingdom Metazoa; phylum Chordata; class Aves; order Passeriformes; family Turdidae; genus Sialia; species Sialia sialis. Next base: position 3,500,028 of record VRYO01000617.1, on the reverse strand, counting down.
CTGATCTGCTCCTCCCCTGGGCTTCCTGCTCCTCCAGGTGGAACTGCTGCCTGCCTCCCCACACCATTACAGATGACATCAGAGGCTGGGTGACCTGCTCATACCTGGCACCTAAGGTAAAGTGGATGGAAGGAGTATGGATCAGAGGATCATTGGCTCTGGGAGTGTGGGTGGCTGGAGGGTTTCCTGGACGTACTGTTCAGAACTGGGTGTTCTGAGTTCATGGGATTTGGCTCCTGCACTGAGAATTGCTCTGAGCTGTGCTCACAGCCACCTGTCTGCTTCTGTATCTGCAGCTGCTTGAAGCCATACTCCTTCTCTCTCCTTTCCCCTCCCCCTATATCTTTCCCCTTACCATAACCCCACTCCAACAGACAGACAAATCCAGTTGTTTAGTCCCTTTATTGTCATTCCACAGGGAACTGCTACATCCTCTGCACAGGCTTAATCCCCAGGATGTCAAATCCTTTGGCCATGACGGTGGCAGTGGCTTCGCACAGCAGCAGCCTCCACATATTCACCTTCACAATCTGGCCTGGAAAACACAGACAGAGGAGCTGGAGTAGCTGCCCAGAACGACAGTACCTTCCCACCAGGCCCTGGAATGGCACATGGAACCCTTCCTGCTCTCCCCAAGTCAGGCAGACTGACCACCCCTCCTGTTTCCAGGTGCCTGGCTGCTCCCAATTCTACTGAACCTTCCTGCTCAGTGACAACATGGGCTCTGCCAGTGTCTGTCAATCCTCCCACATGGACACAGTAGTGTGACAACACCCTTCCAACACAGGGTAACACCCTGGAGATGATGTAACACCACAGGATGTGCCACAGGCCTACATAGCACCCTGTGGCAAACACTCACCAGTCTGCCTGTCCTTCTCAACACAGTAGCAGCTGTCGTAGAACTCAGTGAAGGTGGTGGCCAGCTCATACAGGTAGTCACAGAGTGTGTGCAATAACAAGTCCTCCAGGATCTTCTGCAGGATCTCAGGAAACCTCAGGATGCACTTGCCCAGTTTCCACTCCTTTTCATGGTCAAGGACAAGCACCTCCTCCCTGGCTGCCTTCCGCAGCATCTGCTCATCGATATTGGCCAGGCGTGCGATTGCCCTGGAATGGTCCAGAACATTCCTGCTTGTGAGGGTGCCACTGCCCAGCCTGCCCAGGGCCAGCCTGGCCACCTGTCTGGCCTGGCTCAGGGCTGGTGGCCTCCCTTGCTCAGTCCTGGGTGACCAGCCCAAAGGACAGTCAGCCCTTGGGGAGATCCAGGATGGCACTGCCAAGGAGCAGGGAGGGATGGGCTCCAGGCAGCTGCATCAGCAAGGACAGCTGATACTGCCAAGCAAACCAGGGCTCAGGGTGCCAGAAAAACTGGGGTGTGGCAATACCTGAGCTGAGCAGCTGCTGGGACACAAATGCATCCTTCTCCAACCACCTAAATCCTCTGCTTACCAGGAACTGCCACAGCTCCCTCCCTGGGCTGTGTGTCACACAGAGGAGCTGTTTCAGGTGGCACTGGATACATCGTGTGCAATGACAAATAAAATCTGTGGTGCATCCCAGTGTAGCTGGCTTCTCTTAGCAAACACCCCCAACAGCACTGATGTGACTGTCCCCCCTTTGCTCACGTGTCCCTTTGTGACACATGCAGAGAGCACGAGCACCAACTCCTGCAGCTCCCTGCACCCCACGCACCTGATCCGTGTGAAGGCATAGAGCAGGTAGGCAGCTGTGTTGCCTCGGTCATCCAGCATCTTGTCAAAGGAGAACACGTAATCATTGAGTCTGTTGTGGGACAGATCTGCGTATTTAATGCATCCAAAAGCCACCGATGTCTGGGCAGCTTTCAGCTCTTCTGGCGTCAGCACCTGGTGCAATTTCCAAACAGGCAACAGTCAAGAGGAAGAATGAAGCACAACACACAACCCTGGCCTCTCAGCAGGGCTCAGGAGGAAAGGCCAGGCTGCTGAGGGGATTTGCCCACCTGGTGCTCAGTTCACACAAACCTCTCTGCTTCAGGGCAACAGACAACCGCACGCCCGCCCCTCACTTCTGCAATCCACTAGCACCACAGTCCTGCCCAGGTTAGGGCTGACTCCCTCTTCTGACAGCCCACAGGACCTCTGTGCCCCTCAACCTGCGAGATGTGATGTGCTCTGCTCCTGTTTCTTACACACTACATGTACACAGAACAAATGTTGGTCCTCCTACCACTACAGAGCATTTTGGTCAACCCCAGCGCTTGCAAACCCCTGTCTGCTGGAACAGTGGCAGCATGGCAAAGCACTTTGTGCCTGACTCCTATGAGCTCTTTAGAGATTTTCAAGGTGGTTCTTTCTCCTTGCTTCCTTGTGTTCCCGTTTAAACAGGGATATTTCACTTTGACCCTGCAATACACTTCCCAGTTCCAGTGCCTCACACCATGCTTGGACAGAGTTTGGTCCTTCTGTTACATTCCATGTCCCACACTGTCCAGTTCTCTGCAGGCCATAAAGAAGCAAGACAGAAATCTCATTCAGCAATGCAGAGAGCATAACTCTGTGAACATATCTGGGAAGTTCTCAGGAAACAAAAGCAATTTGTCACAACTACCTTGTCCCGTTCCTTGTCTTTCAGCTTGTCCATGGCTCGTTTCAGCCCTTCCTCCAGCAGGTCTATGAGACGCACCGTGTCCCCTGAACGAGTTTTGAACTTCTTCCTGGAAACACACAGCCAAAATTATCACCTGCACAAGAGGCAAAACACTTCCACCCTCTGCCTAGTCCCCAGCAAGCTTAGGAAAAAATCACGTGGCAAATTCTTTTGTATTGAGGAAACTGCCATTGCATGGGCAGCTCCAAAACTCAAGAGAGCACCCACAGCATGGTCAGTCAGAACTGTCCAGTTCCAGACATTAAGCAGCACGCAGTACCACACAGTACAGACTTTTCCCAACTTCTGTTTCATCTAGTATGAAGGAGTACCACAGTACCACATTAGCTTCCACCAGCCAATCCAAGTGCCCCTCCCGAAATGCCAGGCAGGAGAAGCCAGGCTCGAGAGGGAATGTGACCACAGCAACAGTGGCTGTGTGGATCAAGGACAGTGACACTGAACACAGTGACACAGTTATGGGTTTGCTTTCTTTTGGAGGTTTTTTGGTGCCACATACATACTTGTCAACGAATGAGAGCAAGTCTCCTGCATTCACTCAAACTTTCTCTCCAAGGCATAGACAGAGGGAAAAGTGCACCCAGCCACTTACTTGTCTTCTCCCAGCACCACTCCAAAGGCAGCATGGGCCACTCTGGTGACTTTGGGATCATACCAGCCAATCATCTGTCCAGCTGCAAACACTGTTTGCAAATGCACAGACTGCAAGGAAATAAACACCAACAATTGGTTTCAATCAACTCCTCCAGGTGCAGTTTCTTCTCAGCTTTATCCTAGTCACAACAATGCTCTCACAATTAAAGTGTTTCCAGCTTCACAAATTCTGCTTTCAAAAGTTCAACCTTTCCAAGAGTTTTCCAGCTTTACAAAAGCAGCAACTGGCAAATTCACATCACTGCTCAGGTAAGGAATACACTAATCATACTAAAGACCCTGTGGCCTGTGTTAGTGTTGCATCCATCATTTCACACACTTTGTACTGACCAGCACCAGCAGTTACAGCAGAGGGTGCTGAATTCACCTGGCCACTATCGACAACGTAGATAAGGATGTCACCCTTCTCCTCAAGCAGCCTGTGCTTCAGAGCAGCCAAGTCTGATGTGTCGTAGGTGTAACCCCCGTCTGATTTCATGATTGTCAGCGGGACAGGGAAACCCGGCACGAACACCACCTTCCGGCCATCATCAACCTGGACAAACCCTGCAAAAGCAAGGAAAACATTCTGTGTCCATCACAGCGAGGTTCTGGGCCAGCAGAAACACTTCCCTTCCCTGCTGCTACCAGGAAGAAAAGGCCACACACTCACATAATCAAAACTGTGAAAAGACCTACATAAGAACTTCCTTGTCAACACAAGTCCCATTCTGTACAGCACTTCCAGAACTATGCACAAGGAAGCAGATCTGCACAAATGTGGCCTTACCAGGAAAAGCCTAACTCAAAAATTCCCATCACTTGCATCCAGATCTGCCAGTACAGCCACAAACCCATCATAAAATATGGCATTAAAGGCAACAGAAACTCTGCAGAGGTATGATGAGCACTCTGCACAGTCTTTCTGAGATGAAGCAGTCAGAACACTTCAGATGGTGAGACTCATGAACTGCAAAATCCAGGCAAGAACACATAAAACCAGAGACTTTTTATGCTGCATTTGGCTTCTTGCCAGTTTCAAAGTCAACACAATCCAAAAATCGCACTGTCTTCACAGAGATTTCTCAGAAAAAGTTCCCACACAGTCACAACACTAAGACAGGGAAGTCTGTCATATATTGCTCCTTGACTGTGTACACAGAATACAATAAATTCCAGTAGTACCTTGTGCTACTGCCTACAAATACCACAGACAAACTGCTTTTAATGTCAGCAAGAAAGATGCAGGCTTTCTGGAATGAGGAAAAGCTACAGAATATCCTCTTAGGAAACGGCTGACAAAAAAAAGCAAAGGTGGGAAGATGTAACTTGAAAAGTATCAATGCTAAGCCCCGTTGACTAGGACTGAGATTGCCATGCTCATCCTCACAGCTGCAGAACTTCTGACATGAGAATAAAAGCCTCACCTTTATCTTCAAATTCTTTCACAATGTCTTTCATCATCTCATGGTAGAAGGATTCCCCTCTCTCTATGATTGTGATGTCCAAACAGTTGTAGATTTTCTGGAATTCTTGAGGGAAAGAGAACAAAATACTTAAATTAAAGGCACACAATGGGAACCAGTGGCATGTTTACAAGTGGGTACAGCAAGGCTCAAAAAGCATTATCCATCTCTTGGTCAAGCCATCAGATTAGGACTCAGGAGACAAAAGATGCAGCTGAAAGTCTCCACTTAAGACAGCCCAGTACTTTGGTTGTACTGGCTTTTTGCTTTCAGCTTCTCTCAGCAGTTCAAGAGAGAACAGAAGGGTGTGCTCAGACATAGTGGGAAATTCACACTGTTCTATGGCTGAGACATGCTTCCAGATGTGGCAAAGTCACCTCTGCGTGACACATCACAGATGAGATTCCAGGCCTTAATGAAGTCGGGGTTTTTGCTCTGCAGCAGCACCACACATTGGTAGGCTCGCTTCTTAAATTCCTCCTCTGTGTCAAACCTCTGCTTGGATTCCTGCAGGGAAACACGTGGAAAAGCACTGCTTTCTCCCCTGAAACAAACTACCACTGCTAACAGGCTCCCCAAGTACGCTCATCTCAACACACAAGGGCTGTGTGGATCGTGCCCCATACAGACAGTTCAATAGCACATACCACAATTCATTAACACGATAATCTACTAAGAGTGATTTGACTCTCTCATTTCACCAAAACTATGCTGCAATTTGTAAAACTCCATCTCCTTTTCAGATGCTGACATAAACATCACATTTATCTACTACACCTACCTTGTAAAAAGCTTGGAGATCCCCAATGGGAGGAGAAACAGTTAAGTAATCCGGAAATTTGTCCTGGAGGTGAGCAATGAGCATTCCAAACTGGGTGCCCCAATCTCCTAAATGGTTCAACCTTGGAGCAATTGAAGAGGACAATAATCATCATCTCTTAAAAATATGCTTTAAGATACACACATTTTAAAAATACATATTCTAAAAGAAACACACATAACACCAGAAATCCAGCCCAGGCAAGCTCCCCAATTTCAGTGCACTGGAACCACTGCCCACCTTGATTCCTAACCCTGCTACACTTGCTCAGCTTAGTATCTACCACTCATAAAGGGTTGCTATGTGCTTATGAACTAAGATCAATACAGAGCAGAAGAGAGAGACAGGGACTGAGTCTCACCTCAGCACTTCGTAACCCGCGAACTCGAAGAGCCGGCACATGCTCTCCCCGATGATGGTGGAGCGCAGGTGGCCAACGTGCATCTCCTTTGCAATGTTGGGGGAGGAAAAATCCACCACCACCTTGGGCACAGAACCAAAGGAACACATGAATAAAAGGCCATTACCACGCCTTGTGTGTTTGTTCTGGGTTTTGTGGGGGGGAGCAGGGGGAATGACAATCACCTCTGCTGACCCTCAGCAGGGAACATGAGGGTGAGCTTTGCTGCAGCCCAGCTGGGGGTCAGGGATCACTCCCAGGCTGACCTGGGCACCATCCCCACTGCCAGGGAGCCCTGCTCCTCAAGCACCAGAGAACACAGCAAGCAGAGGTGACCTACCCATGGCCCCCAGTTCCTATGCCACGTCCCACATACTCTGCTCTAACAACCTGCAGACATGGACATCTGCTCAGCACATCCCTTCAGAGGAAATTTCAAAGCTGCCTGCAGTCTAGAACATTTCCCCCGTACCAAGATGGCTGTGTGCTTACTGCTGTACCTTTTTCCTTTTGCCAACAGCTGGTGGTTGAACTCCATTGATCAATAAACTGCTCAGCTGCTTCGACACAAAATCCTTTCTCAAGTGGACATTGATAAAACCTTTGCAGGAAAAAAACAGCAATGAGTGCTGGGGCTGCAGAAGTGCCTCAAACCATTTTCTGTTTCCTTCCCCCCTGGATTTCTGTTTTCATGCATCAAGCACAGGAGCACATGAAGTCAGCTTGACAAAACATTTTTCAATCACAGGACTACAAAGCTGTCCCTTAAAGACAATTTCTGTTCCCAGATTAGAAGAGTCTGTTCACACCACTATAGCCTTTACTGCAGGAGGCAGATATTGCAAGCTACACCATTGACATAACTCCTTTTTGTACACTGTCACTCAGTGATGAATTTACAGAAACAATTTTTTAATGAGAAAATAAAAAATTTGGTTTCCAGAATGGAAAACCACATTCTGCTTTATCTTTTAAAGAAAAAAATATATCGTAACTCATATACTTTAATCTGGGATAATTTATGCTCATTGTCTTACTTCTCTTGCTTCACAGAGCCAGTGAACAAGCCCTAGAAGGGCTGTGCCGTGGGATTTTTGTGTTTATGCTGAAGCCCTAAGGAATATGAGGCCTTGTATTTTTCCCAGGGTCACAGGGACAAAACAAATCCAGCAATTAATAATCTCTGTGCTACTCTAGCCTCTCCGTTCTGAGAGGACAAGATCTCACCATGCAAGCAATAGTGAGAAGGGCTGTCAGTTTTTCCTGTGATTTCATGTCTGTGGCTTGATTCCCATCACCAATATTGAAAGAGGAAAAGCTGGCCCCTTAAGGATGGAAAAATTGCTAATTAAAGGGCTCATGATCATACCTGCAATTCTAATACAGAAGTAGATTTTCTGCTGCTGCAGAAAACAGACTATAGAAAATCTGTACTGAAAATTTGTACAGAAAATACTACTCAGACTACAGAAAATCTGTACAGAAGATCTGTAGTCTGAGTGCCACAAAGCTCACCAAGACAGAAGTAAATTCCCTGTGAAACTGCAGTTTTAAACCATAAAACAGTAGAACTCAACTCCACTTCCCTCTCACTATAAAACTGCCCTTTCTGCTTTAAGATATACAAAGTGTGTAAAATGAAACTATCTTACCAGGACCAGCAATTTCAACCTTCTCAATGCATTCATTGGCAGGAATATTTTTTGCTATTTTCTCCGCGATTTCTCGTGGGCTAACCTTCTGTTCCCTGGTTTTGAGCAGTATCTGGAATGCAACAAAGATCAAGTAAAACTCAATCCTCTGAAACATTCTAGACAGCAAAACACAGAGCACAGATACTGAGGCACTGAAACATCCTCATGGTCCTTCAGCTTAATAATACAGAGATACACATAAAGAGAAACATCTCTACTAAATTTTACAGTTCAGATCAGTTCTCCATAGCATAAGTCTGACTGACCCAACACCTCCTTCTGCTCAGAGCAGTCCCTATGTCAGAAAAAAATCTCCAAGGCTGTTTTTCCAAACCTGCTAAGTGGTTTGGCAAATTTGTATTTTTCTAAGCTAGCAAAAGGGACAAACCCTTTAAAAAAAATCAACATAGCTGGCACAGTCCTTCAGTGCTTCACAATCCTGTTGATCAGTCTCATGGGTGTCCTCAGCTCTGCCAGCATTCACATTTGAAGTTCTGAACTGTGCCTCCAGTAGATGCTGAGTGTGGTTTCGGAGCAGGTCTGTTTATTTATGATTAAACATAACCAAAGCAAACTGCCTTCAGTCTTGTCTTAGTCTTGAGCTTAATAAATAAATATGTGAATAGATTAATAAATGAATAAATAAATAAAATCCAACAACCCAAGCAAAGATAATCCCAGCACTACCCAATTTTCTTCAAAGAGCATCAGAAAAACTGCTGTTAAAGTAGCTCTCCTTTTCCCTGGAGACATAAGCAGCCCACTGTGAGGAACTCACAGAACAGGACACAGGTTTACATATATGAGAGTGGTTTGAGCTGGAACAGACCTTTGAAGATCACTTAGTCCAACTACACAACTTCCCTGTCCATTCCCAAAGCAACTTCTCACACAGCTTTTTGCAAACCTCACTAAAACACCCTTTAGGAGGACTCTGTAAACTAGCCCAACACATCTCTTGCAAAACACTACATTCACACTTGTATAAAATTACCACAAGTATTTGTTTCTGAGCACGTGATTTTCCAGTATTGCTGTGATGTGTCTGAAAACAATCCCACTGGGGCCATGATGATGATGATGTACCTCTTTGTCAACCCAGAATTTACACTCACTGCTTGTATTTGTAAAGTTACAGTCTGCTCTAAAATGTATTTGTATTAAAGTTGCAGTTTTCTGTTTAACTTGTCATACACAGGATCCTTACAAGATGGTAAAGGCTTAAAAAGGGCAAGAAAAGCAAACCTCAGTAGCTTTAATACTACTCAAAGTGTAAACTATAGGAAAAATAAATGCAAACCCAGATTATGGGCATGTTACCAGATTACAGGCACGTTATCTGAACAATTCCAGAAATGGTTACCACACTCCTGTTGCTCTAAGGAGCAAGTGGAGCTCCTGGCTGAAACCCCAAGCATTAATATGCTAATGAGCTCCCAGGAAAACAACAGGCATTTGTGAGGGTCCTTTCCACATCAGTGGGCCAAAGGGAGAGGCTGCTGCCTGGCACGTACCAGCGCTGCCCCAGTCAGGGCACTTCCTGCTCTGCTGGCAGTCCCAGTGACCCTGGTCTGTGTTCCAGCTCTGCCCAGGGGACACCCTGGGAAGACCTGCACCACAGCCAAGCCCCTAAAACAGGCTGACAGAAAGTCCCCAAGCTGCTGCTCTCATCCCTCACACAGTGCCTGTGTAAGCACAGCCAAGCTCCAGCCCAGTGCGCAGCCTGCCTCCCCAGGGAACAAACTCCACAGCCAAGCCCAGCACTAGGAACCCTTATTCACCAGCAGAGCTGACAACCTGGAACTCGAAACCCTGGCTGGAAGGGGACTGTTCAGACACCGAGTTATGTGAACCACGTCGGCACTGGGAAGCCTGCACTGCTCGAGAATCCCAAGCGCGACTTAATTGGGGTAATGCGGCGGTCAGAGAAGTGGCAGCGCCCTCAATCCCGTGTCAGTGCAGTCACCCAGGGCAGCAGCACAGCCACAATATGCTAATGAGACCGAGGGGAGACACGGGATCTTGGAGGGCTGTGCCCAGAGCCTGCTGCCTGGCACGTATGGTGTCCGTGCTGCCCCAGTCAGCTCATTGTACCTAGACAACCTGGGCCAGCAGAGCTCCCCGAGTGCCAGTGCAAGGTCAGTGTCAAAACTGCCACTCTAATGGGTTAATAAAGGTGAATTGACAACAGGCCATGTAAAAAAACGGACTTGTTTCTGTTTAGATTGCCAAAGAAAAGATCTGTAATTACAAAGTGTCTACTCAGTCACCCCAAAGGTATCAATGCACTGAAAGTTGGGGCGCTTCAGCACACAAGCTAGAACACACTACCTACTTTTTCCCACACCTCCTGGATTGACTTCAGCACAGTCCCAGCCCACTGAGCAGGCTGAGCAGCTGCTGAAATGTCTCTGATTCTATTTGGGTCCTCTTTGGTCAAATCCCCTGAACCCAGAGAATTAACAAGAGATGTAAAGCAAAGGACTGAGCCAGAGAACCATGAAGGGTGGTGCCCGAGCAGCAATCCACACCTGGCTGGGCTCTGAGAAGGCGCTTCCTGAGCACAGCCAGCCCTGACAATGCCCAGTTTCTTCTGCCTGGAGCTCTGGGAGGGCAGTTTGGGATGCAAGACACAGGGATCCAAATTCAACAAAGCACACAGGGCAGCACCTGGGCCCGTTTGCTCTACTGTGTGTGTTTGTGAGCAGAAGGAAACCACAGCACCTGGGGCAATGGGAGGTGTAAGCCAAGAGGGGAAGCTGGAGATGCCCCTTTGTCACCTGCCCTGTGAGAAAGGGGTGTGTGCACACAAAGGTGTGGGGATATTACACTTCCCTGGTACTAGAGAAGAGCAGTTATGCAGGTGCTTCTCAACATTTTGCAATTCTCCGGAATTGTGATTTATTGTTTTGCTGTTTTCAGTTCCAAACATACAACTCACTAATTGGTAGTTAATTGCACATCATTAGTAAATCGATGCAGCACTTAAATACTGATTTGATTTAGGTCCCACGAACCGAGCAGTTTTTCTGTGTCACACATATTAGCTTTCCCATACCAGACATCTGAACAGAGGTTTATAGGCCAGCTCTGTAAAGGCCAATGCTTCCCTTAAAACACCATTAAATACTCACTCAATTCTCAGCCTAGGCACCTGCAGCAAGCCCAGAACAAGTCCTATATTGCAACTCTCACTGTGCTGTCTATCTCTTAGCTTCCAACAGACAACATCCCCATTTTCACCTCTTTGCTGAGATTGTTTACATCATTTACCTGTGATATGCCCATGGCACTGTTACACTGGTAATCCCCGAATTTGGGCTGCTGACTTGGTGTCACCACCAGAGGAGGGTTTTCTAAGTCTGGGTAGGCAGACTGAATAGCAGCTCCAAAGATCTCCTGGAGACAGCTGTTGATATTAATCATGCTTTTCGTTGTTTTACTTCTTTCCTCTTGAAGGCTCTGAAAAAGAAAACCACCAAAATCCAGATGGCTAAATTCACAACATCTGAGGAGCTGTGACATCCCACTTTCCTCCCTGGCTGCCTGGCAAAGCACAGCTGACAGATTTGGCTGACACCTCCAGGCACAGGAGCAACACATACAACAAAAATCACATGATTCTTCTGCTGAACCTCCCAGCACAAACCTTCCCCTGACTGCAGGGCTGCTTTACTTCTCACATCTGTGCTGGTGAGCCTGGGACAGCCTCAGCTGGGCTACCTGGTCAAAGACTGCCCAAGACATGACCATGTGGGCTTATTGACCTACTGACATTTTTCATAAAGCAGGTTTTTGTTTAAGGAACCAAGAAATATCTGATGTGCCACCAATTAAGGTGTCAGAATGCAGAGAAGCACGCTGTCACACATCAGAGCTGTAACAAACTCACACCATGTATTTAGCTTGTCCTAATAAGAACAAAAATCACATGGTACAACAATAGTATTTTATTCCCTTACCTTCTTAAGGAAGTTTAACCGATACTTGAGTTTTGCGTTTTCGTCCCGCAGCCCTTCCAAACTCGGGGAGACTCCCAAGCACCCAAAGTTCTTCAGACGCTCGATTTCTGCAGTTAACAACTTGATCTCGTTTTCCTGAAAAGCAAATTGAGTTATCACACAGTAATTCCTGGAGAGGAGGTGAGGAGCTGCAAGATCTCAGGCACGGTGCTAGTTTGCCTTGTAACGGTAACAGCAGTGACATGTGAGCTGAATAATTCCAAACAATTAATATTTGAAGATAGTTTCTACTTGTGTGAAAAACAAGAATTCTGAAACACTCCTTAAAATGGGCAGTGAGAAAATAGTCTCAGTAATATCAAGACAGAAGTGCCAGAAGGACAACAGGACATGGTAATGAGATATTCCCCAAATAAGCACTTTTTCCAGCTTTTTAATAAAGATACAAAATGATTTGACTCAAAATTCCCTAAAGCTTCCTTCAGCCTCTTTCACCATCTCACAGGCCACAGTTTCAGAAGAAACCACAATCACTCACACAAGCCCAGCAAGCTCAAACCCCACCTAGAGACAGGAATGCCAGAAGTATCATGCTGCTCCACAGGGGCATTTCTGCAGGGTGCACTCACTTCCACCTGGCCACACAATCTTCCCTGCCCTGTCCAGGAAGGAAATGTGTGTCTTCTCCCTTGAAGCTGAAACAAGGCATTTTGGAGCACTTGGGAATTTCAGGAGGGCTTCTATGTTCCAAACAAACTTCCCTGTGTGCCACCAGGCTTCACAGCCCTGACTCAGACAAATTTGTCAGCAGCAAAATGCTTTGAAACTGCTGCAAGGAGCAGGAATTTTCCTCCCTCCACAACCTAAAGAAATCAAACAGCTGAAGTTTCATCTCTGTTGTCTATCCCATAGCAAGTTTTGTGTCCTGAGCCACAAAGCCAGCTCTGACACAGAATCCTGGAGGCTGCTGAAGGTTTGAGGGACTTGGTGCTGCTGTGGAGGGAGGCAGTGAGTTCTGCCCACCCTGGCTGGTCACCCCCTTGGCTCCCTCGTCCAGGTTCTCCTCTGCCAGCATTTCCACAGCAGGACGCAGCTCAGGCTATTATTGTAGGCCACCAAACCTTATGAAAAAAGGCTCATTTACTTCACTGCTCTTGAAACAATCAGACTATTTAATTAGGAAAAAACTGGGCCATTGAATCTCCTGGTCTTGTATGCCCACCTGAACAGCAGCTCTCAGGAATGCTGCTGTAACTAACTGCACATGCTCAAAAACCTAGGCTTAGGCAAAACAATCTTAGAATTGGCCTGTTTGTGGGCCAAGCTGAAAATCAGTACTTTTGAGGTCATTCCTCAGCTGTGCTTCAGTTTATGGCACACTTCTGTTACAGCCTCAAGGTCTCCTCTGCTACAGAGAACACAATGCAGTTTGGATGTGAAGAAGCAAGACTTTGAGGAAAGAATTCAAACCTCTATCACATCCTCTGGTTTAGCATTTACACAACTAAAATAATTTAACAGCACAGCTGTACCTTATAAACAACTCACTTCAAATAATCCGATTTCAGCTTTTCTTTTCAAAACGCAAGGTAGGTGTCCCAAAAATCAGTTTTGCTCTCATTCACATACGTGCACAAACCTTCTCCCATTTTTGCAACAGCAAACAGATTTGTTTATTTTCAGCTTTTCTTCCCAGCCTGATCTGGTAGCATTTCACATAATTTATAAACTCATTTGCAAAACTGTCTGTACTTCAAGTTAAAAAATAGCACAAGAGATTTAACTGTGTTTTTACAGCTGTGTCGCTGTAAGTTTCAGTGATCACTATTGCTACAAACATCAGAGCAGAGACACACACAACTCATCCCCCAAGCCCAGAATGTGCTTTAAAGAGAACTGCAAAGGTATTTTCTACCCCTAATATCACATAATCTGTAAATTCTGTGTCCACACAGTGTTATCTTCCCTCTAGTGAAGCCTCCAAGACCCCAAGGAGAGTTCTGCATTGAAGGCAAACATTCTCCAGAACCAGAAAATCATGTTCTGCTTTTGAAACTAAAATCCCTGCATGTCAAGACAACAAGCAGCTCACAAGTATTCCTACTGCAATAAAAAATTTCCCCAAAGTTACAACCACAGTGATATTTCAGTACCACTGACAAGCTTTACAGAAGAGAAATCAGAGCTGGATTTTCCTACATCATCATCTCTGGCCACCCAAGGGAAGACTCACAGGTGAGATGACCAGTAATCTACTGCAGCTTCTTTCCACACCGTTATCCTACAAGTGAAGACAAGGAAGGAGCTCTATCCATGTGCATGGTCAGAAGCCAGAACCAGTGCCCAGGGATCACTGACCCCATGGCACACATCTGGCCTAAAGAGCTCTTTTACAGGGTGACAATCAGCACTGTCATCCCTTGGATTTAGCCAAGAGATAAAAACTCTACAGTACTATCACAGTTCAGCACGTCTCTTCTCCCATGACTGCATCAAACCAATAAATTCACAGCACTGGCACCTGGATGCATTCGGGATGGCCCCATTTCAGATGTGACCAAGCACAATGTGTCACCTCAGACTGTCATATTTGTCTCTCCTGTTTAGTGCTCCTCTTCTTCAGAAAGTTACAGCAGCAGTCCTTATGTTGTTACCTGAGTGTGAACTGAGAGCAAAAGGTTTCACCATGGTACCCCAGTGCTGCTGCTGCCATTCCAGTCTCCCTTTTACTGTGCTCATCAACAGCTTATATAGATGATGAAATTAAGTTTTCATTCAAAACTACCCATCAGAAAAGCCTGAACTCAGCAATCCTTATATTGGGCTCCAGAAATGATGGGGCTGAGATCCCAGCAGCTGGGCTGGGACAGCTACACAGCTGAGTACAGCTTTCATCTCCAAACTGGCAGTGGGGCACCCCTGTTCGGGGAACACCACTCACCACTCTCTGGTGCCCAGTGACAGGAGACAGGGAAATGAAATGAAGCTGTGCCAGGGGAAGTTCAGGCTGGTTCTGAAGGGTTCTTCACTAGGAGGGTGTTGGTGCACTGAAACAGGCTCCCCTGGGAAGTGGTTGTGACACCAAACCTGTTGGGGTACAAGGAGCATCTGGAATGTGCTCTTAGCAATATGGTTTAGTTTTAGGTAGTCCTGTGAGGAGTGGGGAGGTGGACTTGATGATCCATGGGTCCTTCCAATATGAGGTATGCTACAATTCTGTGACCCCAAACCCATAACCATGTAGCTGAAAAAAAAGCTGGAAAAAAGGTCTTCAAGTGTTTATATCAGAAATGCTTCTTATCACACAACCCTGTGATAAAGTTAATTCTCTAGCAAAGATCTGTGAATGCTAGCTGTTACTGAAAGGATATTACGAACATTACATTCTTTCTCAAAAACAAACCACTCTATAAAACTACCATAAGCCTTGTGACTCCTCTTTCATGGAACCATCCAAGTGAGGAAGGAATACAAAGCCAATACACCTTTGATCTAAAAGATGTGTGACTGAGAAAAGGAAGGAAGAAGCTGCTATTCAGATCAGGAATGTCACCTCCTGGTTTATTCTACCTGCACTGTCTAGTACAACTTGTCAGTAAAGGGTCATACCTGATGACCTCATGAAAAGCTGTGGGAATTACATGAAGCCATGCTGACATCTCCAAGGGCTCTTTGCTCAACTGAGTACTAGAAATCTTCCCCTCACCTGTGAATACAAAAAAAACTACAGCTTTTTCAAAAGAACCAAAATCACTTTTGCATCTTCCCTTAGCACATAAGACTGTCTTCCACGAACACCACTGAATTAACATGAAACTCACACAGGCTTCTGTCTCTGGGCTTTATTATGACAGAGCTTTTATCCATCACATTTAAAAGAAAAAAATCATAAAGGAGAGAAAATGGCCTGAGAGAGCATGGTAAAGGGAGCAGAACACTTACTTCCCCTCTTTGCCTCCTGCTCAGTTTTATTTCTACTCCTACACTGCCAAGCCCTGCTGAGCAGGCTGAGCACACACTGCTTGCTCTCTGTTGGGTTCTTTTCCTGCAAGCTGGCTCCCCACAGGCTCCAGGGCACGCTGCAGCTGGAAACAGGGAGCATGTGGCTGGGACTGACAGGCAGAGTGAGGCTCAGTAATTCTGCATGGCCTCCTGCAGCCTCCTGGAGTTAGAGCTGAACACTGTCTCTCCTGCTCTGCCTGGAGTGCCTGGAATCTGCTTATGGACCAAAGACAAAACAGCAGTGACAGCAAAAGAAGAGCCACCTCACCAGAATACCTGAGATGTCCTTTCTCTCCTAGCAGCAACAAAGGACAAAGGGAAAATCAAAGGCAAGAAGGAGTTGCAGACATTCAATCACCAGATTTATTATCTCAGTGCCTGTCATATGTTTAAGTTGTGAGCAGAAAACACACTCAAAAGTTGCTCAAGAGCACACAAGTATGCCAGGCAAAAACCCAAAAGTCAAAGTCCAGAACCTCTCAGCTGGATGCTCCTGAGGCAATGGGCAAGATATGAAAAGTGAACCTGGAGGAGTCAGAGCTTTCCCGAAGCTGCTTCTCAACTCTACTGTCAATACTAGTCATTGACTAGTACTGGCACTTTTAACTTTTATTATTATTGTCACTGAAAAGGCAGAAGGCTCAGAAAAGAGAACCACCGTCTTTTCCCAAACCTCAAACCTAAGCACCCTACAGCTTCAATAAAGCTGCCAGGGTGCCAGCAGCATCCCTCCCCAGCTGCCCAGAGCTCCCGGGCCTCGCCGGGGTTCCCTGCCGGGCCACAGCACCGGGAACGGGGCAGTGACCCCAGGCCGTGTGGGGCAGCTCCCTCTGACTGCTCGGAGAAGCTTTCTCGGAACGCTCTCTCGATCTCGCCCTCACGCCCAGCGTGTGAGGCGAGGCAGCGCTGCAGCCCTGCCCTCCGTCCCGGGAGAGACGGCAGCAACCCCGGGACGGCTTCAGCCCTGTCCCCTGTCCACCTTCCCTTCCCAGACAGACCTTCCGCTCCCGCGGGGCCCAGCGACCCGCCCGGTGCTCCGGGCACTGCCCGGACTTCGGTAAGGGGGAGCGCTCCCGGGGCTCGCCCGCCACTAGCGCCCCGCGGAGCCCCGTGGCTGTCCCGCTCTGGACTGTCCCGGTCCATGCGGTGCCGGTCCCTGCCGTGCCCGGCTGTCCCGCCCCGCCCGGCCCCGCACCTGCCGCGCCAGCCTCGCCGCGGACTGCGCCACGCGCGCCTCCATCCTCGGGCGGCCGGAAGCGGCACTGGCGCCGCCACAACCGGAAGGCGGCCGGAGCGGCGCGGCCCCGGCGGCAGCGCCCCCGGGCGGCGGGGAGGACCCCGGCGGGGCGGCACAGCGGGGCCGGGAACGCTGCCCTGGGAACGGGGCCGGCCCAGGCCATGGACACCTGCGGCGTGAGGGGAACAGGGAGGGGAGGGACGGGGAGGACACCGCCACCCCCTCCAAAAGCCCCGCATTCCGTGTCACCACCCAGCACTTTGAAACGTGTCCCATCCCCAGGTGGGTGCACAATGGGCACAGGGAATGTCCAGGCAGGGAGGAAAGCCACAAGCGCCAGGACCCGAGGGAACGGCTGGAGCTGGGCCAGGGGAGGTTTAGGCTGGAGCTGGGCCAGGGGAGGTTTAGGCTGGATCTCGGGGAAAGGTTCTTTCCCCAGAGGGCGCCCCAGGAATGGGCACGGCTCCAGGAGTGCTTGGACAGGGATGCCCAGGCTGGGATTGTTGGGGTGTCTGTGCAGGGCCAGGGGCTGCACTGGGTGATCCTTGGGGGTCCCTTCCAGCTCAGGGTATCCCATGATTTTATCAAATGTGTCAATTACAGCATCTCGTGTGACAAGACGTGTGAAAAGCTGTGTGCTTCCAGCTGGTGACACAAAAGAACCCCAGTTTAGGTGCCAGGGGATGAGAAGATTCACTCAAGACAAAAAGCAAGAAGGCAGGTTTGTCCAGAAAGGTCACTTTATTGGAAAAACCTAATATGGACTTTAAACCTGCAGCCCTCCTCCCACAGCAGTGGTTTCAATGGGCTCCCCACGTTACCTTAACAGACCCATTACAGACATGAGCTGCAGTTCAAATGTTAAAAGTGCAAGTATTCTGAACTTCACACCTACTTTTATGACCTGGCAGGAAACACAAATGCTTCACAGCTCACAGAGAATTCGTTCACAGCACTTGGGAGTCCCAGCTGGCTCCCAGCATTCCCAACAGGGTACAAAATACACTCAGAGGAGAGTCCGATGCAGAACATCATAGAAGGTAGGGGTGAGGTTCCTTCAATTTATTTTATTGCAGTAAAACCTCTAAAAGGTAGAGCTGTACAAAAAGTCTAAACAGCATTATTTAAGAATAACAGCACCTTACGCTGCATTTGTTCTTATTTAAAATTCTATTTCCCAAAAATACATTCCTAAATATACAAACTATACAATCTTGTCACTTTAATGCTGGTTTCTGTGATGATATAACTTTAACCTAAAAATCTTCAAACATCCACATACTGACAAAAGCTCTAATATACAAATGCCTTGGTACCTTCATAATACCACATAAATAACTTCAAAACCCAGTCTGCATTTGTAGAATTGTCCAGAAAGCAAATACTTTATGGTGATCACACATCGTCTGCAGAGAGTGTTGGGATGTTTATTCTTGGCCGTGTGAAAAACGCCATTTTCTCTCTGAAAAAAGATCATCAATTGTTGATGCAACAGAAGTCTTGCCAGAAATGTGCATTATCCACATGAGAATTTATCCCACCAGCTGCCCCCACAAGGAGCAGGTGTACATCCTCTCACAACCCACACATTTTATTTACTTATCAGACATGAGTTAAACTCACAACACTGATCTTACCAAAAGCCATTTCAGAAAGGCTCAGAGCTTTTTCCTTTCTGAGTCTGTTACTTAGGGAAGCAAAGGGCTGCTTCTGTGTTAAAGAATTTGTTGCCAGGGGAATGACTTGGAGAATGCTGGTTGCTTTGATCATGTGCAGTGCTGCAACTAATTTCCCTGAGTCAGACCTTATACTTTGATATGAAAATACAGAAGTTCTTATTTAAGCAGAACAGTTAACTAACTACTTCTGCAGAGGTAAGTCCTCATCAGCATCTCAGTCATCCACAGAAAAATCATGGTAGTAGTCAATTTTTCCTCCCCTTTACCTATAATTACCTGAATGACTGCACTTCCAGAGGCTCCTTTCGACTCTGCCCTCGCAGCCTGTGGACATCCTTGGCAGCAGCTCTCATCATTTTATCAGCCTTGAGCTCACACTTGTGTTCTGGATTTTGCACCTAAATGAATAATGGAGAAGAGTTTTTTGTGTTTCCAGGAGGAATTATCTTATCCTAACTGATCTCTAAACACAGCAGTATTTCAGCTGCAGGTCTGAGGGGTTTGGAAACTGTTGACTCTGGAAGTCACAAGCCACAGAAGCTAAACTGAAACTTGTCAACTAACCATTCTAAGGGAGAGGGCTTTTTGTAAGGTGTCCTCCCAGCCTGTGGTAAGAATAATGGCTTCTGTCAGTACTCTCTTCATGTCTTCTTGATAGATCATTTAAGGTGGAAGATTAGCATCCACAGAACACAGTACCCCAAAGAGCACCTCACACCAACTCCCTCCCACACCTGGTGCCAGCATAGCTTGGTCTCTGCCTGGTGCCAGCAGAGGTGCTGAGGAATCCCAGAAGCTGAGAAGGAGCCCTGTGCATGGGGGAGGGTGTGATGTAGAGTAAGGTAAGTGCCAACCATCACACACCACACACCTCCGGCAGACTAGGGGGACACTTTTGGCAGAACAGATGGCATTTGTGACTTCTCGTATTCACACTCTGCTAGGGTGTGCTGGTGAATGCAGAGGCTCAGAACTAACATCTTGATAGAGCTATATGTGGCAGACTAACAGTGCTCAGGCTTCATTTACTGACTGTCCAAAGTCCCCTGTTTCCAAAATTTCTCCACCAAGTGGAATGAAACCCCAAGGCAGGTATGACTCACTCGTTTCTCCACAAGCCTCAGTAGCAGTCGAAACCTCTCATCATCCTTCACCCACTGTGGCAACTCTTTTTCACCCTGACTTTGAGCTTGTTCCAGCTGTTCCTTCAGTTCCTTGAGCACTGAGATCTCTTGAACCAGCTGGTCATGCCAAGTTTTTGAAGCCTGCAGGTCCAGCTCCAGGTCCAGCGAGGTGCGGATCAGGCGCTCCGTACCGAAGGACTTGATTGAAGGCTGGAAGAGAAGGGGTGTGTGAGAACTGTCCCAACCACTCCAACCAGAAAATGCCAAACACATAATGAGACCCGTCTTTCTAGTGCTTCTCTTCACAAAAACCATCTCTGTTTCTCCTGCTTTGCAGTCTGTCTTGAGACAGATACCACAAACTCAAGGAAATCTTATAGGTGTTTTGATTTCTGTGCTTCTGCTCAAGTTCTTCCTTGGCAGCTTCTCCAAATCGAACAAGTCTTGCTTGCACACCTTCCTCCTAAGTTTAATGTCTCATCTTCAGATGAATCCACAGTGCTGCAAAAAACCTGTGATTGCTTTTTCTAGTAACATATTGCCTTCTGCTGGTTTCAAGCACAAGCTGTCCCAAGAAAACCATCTCCTAAGGAGTTCAGTGTCAGTATCCTGGGGGAGTTTTAGTGATTGCCATCACAATGGGTACAGGGGTTTATTGTGTGCCACGGCATCACTACAACAGGGTCACCTGAGCATCTGAGACATAGTTCTCATCTTCTTTTCCAGCTCCTCGAATTCATTATAAATACTTCAGAATCTCACAACAATAAACACAGCAAAACTGTTTGTGCTACTTCTCTGACAAGATGGAAAACACTAGGAGCTATTTACCTAAATAAATTGTTTAAAATGAGTTCCAACTTAAACATTCCTGTCATAATCTGATATTTCAAAGAATCCTTAAGAGACCTCTTCCGCACAAAGAAAAGGTTGTGAATGAAAGCATGCGGCAACTGATTTATGTTTGCAAATTTTACCTTTAAAACTGTTTTCTGGTTTTTGCATGTGTCTGTGTTAGATGAAGAACAAGTGGTGATGTTCTTACCCGTTTCACTCTGACACTCCGTCTCTCCATCGCGTTCCGAACAAAGGGGGGCTTTTTGGATAGTGTGGAACTGTCACTATCACTGCGATTCAGCTGAAAAGGAAGGTGAAAAACCACCAACTTTTCATGAAAGAAATACAAGCAGTGCATACACACACTATCAGAAGACCAGAGGTTGTCATAAGCAGAACTGTGAAGTTTTATGAAAGGCAGACAGCTGTCACTCCAGTCTGAGTACACAACATGCCAGGATCCTGGCCAGATCCTGCCACAAGCCTTGAACTCTGTCCCTTTTTGGGAATAGGCTATGAGCAAAGAGATACACTAAGTTAGGCTATGATATGGGACTCTGCACCACTGCTTTTCTCCTGTGGAAGTAACTAGGCTGGGCAAAACAGCCCAGAAAAATAAGCTGTAAGTAGTAATAATAACAACAGTAATAATACTAACACTAATGATAATAGTAATACTCTTTCCTAGCATATGTAAATCATGGGACTATTTTATTAGAGATTTCTGTTTTTTCTGTATTTTTCTATATTTTATATTATATTATATTTTATAACCTATATTTTAAGCTAGTGGTGGAAGAGGCAAATTTACCTGAAAGCTGTCCCCTTGGGTTTATCAACTGAAGAGCTGCCATGTTACACACAGCCTGCCTTGATCTGTGGTTGTCTGCAGACCCTTACAAAGAGCTCAAGCAGGGTTTAATTTTAATTCCCTTCCCATGTCCCTTCTCAAAGCTGGAGAAGGAGGGGAACAGGCATTGGGATCTGCATGTAGTGGGACACAGCACCTGTACCACTCAAGCACAGGCCACTGCTGCAGAATGAGTAAGGTTTGTTCCTCTGGAAGCACCTGCTTCTGAACCAGGGAGAACCTACACAGCAAATCTGGATCAGCTGTATTAAGGGCTTGCCCATTTGGGACAGGTCATGTGTGGTAAAAGACAGTGCTTGCTTGTTTGCCAATTCCACTTAAAAGATGAGATATTTATAGTTTATTCTGACCCTCAATTCAGGAAATAATTGTGGACAAACATTTCAAAACAGGGGAAATGACACCTGACCCAACAAATGGCCTGTTCAATTACCGTCACACAAAGCACACTGATGACTTTCAGATTTCCAGTTTTTTTGCTGATATTAACAGGTACTTGCCTTTCCATTTCTATCAAGACTTTATGTTCACCTAATCTGAAGTCAGGTGGACAGAGCTAAATGAGTTAGCACAGAACACTTCAAGCAGCAGGAACCTGTTTAATATGCAGCTCATTCATCACTGTCTTACAGAAGCCCTCCCAGGTCAGTTTGGGCATCTCAACAAGCTGCATGTGCCACAGATCTGTGTGCACATGTATATCTGATAAATTTGTGCTTAATGCTGTTAGTTCCAAGGCAAGATACTGTACACGAGGTGAGGACAGAGCAACCTCTGAAGTCAGAGGGGGAGAGAAGAAAGCACTGTCAGGTTTCTGTGAGCAATTCAGACTGAGTGAAAACAAGCACTTAGAAGCTGAGAGTTGCAGTTTTCTTACCCGACACACATACTGACTCTGTGGTCCTGGGGAAAATGTTTTTGAGCGGATGATGGTGCTGCCCCTGACAAACTGAGTTTGGGGTGGATTTGCTGCTCTTTTGTCTTTTGGACGAACTACAGTTGAGGACTGTGCAAGGCTCTCTGTGTTGGTCTCTTTATCCACCTGAAAGACACACAGTGCAGTGTAAATGCCAGCTTTCCATGTGGCCAGGACACTCCCCAAGGGCTGTGTGACAGCCACCTGTGCCACATCTGTGATTGCTGCATTCAAACCCAGACATTCTTTAGCCCTTCTCATGCAGTGTATCCTGACACTTCACTCCTGGAGCTCTGCTGCATTAACTGCATTGGTCCCTAAGGGCTCTGCATCCACTGACTGCTGTGCAACACAACTGATTCCACTGGGCTTTGACTGTGGATCCACACATCACTGTGACCTGGCAATCCCACAGAGAGCAGGTATGATTTTAAAGACCCTTATCTTACTTGTGCATCTGCAGCAAAGATCCAAAGATTCAAATCGATGTACACAGAGAGCTGTGTACAGCACACTCCTGTTTGACTACAGCTATATTCAGAATTAATTAGCACACCTCTGTTTGACTACAGCTACATTCAGAATTAAACAAGGTCAAAACAACTGTCACATTAATGAGAACAGTTTTCATGAGCAGCAAAATGAAGGCACGAAATGGTGCTGTACTAACTGTGGGACAAAATGGTCACACAGAGTTATTTGCAAAGATTTCAGGTAGATAAACATTCAGTCATCAATGGTGAACTTTCAAATAATTGCTGTAGCCTTGCTCAGCTCAGCCACAACCCAGTTAGCTGAGCAATGGGAAGCTTAAATCATCTTTCTGTTCTAAAGGCCTTGACTGTACCTTCACTGCTATCTCTGTGTGCAGCTGGGAATTCAGAGTTTCCTCTGTTTCCCACAGAGATTTTCCAGCACAGAATTCTTCCTCCTCCTCTGCTTCATTTTCACTGATCTCATCCTGTTCTTCCAGGTCAGGAACCTCTTCATCTTGCCTGAAAGGAACAGCTTTGTTATTGAACTGACCTGTTGGGGTAATACTCTGGTGCTGGAGCAGGAGATACCTCCTACAAGCTGCTGGACAGAAACATGTCCCCAAGGCAGCCAGGTCCTGCAGCCACTCAGATTACACAAACACAGGCTTAGAAAGGAGAGAAACTGCACCAGAAGACCACATTACAGCCAAAAACTTCATCCTGATCTGGCTTCAAAAGAAGCAAAATGAGGGTTCAGCCATGTGATCTGAGTCTAAGGCAAGTGCATCTTGAGGTAAGCTCTCAGGATGCCATTAATCTTAGTTAAAAAGTGTTAGTGGACAAAATTGAAGCATTGTTTCAACACCCTTTTCAGCTCCCTTGAATTCACAGCAGGCTTCTCCATCAGTCCCATTGGTCAGGCTTGCTTTCCACTTCAAATGTTAGACTTCTTAATGAAATCTGAACCATATAAAGAACAGCCACATTAAAATTCAAGCAAAGCCTTGCACCACAGAGTGGAGTTTTCAGGGCATCCATAGAAGAATTGTACAAATAAAATTAGCATAGTGCTACTGACAATTTTCAACATTTATCAGTTTTGTTCTCATTTTCTAAGCACAACCTCCAGAACAGAAGAAACAGGATTTTTCCCCAAAACAGAGAAAGAAGAAGCCTCCCACAGCTCAGTATCATCGGCTTTTTCCTCTGCACCCAAATGCTCTGATCTCTCCACAGCAAGAAGAGGGTGGGGTGCCACTTACCAGCTCTCTCCACTAATTAAAGTGCTTCTGCTTTCCTCCAGTTTCTTCTCCACAGCTTCCAGTTCAACAGCTGTCTGCTCTAAGAGTGCTGAGACAGAGTCCTGAGGAAAGAGGCCTCTTGTGAAGAAATGACTCAGACTGCAGAGTGCCCAGCCTCTGTGGTGAGAACAGCCCCAGAGCAGCCCCCAGCCCCACTGCACACACAGAGCTCAGTGCAGTGATGCCAGATGTGTGAGCACAGCTGGCCCAGCTCCCCAGCATGAGCAGGTGTGCAGCTCCAGGCCGAGCACCTTCTGTGCCCTGCATGTGCAAACTCTATCTTGACTTGCCCAGCAAGTTCACAGCAGCACAGTGAACTGCCTGGTGGCAAGACGTCTGGAGCTCTCACATCACTTACACCTCACCATGTACCACATCCCTCAGCTTCCTGAGAGCAGATTTTAGTAAGTGTTTAGCCCAGGACAAGGGCATAACTGGAATCAAAGGTAATTATTTTGCTGCACTTAACGACGAGTTGTAAATATAAACACAGCAGCCTTCACTTCTCTATAGTAACAGCCACACAAACCCTCTTGCTAGTCCTGTTTAGAAGAGATTTGTTCAATTTAAGCAGTTGTTCTTACTGTTTTTTCAGCGCAGGGTACTTCAGAGTGGCTGTTTCCTTGTTTACTTTTCCTGTTTTGCTTCTGTTGATATTTATAACTAAGGAGGTTATACCAACGGGTTGATTTCTCTCCAGATCTACATATTTCAGCAAGGCTAATTTGTGCTCCACCCTATTGAGAGCAAAAACACAGTTTTAGTGCAATACCAAAATTAACAGCTACTACACCAGTCAGAAGAAATCAGAGTGAAAATCCAGGAGTGCTTGATATTGGCAAATTCAACAAAAAGAAAAATTCTCTGTTTATCCCATTTCAACACCACTAGTAATGCTTTATATTTAATTCTTTTTTAGCATTGTCAAAGGCTTCCAATCCAAGCAGCAAGTGTTTCACTACAGCTCCAACTATATAAGAATCCAGAAGTAAGAACAGTGCTACTGCAGCAAGGAGAAATTACTGCCAGAGCTTCAAAGAGAAAGAGAAAGGAACAAGAGAAGAAATTTGCAAGGCTGACAAAAATCACTGCCCGAACCCAGATGCTGTAGCTTTGTATATCCTATTTCTCTTCATCTGCCTTGTCATTTTTTAATACATTACATTTAGTACACATCCTGATGTATCCAAACCAAAGTAATTGGTTCTCAATTGCAATACCATAAATGTTTCCAAAAGGAAGAAAACTAGTTAAGAGTTTGACATCAGCTCATGAAGGAGAACTATCTAGTGGTTTGATAAGGTAGTTCTGTAATAAAACATTTATCTCATAGTTGTTTTTCCTGATGGAAATTGCAAAGAACATTGTTGGGGAGAGACCACATAGCTGAAGATTATCAGGAAGGCTTTCACAGAAATTGCCATACCTCAGGAGGGTAACATCGTGTCTAATTAAAAAGAGGAAGCAAACACAAAGTTATTAAAACAGAGCTGGGTACTCACCAAACATTCTTCAAGGTGAGACTTATCTACAGTGCAAACATCAACTCTTAAAGTCTTCTGGCGTAGAGCCGGGTAGGAGATGGAAACCCAGAATAGTTCATTGTACACGAGATTGTCTGAAGCTTCCACCGGCCTGGTACGGAACAAGCAGCTCGTGCTCTCCGAGCAGGGCAGGACAGCCACACGGATGTTCCTGTGGGAACAGCACTGCCCTCAGCACTGCCCTACAGCTGTGCAGCTCCCCCCACAAATCCTTCACTAAAAGTCACCCTAAGTACTGTGGACACTGCTGTCCTTTCCTATTCTTTGGAGCTGCTGTCAACTGAGAAAAAAGGAACATCTCATCACAGCATCAGACACGTGAAGTGGCATGAGCTGCCACACACTTCATCCTTCTGAACCTCATAATCAGACATCATGGGATCCTGTTTTACATGGCTGTTTACATCTCTCCAACCTGTCACACTGCTCACACCTTTATGGAGGTAGGAACAGCAAAAATGAATCAAATTTTTGTCAGCTTATTCAGTACACAGCTGAATTAAAAACTCCTGTACTTGGAATGAGTCTAGCAGTAGCTGCACATTTTCCCACCCCTGTGTAGGTGTCCAAGGAGTTCTGCAGCAGGACAAACTCCCTCTCTTCACTCAATGCAGGTGCTCAAGGCACTGCTAAATTAAGAGACTCACCAACTATGCTAATTGCGGGCAAGTCCTTCCCTAGCAAATACAGATCTCTGAGGAAGAAACTGCACCTTATTCCAGTTCATAGGTTTATTAGTTCATAAATGTCACCACACAAAGTATAGAAACATTTCAGGAAGGGTAAATTTTTAAGAGTGTGAAAAATCATAAGCCAATATCACTTTCATTCTCACTGGGATCCTACACAAATATATCAAATGTGTTTGTTTCACCCACTTACACTTTTTGATCTTGTTGTAACAGCAGTGCTGGAACATTACTCAGCTGGATGACCAATATTGCAAATTGTTTATTTTTGTCATCATATCTGAAAGACACAGAGAAACATTATTATTAGAGAAGTCTGCCTTGGACTCTGTGGCTGAGTATTCCACACAAACAACACAAAAAATTTACAAACAAGACAACACTATAATGGGACCACGACTTGCCCATAGTTTAAAACAAAATCAGTTTCCTATTACATCAAGTTTAGCTACCAGAACATCGAGAATATACAACAGTCCAGAATATCCAGAACTCAAGGATTCAAATACAATGGAGATTTGACCTAACACACACTGCTTTTCCTAGGGTCTAGTTAAATTGCTGCATTGTAGCTACAGTTTTTTGAGAGGTCTTAATATATGCTTCAATATAGAAAAGTTACAACTAAAATGCTTGAAGTGCAGCAGTGAGGAATGTCATGAGTAACCTTTTGCTTTGGATGGCCATGACAACTGAGTTTTGTACTACTTCCTTTTCTCAAATTCCACTTCCAAAAAGTCATTCAAGGAGGATTCCTCTGTGCCTGCCCTCCTACATCTTACCCGCTACTGTGGGATCCACATGAGGTCAGGGATTGTGACTGCCACTTATTTTCAAAAGTTTTCTCTACCTAAATTGCACCCTTAAGGATTCTGCAATCCAGCCAAAGGCTTTCTCCAGCCCAGTACTGCCAGTGCTCCTGTTCCTGGTTTGCATCCTCATACCACAGGATCACCAGTTGATTTCCACTGACGTGAAAGAGAGCAACTGGACCAAGAACCTCCTGGAGTCAAGTGTAATTCTTAATTACACTAAAGAAGGTCATTAGTTAGTTAATATTGATACGACAGGAGAAGAAAACAGCACAGAAAGCACTGTATTTTCAATCCCATTTATCATTCTTCCCACTGAAAGGCAAATCCAGTAAAATATGTTGCACATACCTCATTGCAATTTGCACTTTGGCTGTTCCAACTGCCTCGGTATCGTCACTGTCAAACACCATCACTTCTGACACACACGGTCTGAAAGGAAGCAACAACAATTGAGGATTTGATTTGCCTCTTACTGAAGTGTTTGCATTTAGGTGATACAAGATCTTTTCCCTTCCATTCAGTGGTTTAGTATATGGATTTTGTAAAATTAGCAGCTAAAAGAAAGTCCATTTAAGAAGTAAGTGCAATCAGCCTTAGAGGTATGTGTTACAATGCTTATCAGCAGAAAGTCATATGTCTTCCCTCTTCACTGCCAAAAGAAAAAAAAAAGCCACACAAAAGACTGCAAAAATAAGGCAGTGGGGGATTTTTAAAGGGTTCCCTTGACTGGCTTTTTTTCCCTTCACTGCCCAGCAAGAGAAATATGACTTAACAACTGCAATCCTGTCCTGCATCATGACAGCAAAAATTCTCAACTTTTATTAGATGTAAGTAGTTCCTTTGTTTCTTTAAGAAATCAAACTTTCTTAAGCACATTAAAAGTGACAGAGTACACTGACTGGCCTTGCTGGAAACAACTATTCTGCATCATTTCCCTCCCAATGTATTCCTCCTTCCAAGTTTTATGCACTGAAAGTCCCCAAAACTACCCTGATTGTCTAATTGACTCAAGAGGCTATGCTGTAGCACATGAAAACAGGATTAGCATTCTTCTCTTCTAAGTGTTTTCCAAGGGAGTTTAGCACCCCCTTGCATTTCATTACATTTCAGCTGCAGAGGGTGGCTCACCCCACCCTCACCACTTGGACAGGCACCAAAATGACACTGTAGGCACCACAGGGGCTGGCAAGCTGACAACCCCAACACCACCAACATCAGATATGTGAGTGTGCATGGGACATCTTCTGTGCTATCCCACTCCCTTCTCCACAGAGCTCCCCACCCCACTGAAGGAACACAGGGGCCCTGGGACACCCAACTGTCTGACTGCTTGAGCCCAGGAACTCCAATTTACAGAAGCATTGCACTCCCTTGTCAAAGTGAATTGTGCTGTAAACATAAAAATTACTAATTTGTCTAGAGAATTAATGAAGATATCTAATGAATGGGGGGAATCTGAGATGAGTGATATTTCACCTCCAGAGTCTTGTTTTGCAACTGACCATATAATTCACCTCAATGCCAATACAAACAATAGGAAAACCCATTAGATGCAGCCAAACCAGGTAGCAATAAGATCAGTACCTTTCAGTGAACTCTTTAACAAAGCCCCCACAGCCAATCCAGAAAGCCAGCAAGAGCAGCTGTGCCCTTAGTGGGAGAAGTCTTGCAGGCATCACATCCTATTCTTGCTCCAGCACGTGGGAACCTCACAGCCATCAGGCAGTTCAAGGTGCTTCTGCTCTCCTCCTTAAATATCCTAAAGTCCGCAGACACTGACTGAGGGCTGTCACTGATTGAGAAGAGGGGAGCTTTCCACCTGCCAGATGGCTTCGCTTCCCCTCACCAAGGCAGCAGGCACAGCTTACCAGCACCTTCACAAACAGGCCAGCTGTTCAAACAGCTCTCTGTGAGCTTCCCTTCCTTTCAGCTCTTTCTATTATGGGAAGCACAGGTCATTTTGATAATCAAATTCAACCTGCTCATAGTTTTTTTTGAAGTATTAAGAAACCTGAGATTGAGAACTTCAGCCACCAAATTACAAAAAAAGGTCACAACCAGCAGTATTCCAGCTGACTTGTGCAAAGCTGAGTCATTGGCTCCATCCTGGAGAGAGATGTGATGCCTACCTTTGGACAGACGCCTCGTACACCCCGCTGTCTCCAGCTACGGATTCATCAGACACTGCAGCTGACACTCCTGCCACCTTCAGCACCGTCCCTCCAGCTGTGTTTATACCTATCAGAAAAGCACAGAGGAAAACCAAAAGCAGGTGTTAATGAAAACAAATGATCTGGATAAACAACAGCTTTTCTTCCTATCCTCCCCTTCAAGTGCATTTTTTTTCTTAGCCAGGTATTGTTAAGCAACAGCATGTTTCTGAAGACAAAGGGGACACAGGTAGGGCAGGCTGAGCTCAAAGGCGGCCTTGAAGTGAGGGAATGTGCCAAACTGCTCTGGAGAACAAAAAGTCCCAGGAAAACAGGAGGAATAAACTGTGTGGCGGAGTTGAGAGAAGGTTTTATTGCACAGTGAGTGCCCATTTATTCCCTGGGCCCTGCAGCAGTGAGGGCTGAGGTTACACATGCGTTGAGCCCAGTGTGTTACAGCTGCCTGCCCTGCAAGAGAGGCTTCCAAAGCCCTGGAAAGGCAGGGAGGTACTCAAGACATGATGAGCAATGTTCAGAAGCAGCAGGACTTCTAAATTCTAGTGAACTTATAAATAAATCTGCTCTTACTGCAATGCACCCTTAGGCAGGCAACAATCTTTCTGCTCCCAGCCACCCAGAGAGCAGTGGCTGGGCAAGCACTGCTGACCAGGCTCTGGCCAGGTGTGCATCATGTGGAGCTGCAAATCCCACCTGGAGAGCTTCTACTAAGTTTAGCTTCAAGAGGGGAAGAGCAAAAAAAGAAAACACCCCTAAATCCAAGCTGTTTTTGTACACAGTATGAAAGGCAGGTTCAGAAAGACCAGGTTAACTAGCTGAAAATGGAGAGACAGAGTGTTACAGGATTTAAAAGAGCAGTCATATGCAGAAATACAGGGAAAAGGAGATAAGGAGGAGAAACCAAAGAAGGTGAAGCAAATTTTCCACAGAGGTGTTATCTCACATATATTTCTTGTGCTTCAAAACAGGGAAAGATTCTCCCTAGAAACCTGCAAATTCTGCATCTTTCCACTTGAACATTTCTGTGGAGAGGAGCTGCAGCCAGGAGTCTGGAGAACTCCATCTGCCAATGTGGCTAATGAGTGCTGGGCTGTACCCAGCTCTTGGCTCTTGTCCTTGGGGATGTGGCAGACCTGCTCCAAGAATGAGGAGGTGCCATGTGCCACCCTGGGAGCAGCTGGAGGCCCACAGCAGCCGAGCAGTACACTCCTCTCCAACAGGCTCTTGTTCTTCAGAAGAGGACTTTTTCCCATAGACTTAGACACGCACATGCCCCAAACAATCTATGGTTTGCAATGCATATTTTCTTTATTACAAAGCAAGTTAGGGTTTTGATTGGTTTTCTGGGGTTTGAGTTTGTTTTTTCAAAATTTTTTTTGGTGGCGTTTTCTTCACAGTGTCACAAAGCCACTTATAGAATTAAATCCAGCTTTGAATAAACTGGTGGAAAAGTGTGCAAGGGTTATGGAACACCATAAGGACTTGTAAGGACATAAGGACTTGTAAACCAACAGTAGAGGGTGCTACAGGTAACACAAATCCTTTGAAACACCTGTGCCATTTTGGGCCCATTTATCCATGGATTTTTTTACACTACCACCAAATGGCATTTCTTGGTACTCCCATGGAGCTACTAAACAGAAATAGAACATCCAGACATTTCCCCCATAGGCAAACCTGCATGAATAGAAGTTAGCACCTGTAACACAATGTACAAGTGATTAACTGAAACAAATGGATCCATTTAACACTGGCATTCCCATTTTAATCCAGCCTCCCTCCTGCCACGTGCCAGGGCCAGGCCCCTGAAGTGCTGTGGATCACAGGATGTACTAGAGGTACATGGGCAGAGTCAAAATTTCTTTTCTCAATGCTCCTTCATACCTCCTAGTGCACAGTTTTAATACGAAAATAATTTCTTGCTGGCTTCCTAAATCTGATTCTTTGAGTTTTACACACCAAATGCTGCACTGGGAATCCCTTTACATGGGACTGGCTCACTGGGTTGGCCTCCACACACCAAACCTCTCTTTCCCCCTCAGTTCCCAGTGCCATGGAGTCATTCCAACCCATAAACCTCATTCTTGACCAGCTCCCCCAAGCACCTCATGGCCAAGGGGGGACGAATACAGAAACTGCACAACAGTGAAGTGAGTTCTGTACAGCAGGGTGCTACAGTGTAGAGCTGAATAAAGATGAATGGTTCCCTGACGACAATTCCAGACACCCCTTTCCTTACTGGTTTTGCAAAGACTTGGAAAGCTCAGCCCATCCATGCAGCTAATTAACACAAAATTTGGACTTTCAGTTTTTAGCCTTAAGTCTCTGAAGAGATATCACACTAGTAAGAAAGTTTATGCATGAGCTCAGAACTGACTCAACTCTCCTCCATTTTTCCAAGCAGGTGGATGACACCACCTGTGTTGTTTCACCTTTTTTTTAAACTCACATCAAGAAATTGAAGTTTGCTCTTCTCTTCCTGCCATTTACCTTTCCATGGCCTTTGAAGAGCCATGTCATGCACTATCCTCACATACAAACCATTTAATCAGAGAATGCTGGACTCTGCCAGATTCCAGGCTTTGCTATTAGTTTTCCCTAAATTGCTCAGGTGTTCTTCAGGTGAGAAAGGCAACCTTACTTCAGTTTCAAAGCTAGAGGAGTTTCTGCTCTACCAGAAGGCAGCAGCAAGATATACTCAGATAGATTGTTCAGCTCTGCTTCCAGGACATGTGAGCATGCTTTGCTCAGGACTGACCACCCCAGAGCCAGCCCCTGCATTTTGGGTGCTACACTGAACCCCCCACCCCCAAAATGCCTGAGGAGTAGAATCTCATCTCGTTATTGCCCTGAAATAAACTACTTATGGTGATTATTTTGTCTGCTGACTGGCTAACAGCAGTAATCACTTAATCTGCTTAACACCTGAGCTTTCACTTTAACAGCCTTGGCAAATCTTGAAGAGCTAAAAAGGTTAAAACTAATCAGTGCCCAGTTCTAATAAGAATAATTAGTGTTTCCTACTCAAATGCATAATACAACTTGCTTGTAGGAAAATGGTAGCTCAGAGGGGACGATTTGCACTTGTGTTTTTTATTGTGTTTTAAATAGTGTCAGCCTTCTTAATGCAGAAGGTGGTGATAGTACTAGTATTCTTTATTCACAAGGCTGTTCAATGATCCCATGAAAAACAGATACAAACTGTACTGCTGGTTCACAGGACTATAGTTTGCAAGTTAATATTGCCTTTAAAGCTCTTCCTCACTGCAGCTACAAATCCAGTCCTTTCACTCATTGGATTTAACCCAACTACAGTCACAAGGGCTTCAGACAGGCCCTGGCACTGTGCTCTGGCTGTGCCAACTGCTTTCCATCCACTTCAGCCCATCCATTCCAAAAGAGGATGAACCCTTCCCACCCACCAACAAGACATATGCATATATGAGAACATCCACTATCTCTAAAGGTCTTATTTTATCATGCTTACAATCTGGCATAATCTAAACATGTTTTTGTTGCTAAGAGACCAAAATAGCAGAATTTGAGCACAGCCTTGACATGTCTGCTCAGCTGAAATTAATAAATTCATTGCCACTGATTTACTGGGGACCAGAGCAGGATCTTATGCATACCAAGGTGATGGGAAGAATTATTATTACTATAATTTGTTAACTACTAAGCTAAATGGCTTTTCCAGCCCTCCTCAAAAGCTTGGTCAAAAACTTTACATCAATATGGCACTGTGTGTCTCCGAGACCCAAAACAACAGATGACCTTCTGGATCGTTTAGTGCCAAATCAAACCAGGAGTCCCACCATGGCCCATTTACATTTGGACATGAAATCACTGTGGTTTGTGTACACACACATCTGTGTACAATAAAAACACACTGTCTCCTGCAAGACTCATTACATCAGTATTTTTGTGCACAAATTAAAATACCAACCCTCCCTCCCAAGCAAGACAGAACACAGACTTGAAAACATTTTTCAACATAAAGATAAAAAAATGACAGACAGCTTCTGAAACACTTGCTTCTCAATGCTTTATGAACTACATTAAATATACATGCATGCAGCGCATGCAAATCTTTTCTTTCCATACCTTGACCTAGATGTTTATCTCCTGCTCGAGGCTCTTCCAGTCTACAGTTGCCACTCCCAGTGTTCAGGGTGAGTTCTGACAGATTTGCACTTATCTCTGCATCATCAAAATCCATATGGCTTGAAAAGGCATCACCAGTTAGGAGTGGGTCTATCACCAGTGGAGAGCAAGGTGGAGATGGAGAAGAGAGAGATGACCTTGGGGACAGTGATGTCATGGATTTGGGGGTACCAGACAAGGACCTCAGAGCCTGCATGCGACTCGTGGTATCTGCATTTTGAGTTTTTGCTACTTCATTCTCGTGAATAGTGGTGATACAGCCTGATGGCCTAAACCCAGTGGCTCCTTCCAAGAGCAAGTCAAGCTTGTTTTGGTATTCTGAGTCCAACTGCTCCAACTGCTCCAGGTGCTCATAGTAGAGATCCGTGAAACTGGCTGAGGTGGATGAATCCTGGCTGGAGGTGGCAAGAGATCCTCTGCTAGATGCAAGAGAACCAGGGCTGCTGCTCGAGGAGAGGGAAAGCATGCTGGTGGAGAGACTAAAGGAAACAAGTCAGAAAACCATGACACTGTTTTCTCATGACAACACTGCAATGTCACCACATCTCTAAGCCCACAGGGTGTTGCTTTGTTAGCTCAGGCCACACGCATTAGTCCCCAGAGCAATCCAGAACCACAGTCTACTCAGCAGAAACAGTGGGTCACTGCTCAGTAAAAAAGTATCAATCATACACATTTTTCTACTCACCATAGCAGACTCCTAAGAGCCCTTGTTTAGCCAAAACAACTCTAATAACCAGCAATTAAAATTAGTGTCATCCCCCCTCCCACATCTCTCTGGAAAGTATCCATGTGTCCTGTTAATCTTCAAAGCAGACTGCAAAAACCAGCAAGGCCCATGCAAGACGATGAAGTTATTGCAATGAACTGTCTGACCATATGGAAATTTTCTTCCATTTGCCTCAATCTTGGACCTGCAGCCAAAAGGCAATATCACAGCTGCCTGGAACTGGCCCTCAGAGATCACAGCAGCCAGCAGTTCCCAGAGAGCTGGCAGGATTTATCCATATGAAAGACTGCTACATGGAATCCAGGGCCAAGAGAGCAAGGGAAAAAGTTGGGGCTGGGCTGTGAAATCAATTCACACGCCTTATTTATCCCTCGAGTTCTAGGTTCAGAACATAACTGACAAAAAATTAATTTTAAGCAGGTGCTGAATGGAAGTCTGTTCAGATAACAAAGTCCAGACACCACAGCACAGTTTTCTGTGGAGACCCAGCAAGTATTCTAGTAGTGACTACAACATGTACCATCTCTAGAAATTCCATTTAAACGAACACTCCTGCTCTGCATATTGAAGACCTGGTAATTATTGACCCTCACTTCAGACAGGGATTATCTATTGAAAAATTTCTGAATATGTATAAGTGGGGCTTAAGTTGCCCCACTGAAAAACAGTGAGATATTAATAAACCTAATAATCCCTTATTTATTATTTATAGGGTAAAAGCTGGAAGCTACATTTGTATAATTATATCCATGACCTTATGAGAAAAAGGCAAATATGCTGTATTTAGCATAATTTTGGCAGCAAATGTCTTCTGACAGATGTGTGCTGCATCACATTTGTTCAAAAAAGCTTCTGATAGATGTTTTTGCATTTTGGCAGTATATACACATCTGTTGAAGCCTAATGAATTTACAGCTTTTCGGTGTACTTTACTATGAAAAGGGAGGGGCTTTAAATTAATACTTTCCCTATCAAAAAACTGGGCTCAACTTCCTTTTGTACATGCCTTTGAATGCCAGACATTCTGTATTATGGGGTTAATAACAAACACTTATTCTTATGAAGTAGCATGCCAAGAACACTGGGCACACGGTTAGGAAGAAATTAGTTTCACATGCTTCTTGATCGCCTCAAAAGATCCCTAATTAGCTAGGTGAAATTAAAATATAATGCATTTCCACTGCATAAAAGCCTCACAGATAGCTATTCTCCATGCTGGCTTATTTACATGTCAGTCTTGCACTATGATTTCTTGCCAGTCTTTTCGGTGTCATCTTCACAAAATGAAACAGAATCCAAGTGGAGCAGAAGCTACAAACAGAGTAAATTCAGTACACACTGAACTCAACCAAACAAAAAACCACACAAAACTTTCTTGCTATCAGAATGATAAAAATATAGTTTTAGCAAAATGATTTGGCCTTAGTGCCTGCAGTCATGCATTAGTCTGGAAACAGCAGTCCTGTGTTCTTCCAAAACTACAGCCTGAACTAGAAGCCATTCTTTACACCACATGAGCCACAACAGATTCAGGAATATCTCTATATACTAGCCACACCTGGAATTAGAGAAATATGATAATTCATACATTAATGTGCAGCTGCATTAGTAAGATTCACTTCACTTGCTGTCTTTAACATACTTTAACGTAATACTTCAGTAGTTCAAACTTCAGTGAAAAAATCTCAGCTATCCCTGGTAATATAAATGTTACTGAAATAGAAGGGACTGTGCAAACTCCTGCTGTGAGACAGAGGCATCACCAGGAGGTTGTTCAGCCCACTGAAAAGCACCCATCTAAGTGGCCCTATGATCCTAAGGCTTCTCCTTCCAATGACTACACAAGGGCCTTAGGTCACTACTGGGACTGAAAGACCTTTTAGCCCTCAACTGGGAGCTGGAATTGTTAGCAGAGAAAGGCAGTGGCACAATGTGCAGCAAAAGCAACCACAGCTTCTGGAAAGGGTCACCTACCTCTTCAGCTGGGTGTGCAACATGGCCACCAACCGTGTAGTTTCTTCCAGCTCTCGGACAAGCTGATTTCTTTTGCTGTTCAACTTCAATCTAAGAGAAGATCAAAGAAAGAGATGAGCTAAAGCAGCATTTACTATTTGAAATAAGGAGTAAAAGAAAAAATCTACTTTTTTGCTGTGAAATCCTACAGAAGTTGATAGAAATACATAGGACAGAATTTGGTCAAGATGTATAGGTGTTTCCCAACTTCAGAAACTTTTAAAATGCAGAACTCAGTCCTGAAAACATTTACAACAAGAGAAAATAATTACAGCTGGTACCACAGAAGTTAATGTTTCTAGGATCAGGCCTCAAAAGAGCTGGGCAGATTTTACTCATTATGCACTACTGCATTCCTATAGTTACTGTGATAAAAAGTCTAAATGTCATATTTCCTTCCAGTACAGTCTATGGATGATTAAAAGTTACTTGATTTAGTTATTAACCATCTCATTACAGATTTACATTATTTGCTTTAGCAGCATCTCAGCTTTATTTCCCACCTGAATTGGTTTGAGACAAACACATGTGGGTTTGTTTCACACCCTAACTGAAAAGGCCTCTGGACACAAAATCCTTCCCCATACATGTGTTATGTCTTTGGCACTCCAGAATGTGACCACATCCCCAAAAATCCCAAATGAAGGTGTTCACCTTATGGCAAGACCAGAACCGTTTGTCAAACCACAGATACTTCAGGCAGGTAAAAGTCTCACAGCCAAGACATTTACATTTTTTCCAGCACAAAAACCACAAAAAGCATGTGTAGAAAATTGGCATCATCTGGACACTGACCACGAAGAAGAAATGAAAATACAGAGCCAAAGAGAGAGTGAATGCAGTTTGCCTATTCCACATATGTCCAAGAGACTGCAGCTACCACAAACCCTGCTGAGCCACCCTCATTAATAAATCCAGGCTTTAAAACACCTGTAGGCAATGCCTAATGCAGTATTCATCCTCACTGTACATTCCCGTGAGATCTCCCCTGCAGCACAGGTAAAATTAGGGAAGAAAGCTGGCATTTTTTTCAGCTAGTTTAGATTCACAGGATATTCCCTGAAAGCCCCACAGCCCTGTCAAATATCAGATCCTACAGGAATCACATACAAGGATGCTCAAAACAAACAGCAAATTAAAGAAATTTAAAATTCCATCTGCTGACATTTACCAAGGCCTAGACTGCACAGCAAGTGTAGAAGCTGCTGTGAGATGCTGGCTGCATACAGAAATGTTACACTACACTAACACTACACTGGGCTATTTTGAGCATTCTTTACATTCCCATAAAGGATACATGGCAGGAACAGCAACTTTCCCCAGTAGCACAGTAAGGCTTGCAGATGGGTTGTCTGGGAGATGAGTTCAGAAGCTTTCTGAGTAGAGTGTCTTGGGAATGTGAGGGCACTGCTGTGGGCAATCAGCCAGGGGATGCTGCTGCTTGCTCCCCGTTACCTCTTGTCCAAAAAGGCACAGCCCTGTGCCCACTAACCTACCTCTCAGTGAGAGCTTTGCTCTGAGTGTCTCTAGCAGCCTGAAGGTCTTCCTCCAGGCGCCTCCTCTCTGTCTCCAGTCTCTCCACCTCTCCTCGAGTCCATTTTCTGGGGCTAATAAATCGCATTTCTTTCAAGAGCTCCTCCTTCTCATTAATCAGTATCAGACGATCCCGCTCCGAGTCCAGCACGCCAGGCCAGGCCTCGCTGTCAAGCTTAGCCAGCTGGATTTTCAGGTTTGCTATTCTGCAGGGGAAAAAAAAATTCAGTTATTCCCTGAGGAGTGTCTGAGACATGCAGAGGTGCACCATGACCAACCATATTTCCAGTGCCCTGAGGAAGGCTCCCAGCTCCTGCACAACCACCCTCAGGTCCCCTTTGCCAGAATGGTGCCAGGTGACAGCACTGCTGGGATGTGGACATGCAGAATGGCATTTAAACTCAGGTTTGTTCACAATGGAAAATGAAGTTTCTAGCTAATATGCAGTGCCCCCCAGTCAGGGAATAATACAACAAAAATTCTGGATGTCAGAAAAAGCTATCAGATATACTGTATGTGTTTCATATGAATTACAGTTGTGATCTCAGAGTAGTTTCTGTGGAGGGTATGATGTGATAATTACCTACTCTTTAATCACTTCTACGGAAATAACTGTGTACTCCTCATATACGATTCTGATAAAGATCAGTGGTTACTCAAAAGCTTAGAAAATCTTTTTTTGTCTTTACAACGAGTTAATTAGTCATATCTCCATGCTGCTACTGCAAGAATTCACCTGTTGATTCAACAGTAAGAACACATTAAGGAGCTACACTACTTCTGGTGCAACCTGTACTTGAGGATTGTGAGGAATTGGAGAGGCATCGTGATCTTGCCAAAATCCAGAGCTTCTTATCTGCATCAGAATCAAAGCCTATTTTCATTAGAGGTATCATTCAGATTCCAGTTGAAAGCCTGTATCACCAGTCCTTCAGCACCACACCACATCAGCTCAGGGAGGAAGATACACATGGCCAGCCTTGCAATGCAATGTTCAGAGAGAAGCAGAAAACCACAAGCAGGGCAGGATAGAGAACCAAGGGCAGTTGTGTCAGTCTTCCCAAAGGAAGCTACCTCACTAACCTACAACTCTTCAAGATCTGACAGGCTGATTGTGGTAGTTTGATGAGAAACTACAGAACAGATAATTCTGAATTAGAATTACCAAGGACCTGTGCTTCTGAACTCACACAATCCAAAACATCAAGTGGGAAGCAGGGGATGGGAAGGACAGAATGGACTGGGATGCAAAAATTTGAAAAACTTAAAAGGCAAAGAAGGAGAAAAAATATTTTGCAAGACACTTCACCTGACTGAACATCAGAGAGGCAAGGCAGATGTGCCCCTTCATGTGATGAACTCAAATCATTCACTTAGGTTTAGCAAATACATAAAAAATTGAAGTGACATGTAAAATTAATGTCCAATATGCTTCTCTCTTTGAAAAGGGCTTTGTGATCTGGTGACAGACTTACTGGACTTAAATTGGGCACAGCAAATAGTTGCAGGTACTGATCTGGATTCATCTCCCTAGAATTTGGTTTATGCTGCAGAAGTGCAGAGGATGGTGTGTGCTTCCTCCAGCAAACCAACACACAGGCAGGCACAGAGTAAATTCAGTGCCAACCAGCAAAACTGAAGTGTGTGGAGCAAGCAATAAGGTGCAGATTTAGGCAGCAGCAGCTGCAAGGCTCCTGAATAACCTTGAAGAATAAAGCTTTGTCTTCCAAGCTCCAGAGGCCAAGAGGAGCTGGAGCCCAAGAGAGCTGTGAAGGATTAGGCTCACACACACTGACCTGCCTCCACCACCACAGGAGACAGACATGAGATCACCCTTCTGAAGAGAAGCATCACTTTCTGTAAACCCATTTCCCACAGCAGGCTGCTTACTCTAATAAAGTTCCATAATTGATAGATATTCAACTCAACTATTTTTAGGTCATCTTAAGAGCTGTTTTGTTTCTGAGTGCCTGATAAAGTGCAATACTGTGCTCCAACGAAGAATTAAGTGGCATTAATTCATAATCCAAGAATTCCTCTGTGCATTTTGAAGGGATATGAGTCTAAGAGGATTGGCTGGCATAAATCTGATCACTTTTGGCATACATTTGCATGGATATGGCTTTTCCACTGGAATTTGTTCCCTCTGCATTTCCGAGTATAAAAGCTTCGCTAAACTAACCTCCAGTTTTACCTTTGCTACATGATCGTTGTTTTCCCCCTTCTCAGTTAAAAGGAGGTTTATTATTTTACTTTTCCAATAAAACAGCATCATCACACTTGACCGAACACTCCAGCCCTTCAGCACTCACTGCCTGAGTCTGAACTGCCTCAGTGCTGAGCCAGGCTGGACTTACAACATTGCAAGGTCACAGCACCTTTCTGAATGGCCACCAGACTGAACAAATACAGAACAGGAAGCTCAAGTTTTATTTAATTGTCCTCATTCTACCTAGAAAATGTGGCTAGATGATTTAGTCATGGTTGTAACAAGGCTCTTTTTTGTCAATTAGGGAAAGTTAGTACTTCCTATTATATGTAACACATGCATAGCACATAAAATTTTTAGTCTCTCTAGAGATTGTCCAGAGCACATGCATCTCCACAGGAGCATTCACTAAGATGTG
Organism: Sialia sialis; assembly: GCA_009812075.1. NCBI lineage: Eukaryota > Metazoa > Chordata > Aves > Passeriformes > Turdidae > Sialia > Sialia sialis. The sequence goes on along the minus strand of VRYO01000617.1, from coordinate 3,459,675 downwards.
TAACTACAACCAGAAATAAAGAGTGCTGTATCAGATAAGCTTTCCTTGAGAAAAAACCCACAAATGAAGTGGGAGGTGTGGTTTAAAAACTGACCAGACAAATACCTACCACCATTTCACTGTTGCTTAATGTGACATTAAAATATTTTATTTTAGGAGATTAAAGAAACATATTTCTAAAATCCCTGAGTTACCACTAGTCATACAAAACCCAAGCTGAAAGCTTAACTGCTGAAGAAATCAGAACAGTGCAGGGTGCAAGTGCTACACAACTGAGTTACTGCTACATGTCTGGAATTGTACAAGATAACTTAGTTACATCTCTGATTATATTCATGCTGCAGCAGCTATCTCCTTGCTGAGATGTAGCAATGACAACCTTTATGACATGATATCTGTTATTGCTTCTGAATAAAATTAAGCCAAAGGTTTGTCACTGTACCTGCCTTGTGTCTTTTTTTGGGTTTTATATTATCTGCTCTAGGGGTCTGTTGTCTGCCTGAGGTGTGACAGGAAAGGAGGCAGCGGTGGGGAAGGGAACAGAGTCTTGGCAGCTCTGGTGTGGTGAAGTTCAACCAAATATTCAGCCCCACCTGAGCTTTCAGTCTGGTCCACAGTGATGGTGCACATGGTGTCTGCCACAGCCTGCTTTCTAAAGCACCAGCCCCTAACAGATCCAGTAGTTCTAAACTAATTAATATGGGACCATCTTGATTTCAAACCTTAAGTTTTATCTTTCCAGAAACTGCAGAGCTACTAAAACACATGTATTTCCATCACTTGACTCCTTCACAGTTCGTGCGTGGGCAAAGTACTTAATCTTCTATTGTGTTTTTTGGAACATTTTAATACTGCTGTGGGGACAGGAAACACTTCTAACATCACAAGGAAGAATTTTCACAGGAACAGAAGGTTCCTTGTGAGTCACTATATCCATAGTATTGTTCCAGCTTTAAACCAGTCAAGGTATTTGCTTCTGCAGCTCCTACCAAATACTGTGCCAAAACCACAGTGCTTTGATGGCTGGAGATCTTTTCATTTTAGCATCAATTATTCATGTCCATTTAGATCCATCTTTCCTCACGATACTGTTTTTTAAACTTTGAGAAAAAACCTATATATAACCTAAGACAAACATGGGGATGAGCAGCAAGTATTCTTTAACTGCAAGGTGTGTTGTATGCTTCATCATCACTTCAAATTAACTACTATACTGTCTTTATAGAGCTCTCTGTCTTTATAAAGAGCATATTAAAAGAGTAGGCTTGTCATTATTCACTTGCCCCTCCTTGGAAAAGATACAGGATAAAGGAAGAGTATTCATCTTCAGTCTGAATGTGTAAAGTCAGTGTGAATTAAATTGAAGCCTTCAGCAAAGCTTAAAAGCAAAAGGCAAATTAACCACTGCATCTGAAGGAATGGTATTTTTAATGTTGCTTTTAAAAGGCACTGAATGATTTGAATGTCAAGGTAGTTTGGAAAATCTTGGACTTAAACAGTCTTGATAAACTTGGTAAAATTGCTCCTCCTAAGAAAAGAAGTACAAATCTGTGTCAAAAGCAGTTGAGCACACAGTTTTTGACAACTGCCACAAACACAGATCAAATTTTATGCCACTGAGAAACATGACCTACTGGCCATGCCAATACACCAGAATGAGACCATTATGAGTAACCTCAGCCTTAAGGCTCTTATTTCTAACCAGACGCTGGAGAAAAAGCCTTCTCTTTGCATATATCCCAAGCACAGATTGTACCACACATCTGAACTTTGTTATTCTGGAGTAAAGTCCCTCCAGAGCAGTCAAAAGTGAAAAAAGTCATCCCCAGCAATGGTTACATCACTGAACAAAGACTAGGCCAGCCAAAGTCTAAGTAATAATTCTTGGTGGTTTTTCATTTAACTATGCAGTTGTTTTAGCTATTATCTATTAAAAAGTAAATCCTGGAAAGCTTTCACTGAAATTGACCTGTTAAGTAGATAGAATTTTTAAAAAATCTATTCTCCATTCATCTGAGGTCAGAGGGCAAAGGTGAAAACTTACATTCTTACAGATAACGCTGGAATTTAAGCCATTGAGCATATTTTGATGTAAGGTGTTAACACAATACACATTTCTCCTTATCACACTTAGGCATGCAAGCATTCATTCATTTCTAATAAGGTAAGGAGATGCCTTGCAGTACAGTCTCCTTATTAGGAATGGGGAAGCACTGGCAACAGGTAGCAGAACCACTTATGTCCCCATAGGTGTGGCCAGACTGAATTCTTTATGCATTAGTCACGCCTTAGTAATTTCTAGGATGGTTATTCATTTCTTGAAAGATAACCCTGGCCCAAAAAGCCTATTGTCTCACTGGCTCAAAAATGACCACATTTACTTAGCAGCAATGCTGGGTTTCAGTCTGGTGGCACCTCTTCTAGTAAAACATATCCTCAGAATGAGCTGTGTGACAACCAAAAAGGGCAATGGGCCAAAGAATTACCTTCTCTTTGCCTCTTCATACTGCAGCCGTAATCGCACCTTCTCGGCCAGCTGGTTACTGCTGCTGGCAACAAACTGAGACAAAAACATAAATCAGCAACTTAGGAACCACTCCTCTTTGGTATTTCCTTGACACTGTTACAAGTGACACTTGATCTTGTCAGTCATTTTCTAGGTAAACCAATCACAGAACAGGAACATGCTGCATTTAGATACATTTTTCATTATTTCTTCAAATACTTAAACCCCAACAAGATTCAAAGGCCCTTTCTGACCTAGAAAGAGGAGAATATCCACCACATCTGTCACGGGCTTCTACTTCTATGAACACACAAATATCTTTGCAATTCTTCTCCTTAAGTGCTCTTTGCATCCTTAAGTGCTGCACTGCATTTTGGTTTGGATGCCATCTTGCTTTGGGCATGAATTCTTAAAGACAGGGGACATCCCATCATGCCCAGATCTGCAGATGTTTACTAACATGTGTGGCCCTGACTGAAACTGGCTGCAAACCTCTAGGTAAAGGTTCACAGGAGAGGCTCTGTGCTGTCCTGTGGGAAACAAGATGTACCCCCAGCCCTGATCGAGTCCTTACCAAGGCTGGGACCAACCTGACACTTCTGATCTCCTTGCACGTGTGGGACTGAAGGTTTGTGAGCACTACAACTTTGGTGGCATCAGAATATCTGCACATAAGCCAAACACTCTTAGGGGAAGAGTCCTCATTGGAGCTTAGCCCACACAGACCTGCTGAATGTTCCTTTTCTTGTAACTTACCATTGCTGTAAAGAGCTAAGGGAGTACTTGTATCACAAGAAACTATACCTACAGACAAATCAAACTTCTTTCCTTTTTATTCCTACCTGGGTTGCTCTGATAGAGACAGTATTGGGAAACATCAGGTTGCCCTTGGAGATACATTAACACTGCACACAAAAACAAAGCCACACTGCAGTTTAAACCAGAAGTTCTGATTTCACAGAAACTTGTCCATGCTTGGAAACTCATGGTGAGGCAGTTCTACACACAGTTCAGAGGAATGTCTCCATGTGCACAAGGCTTCTCACACATTACTCACATTTCCTGAAACATCTGTCTGGGAGCTGACATCCAGGTACTGCCGGGGTAGCAGGGGGCTGGAGCTTTCCACAGACACGCTGCTGGCCCACAGGTCTGACTGCGATCCTCTGTCATTCACAAAGCTGTCTTTTAACCTGGCTAAGCTCTAAAACCACAGAACATCATGAGGTTAGCTCACTTCTGCCCAAAGTGCCTCAGCAGCTACGTAACTTTAGCCTAACCCCATGATTCAGATCTGACCATGTTTGCTGTGCCCATTCAGACTCTGCAAACTCGAGGTCAGCCATGGCTGGACTCACTTCCAGCATCTGAAGAACTGCAGAGGCTGCAGTCCAACCACAACATACAACTGGTTTATGTTAGTAAAAATTTCAATTATGTATCTGAAATACAAAAGACTTAAATTACTTCTCAGAAATTCAATCTTCTAACAATGGCGACACAAAATACTATAAAGTCATGTTGTTTCAATACCTGAATGAGGTCTTGTTTTTCCTTCTCCCCTGATGTGATGGCCTTCTTGAGAGCTTTCATTTCACTTAAAATGGCTTGTGCCTCATCAAGTTTGTAGCCACCTTGAGTATCAGACATTTTCATGTCAATTCTGTAGAGAAATTTTTAAAAAAAACAGTAAGCTAACAATTAATAACATCCATAATTGAATCATCCTAGACGCATGCATCTTGACATGGATTTTAACAAAAACACACTCCAAAGTATAACAAGGGCAACAGAAGGAACAAAGGACCCCACTCCATTGCCTAAGTTACTCCACTCATCCGTATATTAAGCTTCATAATTCTGATTTCAGAAATATTATAATCTGTGTGACTCCTTACAGAGGACAAAGGTGCACACAACTCCCCCAGAACAGTCTGTTAGGGCAGACTGCTGTTAGCTGCTTGTTTCTAAGTTAGATCAGCTTAGCCATCTATGAGAATTACCTTATTTTCAGTCATGATTTCAAAAACCAGGCACAGCCTCACATGCACAGATGTATTTGCTTGCACAAGCTAATTACAACCACCTCATCCTTCCCTCTCCCCAAAGAATTCTACCAGGGTTGACCCTTATAATAAATATTTATCTAAAAGATGATGGGTGTCTAGTCACACCTCCCCTTCCACTCCACCTCCAGTTTTTTCTCAGTGCCCTAAATTATGCCTCTTTTAATTAAGACAGGGGGCTGTAGTGCTATCCATATTGAGCAAATACTGAGTAAAAAAGTAATTCAGTTAACTGACGAGATCCTGCTTCAAAACCTTTTTGCCATGAAATCAGCTCTAATGTGGTCAATCCCATACAGACACTGATTTGAGAGAACTCCCCCATGGCTGTGTACAGCTTTCAGCCTAAAGATATAATCAGCAGCATACTTCAGCTTATGTTATTTAGGCAGCTATTTATAAATGTAGTGGGGGAGGCATTGCAAGCCAGAGATGTTCTAAAAAAAAAAGAAAAAAAGATCTTGAGAACACACTTACTTCTTTAGTGTTTGAAATCCATGCTCTTTGTACTGGAGCTCTTGCTTCATGTGAGCTACTTCTCTCTTGAGTTTATTAACCTGCAGCAAGGTGTCACATTTTTAGAACGGTATTTCATATGAGTAGTTAGGTACAGTGCTACCCATTCAATTCAAAATTTCTTCAGTGTAGACAGTACTCTAAACAAAGTTTCCAGGCAATGAGCTCATCTCAAGAGCAGCAAACAGCCCTGACTGCCTCCTCATCAGGACTTTATCACTGGCTAGGGCTTTATCCAGTAGCAGCTATTACACTTCTTAACAAGGTGCTCAAGGGAAATTCCAGCCATATAAGTGGAAAAGTTGAGAAAAAAATCAAAAAAGACAGCAATGAAACACATGTCAACTTTGCACAGAAATGTTTAAAACCTTTCCAGTCATTAAAAATCTGCTAAGCATCAGGACAGGAGTTATCCTGCAGCAAGTGAAGCCACCCTCCAAGCTCTCCAGAGAAAAGGCCTCACTGCACGAGTAACACAGCAGGATGACAATCCATATTGTAAATCCACTGACCCTACAGCTTGCTGTTTTATATTCCTCCACAGAGGCCACACTGACCTACTTTACTTTAGTCCTTTCTTCCTCCCAAACAGAGCTCTGCAGGAGAACACACCCTCCCCTTCTGACAGCCTGCACTAAGCTCTGCACAAAACTGCTGCCAGTCCCTGGGGAGGACCAGCAGCTCTCCAGCACTGCAGGAGCCAGCATCCAGCTCCACATCCCACAGCCATCCTGTACTGCCAGCTGCCCAGCCAGTCTAAGGGGATTAAATAAAACCTGTTTCAAATTCCTAAGACTGCAACATCAGGAAATTCTGATAATGACCTCCTAAATGGCAACATTAGCTCTTCCAACTGCTTTGGCACCTCCTTTCAGTATTTGCCATGAGGTCTGGAAATATCTGAACATTACTCATGGCAAGCAAAAGTCCATTACTCACCCTGGATTTTGTAGTAGCAATCTCTGCTTTGAGGATCTCGGGGTCATACTTGGAACTTGATGAGGAGCCAGAAAGCACTGGAACAGTAACAGCAGCAAGTTTAGAGCTCTGCCTTCCTCCCTACACTTTGACCAGCCCCACCACAGATGGAGATCTCCCACCACTCCTGCACACCCAGACTTCCACACATGGCTGGTGTAGGTCTGTTACCCAATTCCAACATCTCACTGCCCAAAGGCAGGGAAAGGCAATAGTGCAGTCAAGTACTCCATAAAAGTATAGACTGAAGGGGCCACTGCAGGTGCTGCCTCTCCAAAGTCTGGATTTGTGCCAGGTTAACACACCTAACTCAAAACTCCCAAACACGTTCACTCCATTCAGTAGTGTGGCTTCCTGCATTTCCAAAGGCATATAACAGAACTGAAGGGACAGGCACTACATGAAGGTGCACTTAATTATTTTTTTCAGACTTCCTCATTGAGCAAACAGTCCACTGAATGTTTAGAAACAAAGAAAACCAAAGAACGAGAAGAAAAAATGTGATGCAAGCCTTTTCACAGCCTTGAGGACATGACCAACCATACAATGTGTCACAGCAGATTAAATCAATGTCCCATTAAGAGCAGAGCTCTTCTCAGCAGCAGATAAACCCTCTGCCTCAGAAGGTACAGAAGCTCCCCAACGTGCACTGTTGTTAGAGGTAGCTGCAGGCAAGGGAGATATTTAGATCCTTGCAGCCATCAGTTTATGCCCCATAAAACACGGGAAAGCATTTCTAGTTATTTCTGTTTGGTTGTACTTCTCCAGACAGATCCCATCTCGCCCATGTAACTCATGTTCCCGTGTACTGCTGTGGAACACCAGTACTTGGGTAGAGTACTCCTAAGAAAAGAGCAAACCCAGTTCTTTAGAGATGAGGGACAGCACCCTTGTCAAACAAAAATCCTTCAGTTGACAGATAACTACTTAAAAAATTTTAACACCAGGCACAGGATTAACCAGTGGAATTCTCCACCATCACACATAACTCACAAGAGTGAAACAGGGGGAGGTCCTTGGCTGGCAAGAACACAGAAAATCTGCAATACGGAGGATTATAACAAAAATTCTGCAATACATGCAGGAAATAAATCCTGTTCTGGACATTTTCCAGCTCCTAACTAGTACCAGCAAGGAGGAAATACAGCATTCTTTAACATTCCTGCACCAAATCTTGAAGCAACATTGGTATTGATGTGTGTGTGACACAGAATATAGAGCACAAACTGCTGTTCTTCACACACAGAGAGACACTCCACCAGTGGTAACTTGGAACATGGCATAAAATACAGACCCTCAACATCACTCAACTACCTGGGATATTAAACTACAAAAGGGTCGGGAAATACTATCCAATATGGACCTTCTTGCCATGTTTCTGTATTTAAACAGGGGAATCAAGGGAAAATACCACGTAACTTAACTTCTCACACTGAGCCAACCACCACTTATTTTAGCATTTGTTGAAGCCCATGCAGAAAATCTGCACATTGACTCTGTGACTGAACCACACACGAGTGCTTCATAGCCAATCAGCCTTTACCAAACAGGTGCTGAGCAGATACCATTTCTGAAACAAACTGATCAAACATGAAGACTGACATCTCATAACATCCCAGTGCTCCATCCAAGGACCAGCTTCATGCCTTTTACTGTGCTACTGGGTGCACAGCTGAGGAAGTTGCTGGTTAAGAGCTCACTAACTACTCACAGCTGGTCTGAGAGCCCAGTTTGTGCTCCCACACATCGTGCAGCTGCCGATACTCCTGCTGGGCCAGTTCAAGCCTCTGCTGTTTCACTTGATAGATCTCCTTCTGGGCTGCAATGGCCTCCTGGGCCAGGACAAGGTAATCCTTCAGCATGTGCTCCTGCTCCCGCCGCCATTGCACCCGGGGGTCTTCTATCTGAGTAGTTTCTTGGAGAGAAAAGAAGAAGGCAAGATCAACAAGATGCAGGTTTGTTCTGCTGCTTGGAAAAGCTCCACTGTTTATGGCATTTTAAAATAGTCTCTTGCCCCATCCCTGTAATAAAAAAGTTGAATAAAGAGATTTTCCTTTTTTCTAAGGAAGTGACTGTTGATCCACAATGAATTCCAATCAGTTTGCCATGCTGGATAGAATAATTCACAACAAAACTGTCATATAACTCTCCAACTCTTCTGCTGCTGAAGCTGCCCTGGTTCTGGCTCTTAAAAACATCCACCCAAGAATATGCATACACAGCTCTAAGACACTGACATTGACTGTTAGACTTACCTTTATTGCAACTGCTTTATAACATTAATAATAAAATACCTCTACTATTTCACCGATAAGAAAACTTTCAGAAAATATCATTGCCACATGACTGCATTATACTGCACCTGACAATATGAAAGCAATTACAACTCTGTCCTCTTTGGCTGCCAAGTGGCTTTTATTGCAGAGGGGAAAGAAAACCTGCTCACTCAGATTCCAGAGGTAAGTAAAAATAAAGTCTGATTAAATCACAGATTTGTGAAAGCATCTTAAATGACATTATTTGAACAGAATCTCAGAGAGGAGTAAACACTTCCTTTAGGGAAAGCAGGCACAGCAGTAAATGACTGAAGGATATGGGAGGTGGAGTCCAGGGTAACATATACAGCACTTCCATCTTCATTATCCCAACACAACCAAGAGACTGCTGTCCAGGTTTCTAATCATGAAAAAGGCATAAGGTCACAAATATGCAGCTAGTCCTAATACTAATGAGGTAAATTTATTGTCAGTGCTTGTCTCTGTTTTGTGAAGAAGTGCCCAAAACATTTTTCATTTCTATTTCAAGGCTATTACATGTTCTTGTTTGGAGCAGAATCCAATATTTAGTTGACCAAGTGCTCTGAACTGTCTAAACTAACATGCTTGAATAAGGATGCCTAGTTACCACATAATAAATAATTAATAGAAAGGACTTGCTTGAAACTATCAGTGGGAATCTAATCTGCATATCTTAAGAGCCTCTTTAAATATTTAGTAAAAGCTGTCAGAGTGGAAGGTATGAGCAGCTCTTAAGTGAGTCAGGTGTAAGACCAACACTGCAGTACACAGGATGTGGCGAAGAGAAGTTAGACAATATTCTTAGCAGCGTACTATCAATAAAGGGGTTTACCCAGGGGATGGACACACAATCCTTTTCACAAGCTGTCCATGATCCTGCTGAGGAGAAAATTAATCAGCTACTCCAGCAGTAAGTTGTTTTTAGCAGTATCTCAAGACCCAAAAGAACACATGGCACTTCAAATTACAAAACTTGGAGAAGCCACAAAATGCAACCAAAAAACCCCAGTATAGTTTGTAGAAGCATTTCAACAAAGAGTCCTTACAGGCCCTGCAAGCAGAAGCAGCTGATACAGTATTAAAGCTATGCCTAGACCTGAAAAACTCCCCCAAAATAATATGAATGAAAAGCAGCTGCTTGTGCCAGCTGTAGGTGCTGGTGCCCTCATGGAGAGCACTGTGGTCTTAAAGGGAGCAAAACAAAGATCAGGAGGACACAGAATCTGAAATGCCCATGCTCCTGCCTCAATTCTTGCCCTCAAACACCTTTTTCCAGATAACCATTACCCACACCCAGATGAATTTCTTTTCTCCATAGCTGACCAGAAGGGGAAAGTCTGCTGTCACCCATGCAGCTCCCCCAGACAGAACTGCACAGCCACAAGTGTGACTTAGGGCTCTCTGATTTCCAGTATTAAAAGCTTGTTGACAAAGTACTCATGGCTCTTGAAGTCTGATGCAAGACACTGGAACAGAAGTCTACCTCGATATAAGTCTTCAAGCCTGGTTATTTCCAGTTTTCCCTTAGACTAGCAGCCCATTCTTTCTGTAATCCCAAGAAGGGTGGTGGAAGCTGCTGCAGGAAAATTCCTCTGTTACAAGCAATGAGGAGAAGACTGCAAAAGCCTCCAATTCTGAACACTTCAGTGAGGTGGTGAAACACTGCCAGGGCTCCAAGCCTGTAGACAATCTGAGCCAGGGCATGCACAGCAGACAGCTCACAGAGAGGATGGACAACACACTGAGGTATTGAAATGCTTTGTGTCCAGATTTATTCTAAATATTCACCTCAACCTTTTCTGCAATCAAAGCACTAACTGCAACCCCTTGATTGCAGCTTTGAGCTTTGGTTTTCAAACACATAAAACCAATCAATGAAAATGTTCACCAAGGGCTCTCACTGAGCCCCAGCTACTGAAAAATGCAAAATACATTCAGAAGTGAAAGAACTATAGAAATGCAGACCATTACACCACTTGTTGTATTGTGCATTCCTAATTTAATGTTGAGCTTGTCATACAGAAATCTGCTTGCTTCATGTTGGAGGAATGTAGGCTTACAATGCTTGCATCAGCATCATTTCTTTGTGCAAATCACATTCCAAAGTTCTCCCAGAGAGACACACTCAAGGCTATGCCTTAATACTGTATTAGGAATATTCTAGGTACTCAATTCAATTTAATTGTATTTATTTTCCCTCAGAGGTGGTTACAATTGTTCTCCATTCAGTTCTTTTAATGGCTCCTAGCTTTAGATATAAGTGTATCCTTTGGCTCGTTTCTGATAATGAGTCTCAAATACTTGTGCAGTAGGAGCAAGACCCAACATGGCTCCATCCCCTGCCCACCCTCAGCAGTTCCTTCCTGTCAGGGGATCTGCCAGAGACCTTGGAGAGGAAGAAGCTTTTGGACACTCTCCAGAGGACTTCAACATAAACCACAAAGATGAGCTGCTTGGTTAGCTAAAGGTAAATGGATGTGTTCTACTCTACAGTGATCTGGATTAGAGCTGGCATAAAAGCTATGTCATGAGTTTGTTCCTCTTTTTAACTTTTTAGTTGAAATTCTCATTTAAATATTGTGGCCTCTGACATCCCATAGAAGTGGCAATTTTTAAAGGCACTGTTATTAGACAGGTGTCAGCACAACTGGAAGGCTTCTCTGCATGCCCCCCAAATCCAGTGGTGCCTGTGAGTGGCACAGCTCAGTCCTGCAACCAGACCTTTGCACGTCTACCCTGCACCAACTCAAATGAATAAATAAAACCATGTTTGGTTTGTATCAAGTGCATTCAAGCATTTAAGTTGGAAAAGGCCTTTAGGATCACCGAGTCCAACCATGAACTTAACAATGCTGGAGTTTCTGCTAACTGAAACCAGGGGTCCATACCCCACAACTTCAGGTCAAGGCTATTGTCCCGTTTCTAGACTGTGAAATGGACACCAGACCTGGTCTTACAGACTTGTAGGTGATCCAAATTTGTGCCTTGCAACTTAGCACCTTCTAAAGCAAAGTTCATCCACTCCTCTCCCCTGCAGCTCTCCTTTGTGTGATCCTGTAGACTTGCCTACCCTTTCCAACTTTCCAACAAAAATCAACATTCCCTACCTCAAAAAAAAACCTTAGGATGAAGCCATTTAAAGATTTGTCATCCTGAAATGACAGAATTTACATGAGTTCTAAATAAAAGCATTTGTGTCACCTTTACATCTGGAAACTTATGATCTTTGTATTGCAGGGGTCAGTTAGGCTTTTTGGGAACTGGCTTTTTTCATTCTGCATTCTTAATACCAAAGAGAAGTTGCTAAAGCTTGGAGGGTGCAGTCTCAGGCCAGGCAAACTTGTGGCAGTATTGAAAAAGGGAAGGGTGTGAAGATGAAAAGACCTAAGGGGGAAGGTGGGGGGCAAAATCCACCAAGGAAAAAAACATGCACCAGACTTCCACATTTTTAGTTTTTAAAAGTCTTGTAATTTTCTAAAAACAAACAAACAAAAAGTTTTAAGTTCTCAGTTGAAGTCCTAGAAGTAGACATAAAAAACCCCACAACTTCAAGGCACTTTTGTCTTTTAAAAGTTTGTCTCAGCATGAGTTGCAAGCTCTCCTAAAAGGGCCTGGGCATAGTTCTGCTTGAATTTCTGGGCTGCAGTTGAAGCTGTTCTGTGAAGAGAATCAGTCGTGATTTGTTTTGCTTATTACTTTTTCAGAGGATTTGTTCTCGTACACTCCATTACAGTTATTCTAGTAATGTCTGTAATGATATATCAAATGCTATATTTTCTTATAATTCAAATGAGCTTACAAAATTGATTATTTTCATCTATCAAGCAGTGACTTAGTTTGAGGACCAGGATAAAGACACCACAAGCCTGAACAGGACATCCCAAGCTCACTTGAAGGTTTTGTCTCCAGCAAGGCTGTGTGAGCTCCTGCAGCCAAGAGAGCTCATGCTCATTCAGTTCACCCCTGCCAAGGGAATCAACACAAGACCTTTGCACTCTTTCTGATGGTCTTGCCACAGGGACAAATTCCAGGCTAAGAACAAACTCCAGATCACTGCTACCCAGTTAGACTCCTCAGCAGAACCAAATCTGACAGAGGTGGTGTGTCCATAGTATTGGCTTGGACATGGCTGCCAATTTGAAGATTGCAACCCAAAAGGTCTCAAATTCCTGCTTAGAGAGGGAAGTACCTTGTATGACACAGGACAGGATTCGACTTCAGGAGCTGCAGATCTCATCTACTCTAAAACATGCTGTTGGCAACTCTGTGGTTTTGTGTTCAGTGTATTTTAATACAGGCACAAATCACTCTGCAGAAACACAGTAGCATGTCACTTACTGGTGTTGTGGTCTATGTAATAGACTCCGACCTGAGGGTCATAAGCTTCTTCCCATCCTAAGGGCAACTCATCACTGATGCAGTCAGCAAAGGTCAGTGGTTTAGTATACCTGAAATGAAAAATAGTATTTAACACAAAACAAAGAACACTCCCACATGCCTGTTCCAAACAACTGACCCAAGAACAAATGCCACAAGGCTTCAGTATCAAAGAGATTTGAAAACTATTTTAAAGCTTTTGTTCTTATCAAATAATACACCACCAACTCTTCCCTTTCTCCATCTGAAGTTAGAGCAAGATGAATTCATTCTGACAGAGCTCCAGAGCCTTGCCCAGCTCAGCCAGTACTCGACAAAGGAACATTAAGAACTTTGCCAGAAACAATTCCTGTCTCTCCAGTGAAAGAACAAGACTGTTTGCAGGCAAGTCCTGTACCAGAAATATGTAGACAAGAAGGAGCAAGATGAGAAATGCAATTTGCATAACATGAATAAGCAAGACTGAACAATCAATAGCAAGTGCAGAGGACTGTGGGACCACTTGTCATGCAACTTCTCTCATTTGCATTGCAATATGCTCTGTTTCATTAATGACAAACAAGATTAGTTTCTCAGTTCCAGAAAACGTGTAACCCACTCCGTCTGAACAAGGAAGTATTTCCATAGCAGTGCTCTGATGAGTTTTTCTATTACAGACCACATCCAGCAACACTCTGAAGGCTTGTATGGCTAAACACAAAGCTTAGAGTCCCTACTCCTTGAGTGACCCCACAGATTTTAATCACCGAAACCACATTCCCTTTCCTCCCTTTCACTCGGAGTTAATGAGGTTCAGCTTGCACCAACAAAACTACAAACCAAACAGCACTGCAGGGAGGCACAAGCCAGGAGGAATTGGCGTTGCAGGTGCCTCACATCCCCAGCTGCCAAAAGCACAATATGCCAGAGATGCATCACACAGCTCCAGGGCTCTGTGTGCTGTGTGTGGAAGGGGGCTGAGCCTGAGTGCCCAGGGAAGCCTTCGTGGCAGAGAACACAGGACACACTGAACAGCACCACAATCCCTCCAGGCAGGCACACACTGAGAGCAAAGGGCTGGGCAAGCACCTACAGAGCTGCACCCAGCTCTGCCAAATGCAAGCAGCACATCACAGCAACCAAGGGGGGACACAGAGCAGCTCTGCAACCCTGCAGGAGACTGAGCAGCTTTCCAGTAAGTCTTCCCTCCCCAAAGGTAATTGATGAGGGCTGACAGACAGAGTTTTACTAAGTTCTGCACAGATGTCATCTGGAGACACTGAGAACCAGCTGGTGCTCCCATATTAACATCTTACAGTCACTCATTGTTATAAGCAATTTTAGGTAAAAAGCCTTCAATCAGAAGAGGTTCAACATAAAATCAACATTTAACAACTAATGTAATTCCCCCTAAACATGACCTATAAGGCTGGTATGCAGTAAGAATGGGGTGGGAACATTTTTGTAAAAGCCATGTAAGCCATAATACCTCTAATTTACACCTGCTGCTGCATTTCCCTTTCAATGTCATATGAAGCAGAGTTTCTATTCTCAGAGTTCACTATTCTCTCAGAAAATTTAAACTTAATTTAAAGCTCTGCAGTGCAAAAGAACTCAAAGCTTCACAACATAGAACTGCAAAACTTTCTCAATAAAGTTTCACGGAAGAGTTTATTTTTACAATTCTTAATCTAGACTGTGTACCAAAAGTGTGTTTGTATAGAAAATAGAGATTACCTGACTATAAAATAGAATCTCAGTGCTTGTGATTGCTATCCCTTATCCCATGTTCTTCCCTGTGGATCAAGCTATTTCCTCAGCATGAGTACCCAGTATGTGCTGCTCTGAGTTGATCAAATCAAAGATGCACAAGGGTAAAAATGCAGAGCAAGGTCAGATACAAGCCACTCTCTGGAGATAACAGAGATGAAAGCACTGTAGAAAACGTGTTGGCAATGTTAAGTTAAACACCAAGGTTAACACTTTCCCCCTCTCTGAAAATGGCATCTGCTTTCATTTAACAGCAGTGGTCCATGTGGAAGCAGGACAGGGAGGGAAGAGGAAGGACACGGTGCTAAACACTGAACTAGATGGACCTGCTCCCATCCTCGAGAGGGGCACACACATGCTGGGATCACAGGATCATGAAACAAGCTGAGCTGGAAGGGACCCACAAGGATCACCCAGTGCAGCCCCCTGGCCCTGCACAGACACAGACAATCCCAGCCTGAGCATCCCTGGCAGCGCTGTCCAAACACTCCTGGAGCTCCAGCAGCCTTGGGGCTGTGCCCGTTCCCTGGGCAACACCCAGCACCCTCTGGCTGAAGAAACCTTTTCCTCCATCCAAGCTAAACCTCCAGGCTCAGCCTCAGCTGTTTCCTCAAGTCCTGTCAGTGGTCATGGTACAGATGGGTGCCTGCCCCTCTGCTTCCCCTCACCAAGGAGACCACGATGAGGTCTCCCCTCGGTCTCATCCTCTCCAGGCTGAGCACACCAAATGCCCTCAGCCACTCCTCACAGGGTTTCCCCTCCAGACCCTTCACCACCCTCCTGGCTGTCCCCTGGCTTCTCTAATGGTTTCATGTCTTTGTTTATATTGCAGTGCCCACAACTGCCCCCCCAAAGAAACAAGATGGGGCTGCAAGGCCACAGGAAGTCCAAGGGGTGTTTTCCAGTGCATCATTTGGTTAGTAACACACTAATACTGCTGTGAATTGGTGGTATGATTGCTGTTTGGCCAGCTCTGTAGAGAGCTTTGTAAGAAGTGCAATTCCATCCTGGGTTTGCAGTCCCTGGCATTGCACACCAGCTCCATCCAGCATCCATCCATCAAACCCAGAGTGAGTAAATCAGGAGCCATGTATCTCCCATGTCCCAGCTACAGTGCTCAACATTTTTGGTGAGTGATCCCAGCAAGAATCCCTCAACATGGAGCAGTAATTAAACCCATACTTGAAGTACAATAGGTGAGGGCATGCTGCAGACATAAAGCACACCTCCGTAAATTAATTTGTGTGACATACTGAGCAGAATTCTGTTCAAGAATCACACCTAACATTAATATTAAACCCTGTCCTGGTGAGAAACAAAAGCCAGCATGGAGCTGCCTTATCAGCCCTAGAAATACTTTCATCAGGGAATGGCATTGTACTGCCAACTTTGGTGCTCTAAAGTGTTAACACCAAAGTTATAAAGTTTCTGTTCAGCTTTTGTCCAGTCCCATTTTGCTAGAAGCAGCTATATTCCTTATAAAAGTGCTCATAAACTGTCAGAGTCATTAGGAAGCCAGGACCAAGCAGCTGAAAGATGCTTGTTCTTATTTTCCATATGAAATGCAATGCATGAACTACATCCAGCCAGTTCTTTCAGTTAGAGTTTTGGAAAAAGGAAGAGAAAAGCAAGGCAGGATCAGTCTGCTATAGCAATGACACAAGGCAACTGGAGACTTGCCAGTTACTAAGGCTCAGAAACAGACAACTATGTCACGTTTGAGAATTATATTTTCAGCATATCTCACAAGGAGCACCCATCACTAAGCAGACTAATGCCCTCCTTCCTGGCTGCCCAAAGATTCCAACTATCCCATTTGTACAGAGGAGAAACCTGTCATTCAACTAGCAGAATAATAGCTAACAAACAGAATAATAATTAGTTTTATAACTAAGAGTGTAATTCTACTTGTTATAGAGAAAATAGCTATTTCTCCAAATAACTGCAAATTCATAACTATATTACTTACTTTTCTAAGCTCCTTTCCCTAGCAGTTGTGGGAAAAACAGGCACAAATCAAAACAGCAATGTTTGAATACAGTATAAAAAGAAAAAAAAGATATTATTTCCTTGTTTTAAGATATGATTTTAGGGGTCATTATGAAGACTAAAATAAACCAATTTCCCAGAAGGGATCCAAAAATGCAGAGTTTCCCCAAGCATACTCACAATGATGGATTATAGAGCAAAAGGAGAAGCTTCCTTCTCACAGCAGGACATGATTTAGTTAGTGTATTACTGCTGCATAAAACAGCACTGTTCCTCTGCAAGGGGGAAGTTAAAGCTAGGACACATCTGCAGGACTATCCCTTTGAAACATCTCCTTTTCAACTCACAAAGCTTTCTAGATGCCTTGAAAAAAATCTCATCAGCTCAGTCAAACCATATTACCCCACAATAGGTCCTCCCTGTAGCTGGACTCAAAGCAGCAATGCACAAAAATGGATCATTTTCACCACCATGCCTGTAATTAAGAAAGGAAATGTGCAAAAAGGTTTGTGCATTCCTTACCCTCCTTCCTTAGGGAAAACTTCAGAGGCATTCACCCAGTTTTCACACAAAAGCAGTGCACTCAAAAGTTCAGAAAATCCTGACTCTAAGACTTCTAATCTCCAGCCACAAAGAGGGAACCAAGAAGCTAAACTTAAGGTCTGTACATATAACACTTTTTAATAAAACCCAAACCGGCCTAGGTAAAAGAGATGACACTTTGGGACAAGAGTTTGTGTGCATCTTCCAGCCATGCTCCCTTTGCTCTGGCACCCTCAGACATCAGTCAGATGTGCTTCATCTGCTTCTAAGCTGGAGGCTGATCTTGGTGTAGGGGCTCTACAAGAGAAACTAGCCTGAGACAGAGAAGGTATTTGTAAATCATAGCCTAACTCTGGCCTTCTAGCTCACCCAAAAGTAACCCATACATTCACCTCATAGGAACTCACCCATATCTCACATTCCTCATACCTGTCACTGCCATCCCCCCACAGGTATGTTTAAATTGGGGTCATTATTAGAAATTTAGCATTTAGAATTTTGAAAAAGACATATCAACCTACATTTATCCATTTCCATGATATTTTCTTAGCCTCCAGTATGCAAATTTTATATTTCATTTCATTCAAGACATCCAAATTTACTTGAACAAGTGCAATTCCTCATTAGGACACCCAGAAAATAGGTAGCCACAGCAACCACCACACATAGCAGGTCAAGGTCACTGTTTCAAAAACTAATCCTGGTAACAGAGGTAAAAGAATAGCATCACTCCACTTCCTAATCTGAGGAGCACCTGACAGTCTTCAGGCAGAGGCAGGACAAGGATAGAGCCACTGTTCACCACCAGCCATGGTGAACATTCTGAGACACTTCCATCTTTGCAAAATGTTTGCCCCCAGTAGCTCAACTATTTGTACAGCAAATGATGTCCAAATCCCACTCCCAGAGCAGGAAATAGAAAGTTAGCTTCCTACCTCTATTTTCTAAGTCACATTATTTTAAAATGAGAAGGGTTTCTATATTTCTTATTTTTGATCACCTCCAGTTTCTATCACAGATAAAACTGGAAGCCAATGTTATCATGTGCAAACAGTATTAAATGAAAACTTGCACATCTTAGATTCAGAAAGCCTTTCTATCTTCTTGAACTTCACTGTTGTCAATCAAAAACCTCATTACATGGGAAACTGAAGGCAAATAATCCTTGTATAAGCAGTTTTTGATTGACAGAAGGTTTGTTAAACATGGCTGTACAGAGGTTCCCAGTGGGAGCTGGGGATGGGTGACCTGTGCCACTTACAAATCTGGAGTTAATGCTACAATGGTAACAGAAATCAATCCTGAACTTTCTAAACCAGGAATTGCTATTTTTGTAACTACTGCATTTTGATATCAACTGGGGGCCTGCAGCAGTAAACCAGGAGCAGCTCCTGGTGAGGCTCACAGCCATGAGGAGCCAAGTGCATGCAGGTGCACTCAGCAAACACTGTGCGTGGGTCACTGAGATGAGAAGGTTTATAAACCAACAGCCCAGTGCCAAACTTCTGCACCATGCATAAAGCCACTTAATCCCTGTGTTTGCAGGGCTCCTCAGACCCCGTCACAAACTAAAGCCATTTAAACAGGGGAGCCTTATTTTAATCAGTTCAGATCAGATCACATGGCCTCCTATGAAATCCTTCATGGCTCTGCAGGCGAGAGGGCAGACCAGGGGATTTTGCTGTACCTGCACCAGGAACAAAGGCAGCACCTGGATCACTCAGGACCATCACGTCAGCTCCTCTTACAGTCACAGCAGGAGCCACTATACCCTGACAAACACTACAGCAGCCCTGCTGAGCTCTCCCCTTCCCTCCTGCACTCACAGGTACACACCCAGTGTGTGAGGCCTCATGGGCAAGAGCCAAGCCAGATGACACAACTAGCTGTGCAGATACTTTCACTCATACCATTTCTCTTACAAAACCAAACAGCTTTTCAGCCCAGCATTTTGGAGGAGAAGCTGAGGTTTTATTTTCAATGGCTTCTATTTTTAATTTTTTTTAAATTTTACACAGCGTTTCTTCATTTCTGATTTGAATAAAACTCACTGCTCATTATGTGCCAGGATACACAGACCAGAACAGAAAATGAGCTAAAGGCACCTCAGTTCCAGCTGTGACACTGGGGTAGGTGTGCACACAGAGTTTTGAGGAACTCAAACTTCCAGCAGAGCTGCTACTGGAACCCAGAAGGCTGCTGCAAGAATCACTGCCAGGAGGCTCCACACGATGACATACAAGCTTCTTTGTTTTTAATGAGGTCATCTCATTCTCAAGACAGACAATGATTATTTTTAAACTTCAGCACAGAAAAACTTATCACATTGCTGAAGTCCTAGAAAATTTGTCTGCAATCTCCTCCTCACAAAAGCTTTTAAAAATAGACACCTACACATTTATTACTCAACTTGGTGATCCAGCCCTCAAACACACCAGGGCCATTCGTCACTATAGTAACTATTCTCCCTGGGAGCATCTTCTCTCACTGCAGGGAGGATTGCCTTTGGAGGCTGCAGGTGTGGCAGTGAATGTTTCATGATCTTGCTGGCAAAGATTTTCTCACCCCATCTCCACACACCTGTGCACCATGAAATGCTCCTTTGGATTCCCACTCCAACAGCAGCTCAGGGAACAGGCCATGGGAACAGCTCATCCCCAACAGCAGCATCCCCACAAGTGACACAGCAGCGGTGGCACCAAAACCTCACCAGCTGCAGGGGAGTTGGAGGGGGAGACCTCTACACCCAGAGGAGCAGAAATTCCAATTCAGGACCAGTATTAACAGAGGGGAACCATGAACAGGAATGTGCTTGCCAGGTAACAAGGAGAAGCTTTTAAGAAGTGATTACAGATTTGAGCAGCTTCGTATCTATACTCTAAGGAGTCTAACAAGAGATCAAATACACCATTTCAACATCTTGGAAGGCAGACATTGTGCCAAAACTCACACAAAGGCCCAGTCACCCTAAACTTCTGGTTACCACAAGCACATGTCATTTCAGTGACTGCCAGTGTGTGGTCCTGGTCTTGCTGTCATAAAGTGTAACCGGGAACAGAATTACATCCTTGAACTAAAATGGGTCAACTCTGAGAAAAAAAACCCTGACAGTGTAAACCAAACAAATTTGCTTAAACTAGAACATAAATATTACCAAGAGAAATGGCTTAAAATAAACAACACATCTCCCCAAGCAACTCAAACTGCAGAGCTGTTTGCTTTTCAGAAGTGGTTGCCTTCACTGCTATGGTTATTGAGCATCTTCTCAGCCTCCTGAAGACTTCCTTCCCCTTGTACTTCCTCCTAGCCCCTGATGCTCCATGCATTGGGCCACCTCCAGGATAAGCAGGTCCAACATCTATCCTCAGAGCTTATCTCCCAAGCTATCATAATTTTACACATTTTTACTGACACCCAAGAACTCAGCGATGTTTTCTGGCCAGGCCCTGAGGGTAACCCCCGTACCTCATTAAGGTGATCTTGAGCTGTGTGCAATTTGCTAATTAGACCCTCTACTGCTGTCACATGAACAGGTAACATCGAAATTCTTCTTTTATACAGAAATTAGTCACATACTGCCCAAGTAGATTCTCCACAAAAGAGATCAGGAGACACCAAAGACACCTGAAAGTCAGGCACCAGTCTGTATTTCAGGTATTCTGAACACAAAAGCATTTATACATTTCTATTAGTCAAACAGATTCACAGAAGTATTAATCTATATAATACATGGCTTATGACCCCATCAGGCACAAAAGGTATGCCTAGAATACCAGTACAGTCAGCTACTTGCTTGCTCCATTCACTTCTGAAAAGGCCTGCATGTTTACAAGCTCTACTTTGCACACACTGAGAGTCTGTTTCCCTGTGTGTGTACTCAGTGCAGATCATTTACCCCTGGAAGCAAAGAACAACTAAGTTATTTCCAAGAAGAAGGCTATCAAAAACCACTTGCAGATTTTAGATCATTCCCAGTGATTAACAAACCAGTTCTGCAAGCAGGAGGTCAGTCATACCTTCTTAATCACTCAAATGCAAAAATTCCTGGGATAGTTCAAGGTTAAAAAGTCAGGAAATGGGAGATGAGGCTTCTCACAACATTAACTTGCCTGCCAGCCTCTATATCCTGCATGCTTTCCTGAACCAATTAAGCAGAAAAGATATAAAAGTGTAAGGTACAACTTGATGAGAACAGTACAACATTACTGAATTAAAAGCATGCAAGAGTTGGAATTTAACCATGCATGTAATTCAAACATCTTTAATTTTAAATAGCTGAAATTGGTTTTTAGTTTGCTTCCAGTTCTTCCAGGATGGAAAGCAGCCTTGCTATGAGCACAGCCTGAGCAGATTAACTGAAGTAAGTCAGCTTTCTCTTCACTTGGAAGTTCAAATTTTTTTTAATAAGGGGACTGGTCACTTCAGAGTATGAATTGTCTACCAGGCATCCAGAGTAGTCAGACTAGTTCTCTGACATATTTGGGAGATTATGAACTGGAAGGCTCTGTCTCTGCTCTTACAGCCCACATTCCTGCTTCCCTGAAAGGCTGCCTAGTGTGGGTGGCAGCAGTTTATATTGGCAAAATGCCTCAAGATAAGAAGGTATACAGGACAAACTCCCCCCACAATACAGCTCCTAGAGCAGGGAAGCAATAGCTACTGTCAGAAAAAGATAAATATTTGAGATCTCAGCAAGGAGGCAAGGAGGCAATGGAATAATTGCCCTACCTCAGCATTCAGGAACACATGCAGTGCAGTGAGCACTGGGCTCACTATCCAGGCAGGAACGATGGGGAAGAGATTTGGGATTCACTCCACAACTGGGCTTCATCAGACTTGGAATTAACACTTCATGTACAGTGATTACAAACCTGAATTCTTTCAGAAGAAAAGCATGCTGCTGTACTTCTCACCAACATGTTCTGCCTGTGAACAGCAAATGCCTCCTGCAACCTGCCTCCTGTCAGCTCCTGTGCCCTTTATTCACACAACATTTGAAGTGGGAAAATAGACAACCCTAGGATGGCATCACTGGACTCATCCAATCTCCCCAGTGTAGAAAACAAGCATTGCTAGTATGCAAACCTCTTTGGAAAGGACTAGGGAATCACAGGAGTTTGTTTTACATGCTGATGGTTGGCTCATGCTGCTCCCTGGTTCACCTCCTGCTAGCACTGGGCTAATTGCTCATCCATACAGCAGCTTTGGTGGGGCTGCCTGCTTGCTAGTTTTATATTACAAATGTTCTGATTCAGTTACAGAGCTATCTGATGGTCTCAGTCCCCAAAGCAACATTAGCAGGCTCTCTGGTCTGCACCTTGCAGAACACAGTCTAGGCAAGTAGCAGGGCATCACCAGAGCACCGTCTGCTCCTTGCCCGAAGTCAGATCAGCTGCAGCCACTTAGCTCTTACCCAGTGCCTAGTTCTGAAAAACATTACTGCATGGCTCTCATCTGACATCAGCCTGCTACCTTGGAAATCTGGCCAGATAGAGCAGAACCCTGCTACACAGAGGAAACTACCAAGCCACATGAGCACCCAAGGGGCCTCAGGGCACTCACAGGACCCCTTCAATGCCATGGTAAACTCAGCAGTACCAGGTATGAACAGGAGTATTTCTGGATGCCTGTAAGAATCAGAGCAGTGGATAACACAGGAGAACAAAAATTCTTCTGCTTGCAAAGCAGCTGTGAATTCAAGACACAGAATACTCACTTGAGCATAAGCATAACCCTGCAGACTGCAATCCATGCCATCCATTCCTCCAAGAGTGGCAAACCAAAACTATTTCAACAGACTCAGCCCTGTGAGTTAGCACTGAGGACAGCCTTTGTCCAGCCTTTGGAAATGAAAGCACGGCAACTCACTTTGATCCAAAGAGGAGAATGCCCAGGTTGCACAGCCCTCAGCTCATGAATGCAGCACTGCTGAGGCACAGAAGCACTTGGAATTCACAATATGAGCTTTACTATCTACTACTGTTGCTGTTAGTGTTGAGGTAATGTGTTCTCAGATCCTGAAAAGCCATGCTGTGTAAAAATGAACAGAAATGTCAGAGTAAGAACAAATTTCCAGAACAACCTTGTGAGAGTAAAACTTTAGGAGAGGTAGAGTTAGAAGATAAGAGTATAAAATTAATAGGTTTAGTATCTTTTTCATAGAAAGTAACAAAGCCTTCATTTACCATGTAGTTAAGCCAAAAAAAAAAAAAAAAATAAAGTCGTGCCAAATTGTGCTTATAGGCAGAACTGTACTAAACATAGCACTAAACATAGCTCAGTACTTCACACATTGCAAGGGAGTCGATACGAATCAACAACTATTGAAGGCTGCTCACACATCTGAGGACAGCAAAAGTGAGATTTGCATCACCGAGTGAGTTTGATTGATTTACTCTCACAAACATCGTTTATTTTTAATGATCCACTATGAATGTATTTCATCAACAGATCAAATTTGTGTTAACATGGAAGTTATGCTACTTGCTCTCTTGCCTTCTCCTTTTCTATCCTGGGTAGTTTAAAGCCCACTTAACACTCCTTCTGCCAGCTCAGAAATGGCACAATCCAGCTGAGGATTTAGTTTTCCAGTTATTCCTCCGTTCAAAACAGACTGCATTTCTTTCCATTCAGTACACATATCACTTTATCACTGCTTCTCACACTTCATGCTCCAGGTATGTGTCAGGGACACACCTTAAATAGTCTCACTATTAATATTTAGCTACTATTTTACTTTTGTTTATGACCAAGAGCACAGGAACCTCCCTCCTTTCAAAGGAATAATCTTCCTTTTTCCAGTATACCCTGCTGAAGGTGGCTAAACCCACAGATTGTCTGTCTTTTTGCTATCTGTATTCCCATTTTTCCCATGCATATGCAGTAGGTATGTACGTCAGCCAAGCTCCTGGCTTGTCTGACTGCAGACACCAGCATCACTACCACCATCCTAGCTCTACCACATTAAAAATGAAGGAGGTGAATCCCAACAAACAGGTTGAATTTCATTCCAGCCTCACAAACCAGATAACCCCAAAGAAAGAGGCCAGAGATGCCAGATTTGTTTTAACTATTGTGGCAAACTGAAGCCATGGCATGAAGCTCAGAGCAACGAAGAAGCTGGCCAGCAAGGGCACCAGCTTTGACAGAAGAGGTGTGTTCACACCATCCTGTGCTTTGTTCAGAAGCAGGCTCTGCACATGCAGCACATTCTCTGTATTCACACCAGATACAGCACATGCCAGCCTACACCAACCCTGACAACTCTGCCACTCAACACGACCAAATGCTACTTCCACAGGAGCATCAGAGGTGCTGGCATGACTGCTCATGTCACTCCTCAGCAAGCTGATTCAGCTCATTCAACAGGGAAACAAGTCTCCATGTGCTACAGCAACAGGACTGCCTCTGTCAGCAGGGGCAAGTTCCACCTCCCTTGGGCTGAGGCCACACCATGCCAAACTGTCTAAAAACAAATGTCCCAAGGTCATTAGTACACATCCAAATTACTAAATCCTTAAAACTGAAAAAAACCTGAACCTGTTAAGTGAGATAAGCTTTTATGCAAATGTTCTAAGCTAAGCATTTAGGAAGGAATTATCGAAGACATCAGTAAATGCCTGAATTCCTCTAACAAAAAACAGACAGTACACAGGAGTATGTTCCTACAGCCATGGAGAAAGACAGGTTTTATTTTATTCTTGTCAAGAGGGGAAAAAACCCACCACAAACCAATGAATTTTAAGTATCTGCTTCCAAAGCTGCAGCACAGCCTCAGCAACAGAAGTGCTATAACAATACTTAGATTTCTTCAGGAATGCAGCATTTTTTATTTTACAGCACATATTCATAGTAGTAAGTCTCAATTACTTTTTTGCACTGCAAGGGTTGCTTTCTCTGTACAGTGTCACTTTCCTGTGACACACTTCAGGATTAGAAGCACTCAAAAAGCATCTCAGAAAAGGATCAATTTCTAGGAGATGCAGTTATTAAACATGAATTAGCATGTGACTGTACAAGTACATGTGCTAATACAGGGGAGAGAGGGAGAATTGTGCTAGATCCACAGCAGAAGGACACCAGCAACCGAGCCAGGCTAAGGGTTTGTTGCTCCTGTAAAAAACATCTCTCCCACCTCTCCCCTACACAGCTTTTCCTTTTCCCAGACCAGCAGCTCTGCACCTCTCCAAGCTCTCCCACAAAACTGCTCCTGCTCAGCATCAGAGCAGAGCAGCACCCAGTGCACTGGGAGCAGGGCATTCCCA
This sequence comes from Sialia sialis, assembly GCA_009812075.1. Classification (NCBI taxonomy): domain Eukaryota; kingdom Metazoa; phylum Chordata; class Aves; order Passeriformes; family Turdidae; genus Sialia; species Sialia sialis. The sequence goes on along the minus strand of VRYO01000617.1, from coordinate 3,434,390 downwards.
GCTGAGCCAGGGACAGAGGCGTGTCAGGAACAGCAGCAGCACTGGGGGAATCCACAACCCCCCTTGCTGGCGGGGATGAGCTGTCTGGCTGCTCACCACACTTCTGGGCACCAAACTCACATACGAGCTTCACCTGCCAGGGAATAATTAAACCTGGTCCTCTCGAGTGGCACATCTTCTCCAGCTGCCAGAGCTTGCCTTACTACTGCCTTCAGGCTCATTATTACTTATAACTGCATAGGAACAGTCAACTGCAGCAGCCCATCCCCTCGGCTCGCACAGCCCGGGCCCGGCTGTGGAAAGGCCTCTCCCGGAGCCGTGCAGCCGCAGCGCCCGCTGCCAGCCCGGAGGAATGCGCTCCCTCACTGCACCTTTGCATCTCGATAAGGATTTTCAAGGTCAGGCTCCTCCCCGGCTCCAATGACATCCCAAGCACGCAGCCCTGGGCCCGGTGCTGCTCCCACCCTCGGCGTGTCCCGGACACCGGCACGAGTTGTCGCATTCCTGTGGGCAGCGCAGCCCGGCCCTGCCCTGCCCTGCCGGGCCCGCAACACCTCTGTGCCTGTGCTGCAGGGCTGGGAGAGCTCTGCAGAGAGCCTTGTCACCTCCGCGATCACCTCTCCTCAATTAAACACTGCCAATCAAAGCGGGCTCCAGGCTGGGCCGATGCCTCATGGAACTCACGGCTCTAGCGGTGGCTCAGGCTGGGCAGCTGGAGCGCTTGGCTGCACCATGTGCTGAGCCGCTCCCCAAGGGCACTGCCTGGGGACTGCCTCGGGGACAGCCCCTGTCCCCAGAGCCGCCAGCCAAACCAGCCCAGCAGCAGCCAAGGGGAACAGAAGAGCAGCCCAGGGCTCAGGGACAGGCAGAGGTGGTGGCACTGGGCCTGGGCACAGGGATGCAGCCCCCTCTCAGTCATCACTGCATGAATACAAGCAGCTTAAGGACCTGCATACACTCCCTACAACACACAGGATTTTTCGGGAGCTACTGGAGAATCATACATGCTGCCAGCTTACAAAGCCAGCTAATTATACAATCTGTTAAGCATGTATGAGCACACAACAGTGCTTTGAGTCATTAGAGGACGGGATTTATACTTCACTGCACGCATCTTGCTCTTTGTGAGTGCGTGCCTGGATACAGCCAAAACGAACACAAGTATCTGGAATGTCTGCAGCTCGCAGGCCAGCGCATCTGAATACAAAGCTGAGCCCTGCGAGGCTCAGGCTGGCTGCTGTGACCCTCAGTTGCACATCTCGCTTCCCCAAAGATGGTTAAATCCTTACTCCTTTTTTTATCACGGAGCATCTGGAAGCAGACTGCAGCACAATGTTTAAGCTGTACTCTGAGCTGTAAGAGGGGAGTTAGGGAGGGCTCGGCAGCAGTGCAGGTGATGGGTTGTGAGGACAAAGAGCTCGCTATCAGAGCCCAGAGCGGCGTGTCCCGGGTTTATCCCGGCAGAAGGGTCAGAGGGACTGCGGTTCCTATGGCAGCAGCCACTCCTCGAGGGCCCACGCCAGATGGAGATCCCTGTCCTAGGTGTTTGCCAGACAGAGAATGCTGCAGCACACCAGAGATGTCTGCTCCCTTCAGTCATCACCAGTTTTTACTGGTGCTGTTTTGCTCTCCAAGGCAGCAGCTCTCTCCAGAGCACCCCAGGACTGCGGCTCAGACCCGGGCTCCCTTCCACACTGCACGTGGCCAAACCATCCAGGGGCTTTTAATGCAAAAACTAGGAGCAATACCTATGTTTTTTATGGATTATATGATGTTTCTGGCAGTTGTCGAATTTCTTCTGATGAGGATTTCACTTGAGCTTCCCAAATCTCTGAATGCCCAACATAAAATACTCTAACCACTCTGTCTGGCTTCATCCACACAGCACAGCTACATCCTGTGGACAGCCCTTTCCTAAGCAATCACGTACCTATAGATCATGCTATACTTTCAAAAGGATGTATGTGACACTGGATTTTCCATTTTTACCAACTACGCATTGCCATATTGCCTATTATTTAATGTGAACTCCAAAACAGGATTTTAAGCATTTGGTGTATATCGCACAAAATATTATTTTGGGACTTTGCAACAAGTCAAACCAAACCACCTCCATTTTCACATGTTTTTCTTCCGAGCAAGTTGAGGGAAGCAGCAGAAGGCACAAATCTGCAAGAGTTTCAGCTTTGTCTTAGAAAATAGAAGCTGGTCAAAATAAGCTCTTAAAATCTAGTAGAGGCCACTCAAACCTAGCAGAGTTAGGAAATCACATTTCTTTGTGTTCTGCCACAGCAAGCCCCAGCTCCTGTTCATCTGTAACAAGGTATTTTCTTTCTCTCAGTTTTCAGTGCAGGGCATGTAGTCAGGAAAAGAACATGGTGAGCTACACCTATGCTCTCCTCACAAAAATAAGGCCTCTTTGTAAAGCAGCCTAGCAAACAAGTTGTGGGATATGCAGATGCTTTAAGGCACAAGACATTTCACTTCTGGTATTTTCTTGTGAGGCCCGGAATACCCCAGGTCCCTAGTACCTTCCTGTAAAATTCAGAAAGCAAGGCTCTGAAAAGCAAGCTACTTCAAAGCCAGTCTTTTCTATGCATAATAAAAATTTTTATAGCTGACCTTGTTAGAAAGACATTCTTGTCCAAACTCAGTCGTGCCTTCCCTTCTTCCATCCGAATAAAAAAAGGAGAAACCCGGGGGGGGGGGGGGGGGGGGGGGGGGGGCGTTTCAGACAGCGTAAAGTAGTATTTCTTGCCAAGATCTCTCAGTAACACTTTTTCTCCATCACTATCAGGTTTTGTAGCCTTTCTATATGCCAAGGGATAAGAAGCAGCTGAATGAGTCAGTCTCCCTCAGTCAAAACCAGTATTTGTTGCAAGGCACTTGAGGTAAAACTGAAGCAGCTGGGGAGGTGGAAAGCGTTATCTGAACACCCACTCCCCTGTGGGTGAGAAAACGAGAAATTCAGGAGTACAGCCTGCACACACTCTGTGGGCTGCTCTCCAGGCAAACCACAACAGGCACTGTGCAAACCATCAGTTGCTCGATCTGGCCTCAGCTGAAGCTTGTTTATAACTCACTGAAGCTGCTCCAATACAACCAGCACTGTTGCTCAAGGCAATTACCTAAAATATCTCAGCTATTCATTTTCATCCTTACGTCAAAGCTGTGTTTAATGGATCTGACACTGTGCCTTACAGTACTGTACACCTGCTATTAAGCAAGCCATCATGAGAGCTTACAGGTTTGAAATTTGCTGCTTAACTCACTACTGCTTCACCATCAGCACCTGAATGAAATGCAACTCTCATGCCAGCAATTTTTTTTCAGGAAACAGTTTCACTGTGTTACCCTTTTTATTCATTTCTATCCAAATGCTGCTCTACACCACCAGTGCAGAATTCACAACATGCATATTAACTTGCTCCCACCAGCATGGCTAAATAAATCATTATGCACCGTTCAGCTCATCTGCAAAGATCAAGCTGAAATTCTCTGACAAACAAAGTACTCCTGCTGCCCTTGTCTAGTAACTTTAATCTAATCTACAGACTGATCCAGAAAGCCAACTTGCTATCAAGTTCCAAAATCAGTGATGAATCTGCAGAACTATTAAAAACACAAACCTCACAGGCAGAGGTGTTTGAACACTCCTGCTTACCGCTAACAATGTCTTTTGCTCAATGGGCTTCTAATAATTGCTAAATCAATGGCATAAACAGATGCTTCCAATGTTCTAAAGCAGTGAAGACAAAGGGTGGTGATACTGCAGAAACTGCAGTGATCAAGATGAATGAAATATGACACTGAAATTCTAGCAGCACTTCAGAGAAAATAGTGAGTGTTTTGCTAGGTTCCCAAGCACCCACATGCTGAGCAAGGCCAACAAGCAGGTGAAATGGTGCCTCCAGTTCTGCATGCAGAAGGTACAGGGAGGACATCCAGAAAGCAGCACATACCTTTTCAGGTGTCACCTTCACCATGTTGCAGCAGATAGAATTACAGCCCACAGCGCAGCACTGAGAAAGCATCAATCTGATATTTAAGCTGTCTGCTCTGAAAGACAAACTACAAGTGACAGAGCTGCCTGGCTGAACCCACACTCACCACCCGTGGTGCCAGGCAAGCAGAGCACAACTGCACTGACAGCAGCTCGGGAGTGAGCTGTGACTTTCAGGGGAACCATTCTTGGCAGCAAGGTCACTCCCACCTCAACTTGTCACTGCTGCTGGATAGTCCTTGGGCTGTTCCAGCTTACTGCAGCAGCAGAACCTGTGCCCAAAAAGAGACAGAGCCGTTTTCTGCATGCCAGCAAAATCAATGAGGAGTCAGATGGGCACCTGGGCTAAAGGAATTGGCCACCTCCCCCAGCAGGATGGCTCAGGAGCTCCTGAGCCTGCTCCAGCCCCGCCAGTGGAGACTGTGCTCAGGCCCACAGCCAGAACTAACCTCTAGGGCAGATATTTTTACTTCTTCCACCAGCAAAACTGCAACTGGTTACAATGCTGTAAGCAATGGTTCACTGCACCCTTCTGAGATCGAGCCAGAGGCAACCACTTATAGTTACTAAAACAGGAGGAAATCAAATTCACCTCCCATCCAGCCTCTACCTGAATAGCACCCTTTTAAAACATGGGATTCATAAATTACGTCTTTTACCTTTCCTCAACACATATAATATATAATATTGGCATAAAACCAGCTCTGGTCACAATAATCAGAAACACCACACCCCACACACCACCATTCCCCTGTGTGTATCTGAACTGCCTGACAGGTGAATGCCACCCTGTAAAGCCAAGAAGTCACCCACTCAGGACTCAGCTTAAGGAAAGCTGGGTTTGTTTAGCTCAATTTTGTGCTTCTTACAGAACGACACCAATTCATATCCTTCAAGTACTCAGTGCTGTACCTTTACACCCTTATGTGACCAGCCACCAGCTTAGAGACACCGCTGCTCTGACATGGCAGATGATACAAATTCTCAGTGCTCACTGTAAAAGCAAGAGCTTTTCACGGTTACCTGGAAACATTATTTCAAACCAGCTGAAGAAAAGCTTTGTACAGCAGAGCCCCCAGGCACAGAAGGGACACTGCCTCTGCCACATACCCCCTGATCACAGCACAAGACAGCAGCAGGGGATCCAGAGCTCTTCTCTGATCACCAAGGAGCAGAAACTACCTGTGACTGAACGAGAAAAACAAGTAAACAGGACTAAAAAGGCAATTTGCTACACCTGTGCCAGCCAGAAAAATGCATATATAGTCCTTAGTGAGTTGAATGCACTGCTCTGTCTTCTTGTTCAGCTCAATCAAAGCATCCCTCAGGCAGGCTGTTACAGAACAGGGGCAGGAACACTAAATCAGACAACACAACTTCCAAAGAGGGACTAACCTCACTGGTGAAGAAAGAACACTAGAATTCTGCTGGCTTCTCCCATCCAGCATCAATATACTTTATATTCTTACAACACAAAACTATGCTTGAAGGATTAAGAGCTCATAAAGCTACAAAAAGGAGCACTTCCAGAAAGAAACATCAGGAACACCAAGAAAGAGCAGTAAGAAACACATTGTGATGGTCCAGATACAGGAATAAACCACAGCTTTCCCACAGAAAATACAGGGAATTTACCTAGATGGAACTGACCAGCCTTGGTGGCTGTAGAGGGGACAGCACTGTCACTTCCAGCTGTGACAGGATCCCAAGGAAGCTGAGGGCAGGGACAGAATCACAGCAAGTCCCAACCTCATCTTACCATGGCAGGGTTAGAGGCACAGGCTGAGCTCTGCTTTGTCGGCAGGACGCCTGGCAGCTGCTGTCCCATTTCAGAGGATCATTTAGAGCCATGACTGACAGGCAAGATAAACCAGTTGGATCACCACACCCTACCCAGGAACGTGGCCCTGTCACTGAGCACTCACCTGCATGCAACACCCAGCTGCAGGAAACAGTTACACCATAGCAGTACTTTTTCCTGTTTATGATGTTAGAAAGGATGTAATTTGTCTGCAATACTTAAAGACTTTTGAAAACCTAAAATATTGGCAAGAGTGTTTCATATCCATCTCTTAGTGAAGAACTGAGGCTACATCCTTTAAAGGCAATTCAGTTCCACTTGCACAAAACTACTTATTTAAGACAGCAGCACTCCAAGATGTTACTAGTTCGACTCTTAGTTTACCTGTGGGATACGAAAGTTTAGATAAAGGTATTTGACATTAAAATTAGTTTGAAAGAAAAACATCCTAACAAGTTCCTAAGCCTATTTGCTTTTCTTAGCATGACAGGCTTTACAATATTTCTTGTAATTCTCTGCTTCATGCTTTGTTCAAAACTTCCTGATTATACTAATAAAATAATGCCGAAAGCACACCAAAAATATTTTAATAGAGTCAAAATTAAAGTATCGGATCTATTACACCAGCCAGCCTTTCCCCTCCACTAGAGAAGCATTAGAGCCTTTGGACATCTCATTTCAACAAGAAGGTTATTTAGTTCTTGAGTTTGGAGTAAAGTATTTAATCACCAAAGGATTTGCAAATTACACATGAATATGCATGTAGCACTTCTCACCATGACATAAATCCTATTGTATATTTATGAATGGATTGCTTTGCCTCCAGCTTCTACATGTATATAAACACAGGTTTTAATCTTCAATTCCTTCCTCCCTCCCTTCTTAAGAAGTTGCTTAAACAAATTTGCATTTTTGGAATCTATTACCTACAGGGTATTTCTTGCCTTTTTTTTTTTTTCTTCTTTTTTTTTTTTTAACTCCATAAACCTCCTTCTCCCACCAGGCAAAGTGCTTCTTACAAAAGGCTTTAAAGACCCTGCAAACATGGCCATAAGGGAAATAAGCAACAGTGCTATAAGGCTTGGGAGAGAAAAAGTTGAAGCAACAATCACTGGAAAAAGAAGTGCACCAGAGCTGGGAACACAAAGGTATAAAATGACAGGTCAACAGCTTGCCTTTGACTGCAATGCCACTAGCTAGGGGGGAATAAACCCTCCATAAATATGGAGAATGCAACATAAATAATAAAACCGTTGTTGTGAAATCCCTAATTCATACTGACACAACCTCATTATTCCCTACACCTCTGAACAGGCATGTAGGTTAGTGACAAAGCAGCTGGACCAAAGCAGCATTCAGCAAAAACAGTTAAGAGGCAGTACTGTCATTCAGAGTTGTTGCCACACAACTGCCCAGCTACTCCAGACAAGTAATTCAAACTATAAACCCTTTAAAGGGCATTGTTAAAATTATTGAACTCCATCTGTTCAGTATGAAATCTGACTGCAGAGGAACCTTACCAACATGCCACAAACAGAATTCCAAGCCGAAGGGTTATGGGTGTGAATACCACTTGGGCTGTTCTCATTTTTTACTACACAGCAGAACCCCATAGCCAGGAGCTAACTGCACCAAGTGCCACCTTCTTTCAAGGACCTGGTGCCACTTGGCTCTGGTCAGGAAACCAGAGCTGCTTCCTGGGGCTGTGGCAGAGACACAATGGGATGTGGTCTGACACAAGACCAAACCCTCCCAGCCCCAAACAGGCAGGTCTGAAGCAGGCTGTGATCTGCAGCATGCTCAGCTGCAGTCATGTGTTCCTCCACTCATGGAGAGATCTTTTCCTGACAGGAAGGAAGAAGCACCACAGCACCTGACCCAAACCCCACAGTGACTGCACTGGGAAGGACCAGCCCAGCCAAGCTACTGAAGATGCAATCCAGCTTGTCAGAGCTGCCATCCAAAACTGCAAGAGCCTGCATCTGGGAAGCATCCAGGAAAGAAACCAGGAAGCATTCTGGGGTATTAGCTACAGACTACTGGACAAATAGAGAATAAAGATGAGAAAATTCAACAGAACATTTGCTTTAGGGATAAGAGTAGCATTTACAAAAGATGTATGAAAACAAGCCTGAGTTGAAGACTCTGTGTGACCAGTTCAGTTGCAAATTTGTCTTTGCAAACTAAGATTTTTATCCATGCAACCTTTTTGTAAATGACCATGCTTGGCTCTTGCCATGCACCTCTCCCCTTCCATCCACACAATCTTCTCCTGAAAAGAAATCTTAAAAAGGAAGTGGGAGTACTGCCCAAGGAATGTAAGAGAAGCAAATGAGATATGCTTTAAGACAGTATTCCCATTCAGGTTATGCTTTCATTAGCATCAGGGGGATGATGGCAGACATCTTCTAAACTGGATTATTAGTAAACCAGTTGTATGAGAAACTCACCATGGCTGCCACACAGCAGTCAATGAGTAATTAACAGATGGCAGATAACAGTTCAGAATTACAGACCAACTCAGCTGAGTTTTCACATCCAAATTTAAAAAGAAAAACAGAAAAGAAATTTAAGACATCGTACAAAACTTCAGTGCCACAGAAAACCATGGGATGTGGCAGAAGCCATGACATTTCACTTCCCTCCACATAAAATACAACAGAATAACACTCAGTGAGGGCTGCAAGGATATCTCTTTGCCAAACAAATCTGCCATGTCTCGAATACTGGAAAACTTTTTGATAACTAGCTGTTAAACAGCCTAAAGCCTTCTATGTATGTGTCCATTCTAGAATTAAAGAGTCCCATCAAGGCAATAACTTGTGTTAACTCTGATGATTAGACCTTGTGGTGTGACATGAGCAAAGGAACATAAGATAAATAGCAAACCTGGCTTACTGCCTTGCTGGCTGACAAGTTATTTAGGTTAGCTGGATATGGGGATGACTTCAAGGAATTTCAGAAAAATCTAAACAAGTGGGTCAACTAACAGCTGAAATGGAGAGAGACCAGATGTTGAGGAATGTTGAATAATATACTGAATGGGAGAGTTCAACCTCTTTATTCTCTGCAGGGTTAACACACCACTAATCAAATACACCTGAGCACCACCACATCCATGCCCCAACAAAAAAGCCTGTTCAAAGTGATGATTTAATTTAAAGTTTAACCGTGCCAAAACTCTACAATACCAAATGTTATTCATGCTAAAAATATTAATTTTAAAAAAACCCAAAAAACCAAAAAAAAACCAACCCCAAACCCTAAAATTCAATATGAAAAGCTCAACTGGAATTCCATACAGTACAGGTAATCAGAACTTAGGTAAGTCTTACTACTTCTTTTCTAAAAATACCCAGCACCAGCCAAGATAGGCCACCAGCCTGAGATGCCTCACAGGATACAAGCTGGATAATTCACAGAGCTGCATCATATGTGACAGCCAAATACTTTCCTTTATCATCCCCACCCAAACCCCTTTAGGATAATTTGCATAAGCGGCTGAAACATATACTCAGTGTTTCAAACAGTCCAACAATGGAGCCAGTGTCCAGGATGAAGAAGCCAGGAGATGCCTCCTCTTCACTCAGGTGCTGTGGTGTGACAGGTGTCATGGTGCCAACCTGCATGAGCCCCTCGAGGATGTCCTATGGGATTCATGCCCCTGATGGCCTGGAGGCTGCATGGCCAAGGGGACAGTGCAGCTGTGCCTCCAGAAGATGTGCTGGAGGCACAGCTGGCTCGTGACATCCAAAGCTGTGCCTAGCACGAGCAAAATTAACCACTAAATTATCCCCAGTATGGTTTTACAGAGCCGTTCACGGGTTACCTACAATATCCTGTGTTGAGTGAAGGATCCAGAAGGTTATTTTACCCACTTCTGTTCCTCTGCAGGCCATCCTCCCTGTGGGGTAGGGTTGCGAAGGATGAAATAGCAGAGAGCCCTCTCCTTGGCAGGGGACTGCCCTTGCTCTGAGTATAAGGCCATTAAGGCAGTTGAAAGTCACATATGAGAAATCTGCAAGCTGTTGCAGGGTCATTTAAGTAATAGTTTCACTTACATTTCAGTTCAAAGTAGCTGTGTGACCACCTTACATCTTGACTCTACGCAGAGCAGATATGAATGACTGCCTCTTGCAAATCAATACTGTTTATTGCGTGCTTTAAATCAATAAAGCTTCCCTCCGTAGAGTACAATCTTCTAAAATAGTAATTAGGCATTTGAGGAGAACCAAACAGTTTCACTAAACAATACCATTAGTCCTGAAATGTCAGTTTGACATCTCAGCCAGAAAGCACTTTGTCAGAACTAATTAATCCCTACAGCACCTCCATGAGATTGAGAAAGCAATTCATCTGCTTTTCAAATGTGTTGGGTACTTATGCTGCAGAACATCATGACTGGGGTGGAAGCCGTAAGTATCAGCATAAATTGAGAACAAACCAAGCCAGGAGAACCCATCCAAGAGCGTGAAAAACACAGAGAACACTGACAGCTGTAGGACTTGGCTTCTTTGCATCTTCCTGTTACACACCAAACCTCCTGTGAGTATCTGGAGAGTCTTCCAGATGCCACTTCACTGAATGAGTGGCAGTGAAAAGCAGTTATTTTTCTGCAGGGAGCAGTTTTGCCCACTGTTTGTTCAGCCAATTATCTACGCATGTAGCTTTAAATGAAGGAGGGAACAGTAACCTTAGGCTCTGTGAACAAGAACTGAGCTTAAACTGCTCAAATAAAGCCAAGTCCTCATTACCACAAGCAAAGCACGTAACCCTACTCAACAGGTCTCACGAATGGCAAGCAGCCAGCATGGAAAGCGTTTCTCTCCAAGGAAGTGGTCGGTCTGCATAGCTCTCCTGCAGGTGCATGCACTAGCACTTGTCTACACACCTCCACCTGACTCTGCCAAGCTGCTGCCACCTCCCTTTATTGATTCATTATTCCAGCTAACACTTGCCCTGCTGGTGCAGCACTCAAGGCCACCAGGTTCAGCCAGCTCTGGCACAGGGAGACCAGCCAGGCTTTCCCAAGCCAGCTGTATGGTCTGTCTCTCTCTCTGAGAGAGGCTTGAAGGTGTCCCTGGGACACAGCTGAGTGCCAAGCCCAGCCCAGGACATTTCCCTGCTGTCAGCCGTGAGCTCAGCAGTGTCCGTGACACGTGCAGGAACGCACTGTGGGGCGGTGACGCTGCTCAGAATGCTGAGCACAGAGCAAGGACAGCCCTGGCAGCCTGCAGCCACCTCCAGCACCTCACAACAGCAATCATTTCCTAATACACTCCTCCAGCAACTGAGATTAGAGCCAGTCCCAAAGGTGGACAGGTGGGTCAGTGACAGGAACCCCTGAGCCACCTAGCAAACACCACTTCTTTACGTACAAGTGATTTCATTAAACTCCTTTGGACAAATCTTCCCATGTCTTCCAATAAATTTTCTGGCACAATCTAGTGGAATTTAAATCAAATTCAGACATGGCAAATTTTGCCGCAAACTCATCTTCCCATAACTAGTGCTAGTTATGAAGCTGCCCTGTGAAGAATATCTTCAGGAGATGCTGTGCCTCATTGCTGGTTCCACATGGGCTCCAGCAAATGAAAATCCATTCTTCCTGTAAAACTCGATCAGAAATCATGGGGCAGAGTTAAGCACCTGGGAACACCTCCTCAGCTGGGCTGGCAGAGAGCCTGTGCAGGTCAAGTGGCTGGGGAGAGTTTCACAAGTGCACCCTCAGCAGCACTGCCACCAGAGCCAGCCCCACTCCCTGCCCTCCGAGCCTCCCAGCTCAGCCCCAGCTGTGCCACCACAGGTTTCTGCACAAGATACACAACCTGGATCAACTTTCTGCAGATGAACCCAGACAGCAAAATTACATTTTTCAGACAGACCAGCTTCTGGAGGTCACTCCCTGCACTGGTACAGAATTTTACTCTGGCAAAAACAGCAGCTAAAGGTGCCGCAAAAACAACAGCACCAAGAACCTGTCCCAGATGGCCAACACTGCAGCCACCCCTTCCCTGTCACACTCACATCTTCTGGAATTTACTAGCCAATTTCCTGCTATTCCACTTGATATGAAAATATATGACCTACATAGGGATGGAATTGTTGATTCTGTTGCAAAATAAGTTTCCATTTAGTGGCAACTTCTAACTTCACATGCTGTCAGTTTTTGAGGCAAAATTAAAGGAGTGAACTTGTGAGCAAGATGACCTTGCCAGAGCAGAAGATGAAGCTCAACCTACATATTTCTAAACAATATGATTTACAGAGATTTCTTCAAAAGCATTTCTGATCCTTAAAGACTCAGAATTCCCCAAGATGCATTAAAAAGCTGCTGAGCTGAACAAAGCCTCATATTTTCCTTTTTTTTTTTTCCATGTTCCATAGGGAAGCAAGATAAAATGATGCTTTTTGTCATTCTAAAGTCACTGCCAACATCCTCTGTCTCTACACATGTATGCATACCACACCTTTAGCAGTGATGCCCTTGTTAAAAAACATTCCACCTGTTGCTTTCAGTTCCCTCCTTAGTGTGAGGTGAGCTTACACAACCGGCTCTGAAGGGCTTCAAAACATCCAGCTTGTCTGTGATGTCCGGGAGGGAAAAAAAAACATCAACCCTAAATCCCCCCACAATAATAAAGTCTGATCTTTTATAACTGAAACGGTGTGAGGATTTCAGTTCCAACCCACTTTTCCAATCTACAGGTGCATCCTCAGTTAAATCATCTTGGAAGACACTTGATATTAACAAACTAAAACAATTTCAATCATTTCATAATAGTCTCACTTGCTATCCTTGTCTCCTTATGTATTACCACCTACATAAACCAATTACTATAGAAAAAGTGAGAATAGCACAAATCCTACACATTGGGACACCTGTTCTGAGAGGGGGCATTTGGATGACTTTGAGGACTGCATTTTTGTCACTCCCTTCTGTACTCATAGAAAATGGTCATCAGCAGTTTCTATGGGCACACACTGAGCTGCCAGTTCCTTACAAAGCTGTCAGCTATTTTAGGGAATGCAGAAAGTAGAAAGCAGCAGATTCACATATATATGACAGGGTGCTTAGCTAGATATCAGCAAAGAAAGGCAACAACAGGCATCAAACTAGCAGCCTTCAGCTGCATGACCTATGCTGTTGGCACTAATGAAAGAGCACTTCTCTCCCCTGGTTTTTCTGTCTTGGAGAATTTTTCTCTCTTCTCCTTATGCTTTCTGATTTTCATCTACAGAAGAGCACAACGCCTTTTATTCCTGTTGCCTTTCATTGCCCTCCCTTCTTCCAGCCATTTTATTTTGAAGGATTCTCACATTTAAGTTAGCTATAGCAGCTTTATTCCAGTCATTAAAGTTATTCCACATTTAAGCAAGTAATCCAAGGAGTAGACAGTTACATACAAATTTTCAGCACAGCGCTCACATTTCTAAATCTTTAATAAAGGCAGTTTGTAGACCAAGTGTGCAGAGCAGACTGGGGATGAAAAGCTTAGAGATCAGAACAATGCAGAGACAATATTCTGCAACATTTCTCATAAAGCCTAGGAGGGCATGGCTAGATGATGGTACTCTCCATATCATATGCCTGGCTTTTCTCCACTAAAATCCTCAGGCTCAGCAAAGCTGAATCTTCCTAGTAAATAGGTATCCCTAACTATTTTAAATACACAAGATCTTATATCACATGCACTGGCCCTCAACATTGCCAGATCTGGTCACCTGCTGTGAAGGTTCATACTGGAAAAACCTCCATGTGGAATAGTAGCAGAATTTAGGTAGCAAATGCAGAATCTGGGCTTTTACTTAATGAACATTTCCCAACCCTTTGCAGCAACAAGAGCCTTCAAGAAATGAAGGGCCATCAACTAAGACACCGCTACCTCCCCAAACTGAAAACATCTGATGCTGTTTAGTAATTTCACCAAATTTAAGCTACAATTGCTCCTATTTCAATCGCTTTCATTCTCAACAGGAGTCCAGTGATAGAAGCAAAATGAGAAATTCAGTCAGCTCCATCTAAAATAATCCAGAAAAACCTGCCTATACCACCAGACCATAGAAAAGTGCAACAGAGATATTCAAGAGTGGGACAAATTTTCAGTGCATCCTGAAGCTTCTGTGTTGAAAGGCAAGGAGAAGTTTGAAAATTATCCTCTTACAAGACAGTCTGAAGGAGAGTAGAAGTTCCTGGTGTAAAGAGCTCAAGGACAGCATAGCATGGGAACAGTGATTTCCATCTCTAATCCTCACTTCTGACAAAAGCTGAACTCTCACTCAGGGCACTCTGTTGTTCAAGTGCTGCTCATGCTGATGCTTATGAACAGGCAGCAGCTGGTGCTGAAGTTTTGAGGCACCACTGGCATTTTCTGTTTGGCCACCAGCACAGCAGCTTCCAGAGCTTAACTCCCTGTGTTAAGAAAGCAACTGAGACAGCTCTCTGGCATGGTTTACCAACTATGTACTGGTGCAGACCTGAAAGGCTGGGCTTAGTTTTAAAACCAGGAATGACAAAATTTCTTCCCCAGCTCAATAAGGTTTGATCTCCTGTCAGACTGTATTCAATTCCTGATTTATCTAATTTCCAACTGATCTACCAAAAAAGGCAGCTATGTGAACTTCCTCTTACAAAAGGGAAAACACAGCAGGGTTTTGGATTTTTCCCCCCACCCGTTCAAAAGAATTGCCTTAGAACATTTTAACCTGAAATTCCTGTAACGCAAAAGACCTTGATTCTTTTCTGTTACACCATACCATAGGGACGGCAACAGTTAAATCACAAAATTCTTCAGACTATTTCATCTTAGATGATTTCCCAAAACCTTCCAACATCCACAGGTTTCTCAGGACTACCCTGAGTCGTAAAAGGCACAAGGTGAAAGTGCTCTGACCCATAGCAGCTTCAGCCAAGGTCCCAGGCACCTGAGCATCACTTGGGTCAGCCCTACAGGACAGAGAGATGCCACCAGGTGCCAGGACCTCCTCCTGGCAGAGTCTAACAGCACCTCTCACCAACAGCCCATGTGTCGAACAAGAACTGGAAAAGCACCATCCCAGCTTCTGATTTCACGGCCCAAGGCCAGCTGAGGTCCCACCTTACACCCCCTGCCTCCCTTCCCTGCCACAGATGCCCCTGTGCCCACAGCCAGGTCTGCTTCCCTGGCAGCCTGTTAAACCAACCTCAGCAGGACTGCAAACCTGCTGTCACAAAACAATGGGCTGGCCCATGCCCTGAAGCTAGCTGGTATCCCTGCTCATGTTTATTTCCACTAAATTAAGCTAGAATGAAAGATTTAGGGAAGGTTTAAAAACCTGTGTTCTATCTGTCACTACCAGTTGCTGGTCGAGTTTACAAAGTCCCCACTGACACTGAATTCACAGTGAGCCCTAACACACGGCTCGCTCCACATTCCTCAGACTTGCACTTCCACAGCCATGTTACCCAATATCTATTGATTTTTGCTGGGTTACACACAGAATGTGTAAGCACAGCACACAGAGCACTGCAGCAAATTCACAAACTAATGTCTTAGCCGCAGCAATTTTAAGTATAACTTGTAAAAAGCTAACCTTTCCAACATTTATACTTTAAAATACAGTGATAAAGTTCAATGCTCAGTGTGTAAACCCAAGTTCACTCCCCTGCTGGGAGCAGGCATTGTATGACCTGAGCTGATGAGAAATCCCCTATCAACTGGTTTTCACAAGCAGTGGTAATTACTTGGAAAAGAAACTTCTTTCCTGTATGGAGAGGAGAATTTCAGCTCATAAAAGCTCATGGTGCACCAGATGATGGGAAAGTATTGTGTCACATAATTGTTCTACTGTGGACCAATAGACTCTTCAAAACCTTGTGGATTTTCAGGGGCAGTGTCCAACACAGGTTGTTTCCTTGGCAGCACTACTGGAAGATGACTCAGATGCAAAGCTCATCAGGGCCACATGTATTCAGGTGTACTTCTATGTGCACAACAAATGTCATGTGATAGGAGTTATCAGAATGTGTTTGATTATTCTCCTCGGCAGTGGTGAGCAGGTAATGATTCTGTGACAGCTCAGTACACATGGCTAAATAAAGCACCCATTTAGTCACTTCAGTCATTCTTGAATCACTAACCAAGGACACACAGGAATTTTTATAAGCCTGCATTAGGCCTATTAGATTTCTCACTTGTCTTCATTCTCTGAACAAAATAAGGTTGCCAGGAAGGCATTCCCAATTTAAGCTTCCATCGACTTTTATGAAGGTTAAAGAAACACCTTGGAACAACTGTTACTGGCCGTTCTCAACCACATTCCTAAAACTGAACCCCAATAGGAGGGCCAAAGCCCTGGCTGGCAGGTTACATTTGTGTACAGTACACACAAGGATTATTCCTGGAATGCAGAACACTCCTTGAAATCTTGTAAAACTGGACAATCATTCACTTCCATGCTTAACAAAGAACCCATCTAAGTAAACCGAGCGAAGGCAAAGTCCTGACATCCCACCATGAATGGAAGCCCCTTCACGGAACTGATCGCTGGAGCAAGGGGTAGACAGGAACACAAACCCAGAAATCGCTCTCTCTGCCCCACAAAGAAAACGCTCACTGCCAGATGGGGAAGTATGTGAAATTTATCAACGACAAACTGCATAGTTCAGATTGTTGGAATTTCCAGCTCACTAGGATGGATTTTTGAGTTCCTGTTTCTGGGAACTTCAGCTAACAAAGTATCCACAAGAAATAAAAAAACTTCTCATTTCAATGGTGAGCTTCTTGCACGTTCAAACTGCCGTGCTCTGGCTCACCATGACTGCCTCAAGCCTGGAAACACAACAAGCTAGAAGAGACTGTTGCTTGGGAATGACCTCGGTCTTGAGCAGCACCCCGTTTTCTGTTTATCGTACTTTTCTAAGTAAGCGATGCAAGAAAATAACTACTCAGAGCAAGCGGGGAAGAAGGCGGCGAAGAGGGGCGATCGCAGACACACCCTGAAGTCAGCGACCTCCGCGATGGCCAAACTCGCTAAGGCCACGTAGCTGCTCTCAGAGGTGGCCCACGATGCGGGACAGAGCCGGCCGAGACCTCTGCGAGCCCAGCCTGCCCCGAGCCACCGCGGCGAGCCCCGGGCGGGCTCCCAGCCCCGCTAGGGCCGCATGGCCGCGCCGATCCCGGCCGCGGAGAGACCAGAGCGGCAGCAACACAACTCGCTGAGCCCCGGCATCGCTGCCCTCCGGTGAGCGGGCAGCCCCCGCTGCCCGGCCAGGCCCGCAGGTAACGCCAGCACCGTCCCGCCCTGCGGAGCCGGGCACGGCCGCAGGTACCGGGCGGGCTCGGGGCGACCCGCGCCGGGCTCTGCGCGCACACCGCCGCCGCGGGGTCCCCGCCCGCCGCCGCCGCCCACCTGTCGCGGGGGTCGACCCAGCTGGTGGTGCGGCTGCCGTGGTCGATGTAATACACCTTCCCGTCGTAGTCCCGCGCCTCCTCCCAGCCCTCGGGCAGCGGCAGCTCCTTCCGCGGCATGGTCCGCGCCGCCCCATGCACCGCCGCGCTGCGCTCCGGGGGCCGCGCCGGGGCTCCCCTGCCGCGGGCGGCTCGCAGCGGTGCGGGGGCCGCGCCGGCCCGGCCGCGCTGGGAGGCGCCGCCGCCGGGCAGCCTCACGTGCCGGCCCCGCGGCGGGGGCGGGCCGGGGCGGTGCGGGAGGGCGGCGGCGGCGACGAGCCCGCGGTCAGCGCTGGGCGCGGAGCCCCGGCCGCTCCGCCCGCTCACGCCTCCATTTCCTGCTCCGCCGGCGGCCGCGCCGCGAGTCCCGCGGCGGCCCCGCCCCCGCCCCGGCCACACCCACCCCATGGCCACGCCCCCGGGCACACCCACGGGCGCGCTGCCCGGCCCCGCGCGGTCTCGAGGTGTGCGCGCCCCCGAGCGCCCCGTGGCGGCGGGGCCGGGAGCGGGGACAGGGGACGGGGAACCGGAGACTGGGGAGGTGCCAGCGCTGGGGCTCGGGTACCCCGCGGGGCCGGAGCACCGGGCCAGGGCCGGGAACAGCTGCCAGAAGCGCGGCCCTGCTCGGCCCCTCCGAGGGGCAGCGCCGAGGGCACAGCGCGGGTGACAGGGAGCGGGTCGGGGCCGCTCGGTGCTGGCATCGCACGGACGAGCGCAGCAGCCCGGACGCCCTGGGCGAGGAATGGACCTGCCCCGGGTGCCCTGCCCTCGGGTGGCCAGGCTCAGGCTCGGTGGGCTCCTCGCAGGGGCTGGCGGGGAGCCGGGAGCCATCGCAGCAGCCCACGGGGGTGGCAGGGGCGACTTTTTGTGGGTTCCGGAGGGAAAACTCGTGGCAGCTGTAACGTGGATACGCTTCGGGCCGTGGGGAAGCCGGGTTATGAAAGTCGTTCGGGTGTCACAGACAGCCCCGGTGCAGCACACCATGCTGCCCACCCGCGGGCACGGACCCTGCCCTCCACAGCTTCTCTGCCCACGTTTCAGTCAGCTCGGCTCGAACGGACAGCCCACGACAGAATGTGACAGTGACAGCTCGTGCGGTGGCACGCGTGGCAGGAGGGGACTCTGGAGGTGGCACTTTCCCTGGCCAGCACTGCCCGGGCCCGGGGGAAAGCAGTGAGTTCTGTGGAGCTGCAGCTATTGAAACAGCAGAATGGAGCAGGGATCCCTGCCAAGCACAGGGCTGGAAGAGGAAACTGGAGGATGGGAAGAGGCGAGCCTTGAAGGGCTGGAGAGGAAAAGTAAAAGTGAAAAAGACAATTAGAAATAATATCTCACTTTTGTGCCAGATTTAGTGGGATTTTTTTTCTGACAGCCTGCTGGGAGTCAGAACTGCTAATTCTCTGGAGGCCGGAGCAGAATGCGGCAGCAGTTGGCTGATGAAGTGGTTGAGCAGGGAAGAAAATGAAGACAAGTAAAACTGAAAGTGAGGCATTTGGAAAATAGCCTGATTTAACCCCATTTTATCTGAAGCCAGGCTTGGTGTGGGCTACTAAATAAGTTGCTTTTATCAACAGCACTCGACACAAGGCTTTTAAATTAATAATAAATGAAGACTAAAGGGACAAACGCTGTTTCTGACCACAGCTCAAGCGGAGCTTGTGGTTTCTTTCAGCAGGGAGCACTGGCAGCACTGGGAGCCCTGGGAACACTGGCAGCACTGGGAGCACTGGCAGCACTGGGAGCCCTGGCAGCACTGGCAGCACTGGGAGCCCTGGCAGCACTGGGAGCACTGGGAGCGCTGGCAGCACTGGGAGCTCTGGGAACACTGGCAGCACTGGGAGCCCTGGCAGCACTGGGAACACTGGCAGCACTGGGAGCACTGGCAGCACTGGGAGCCCTGGCAGCACTGGGAGCACTGGGAGCATTGGGAGCACTGGCAGCACTGGCAGCACTGGGAACACTGGGAGCACTGGGAGCATTGGGAGCCCTGGCAGCATTGGGAGCCCTGGCAGCACTGGCAGCACTGGGAGCCCTGGCAGCACTGGCAGCACTGGGGGCACTGGGAACACTGGGGGCACTGGGAGCTGTGCCGCTCCAGCGAGCAGACACTGGCAGCGCCGGGAGCCCGGGGCCACTCGCTGTGGCTGCTATTTTCTCTTTTCTGCTTTTGATTTCCTGGATAATGGTGTTTCTCTTTTTGGCAAATGCTCAGCAAACTTCTCAAGACATTTCAAAAGGGAAATGTGGCAATAGGAAAAAATCAGCAGCGACCAATGTTTTTAAATGTTACAAGAGAAGAAGTAAACAGCAAAGTGACAACAAATTATTGTGTATTTTCATGGTCCTGTATTTGTGGTCTTACGTTCTAGCACAGAGATACTTCCAAAAGGCATGTTTATTTTAAAGCTTTTTCCCCCCAAGTTTTTTCAGAGCATATGTAGAGCATATAGCAAAAGACTGTATGTAAAGAAGCTGACCAAATACCCTTTCTTTCCCAGATGTCATCAACTCTATTTAGAAAGAAAGTAACTGTGTAAACTTTTTAACGTAATTGCTTTTGAAATAAATACCTCAGAAAATATTTGCAGGTAGTTCTGACTCAAATCAAAAGATTTTATTTGTCCACTCCTCTTTATTTATTAACTCAGAAAAACCCCAATCTGTCATTGAACCATATGAATTTATAAATGTAATCAGGAATGTGCACATGGTAACTTACTCCCTTTTACCACTTACACTCACAACAAAAGAATTCAGCGTTATCAGAGTCTGTTTGAACTGTAAAACAATAAACAAACAGGTGATTGTTTTCTCATGAGCAAAGAAGAGGAGGGTTTGGTTTGTAGGTAAACTCTTACCTTATGTGAAAAGGACGAACAGAGCAGAGAACAAAGTCTGTAGAAAACTAATTTTTTTTTGCCCTGGGGTCAACATGTCCAGCATGACCTCATGTGCTGCAGCCCCCAATCCCACCAGAGTCCACAAGAGGCTGGTTACAAGCTGCTCAGTAACAGGAGCTGCCTTTATCTGCTGGTGGTCTCTGTTCTGGAGAAGCTGGTTGCTTGATACTTGGGTTTCTTTTTTTCCTAATACATTCAAAAGTCTCTAGTTTTGTACTCGACACTTGAAGCTCTATTCTTAATTGAGTGCAAATAACAAAAACTCAAAGGTGAAAAGTGGCTGAGGCACAATATTGGTCTCTTAGCCAACAGCTTCAGATATCTGAACTGAAAAAGGAGAAAAAAATGGGTTTAAATTCAATTACAAGGAAACTATTACATTTAGCCAAAATACTACCTTTAATTTATAACCTCCAGTATTTTTCAACCTGAAACACGGTATCATTTATGTGGAGAGCTCCCTGACCAGTCTAGAAACCCGTTTCCCTATCCTGCCCATGTCCAAACTGTATGCCAATGTTTTTCTGTTTCCAAATGGAATTATATGTTTTAGAATGGTCAAAAACCAGGTTTGGAGCAATGGAAGGTTTCATTGTGGAAATAGCCTGAAGCTTTCTTGCTTGCAGAAGCTTTTTCCAGCCCAGCAGGAGGAGCAGAGGTGCCCAGGAGGCAGGGAAGAGCGCACACAACCTGCTGTACCTTTCCAGTACCAACATGAAAGGGATTTTCTGTAAACATTGGCAAAGCCACTTCATTGTTTTCTTTCAAACTACTCCTTAAAAGACCCATTGCTGGAGGCCTTAAAAAAAAAAAGAAAAAAAGAAAAAGAGGTAGCTGACATCCGCAAAGCCATCCTGTAGCTCTGGCAGGTGTCGGCTGCACCATGCCCAGTGTCCCCTGGCACCGGCAGCCCTCGCTCCAGACAGGGCACTGTCCCTGTGTTCAGGGCACTGTCCCTGTGTTCAGGGCACATCCCCTGTGGCACAGGGCTGGAGGAGGGACGTGAGGCATGGGGAGAGTCACAGCTTCCTGGGGCAACACTAAACAGGACCCGTGCAGCAGGTGGGTTTCCTAGCATGCCAGGAAACCTGCTGGCTGGATTCCTGTGTGTTTTGTCTTCGTGAAAGTGGGTCCTAAGAGGTCCCTGAGTAGTTTTTTTCGTGAAACAAGATGCAGTAGAATCACATAGGTCACATAGATTCATTAAGGCTGGAAAAGACCTGGGAGGTGGTCAAGTCCGCAGCGGTGGAGCCATTAAAAGGCTGCTATGACCCAGGGTGAGGTGCTGCAGTCTGTGGGACAGTCCCCAGCCACTCCTGGGTCAGGGTTCTACCAGGCCAGGTGTCAGCATTTACACCGGTGCACACGCTCAGGCCATGCCCTGCCACGGGCAAGGCTGGCTCCAAGAGAGCAGCATCCTTGCCAGCACAGTTAACAGGCAGGAAGCTCTGTCAGCTGAGCTCTGCCTGGGAAGAACAGGATACACCGCAGGACACCTCTGACAGCTCCTGTGATTCTGCCACAAACGTCACCTGGCCACGGGTTTACTCTGTGCTGCCTTCCCGATCCTTGGCACTTTGTACACCTGCATCAAAGATCTTTATCTTTCAGCAAACAAGCCTGCAACGAGGGAATAAATTCCTGACTGTGACCTTTGGGTGCTCAGATTTTTTTTTCACCTATGAACAAAACAGGTTCGGGTGGTTTCTTACCCCAAAATAACCTTATCTCTGTTGCTCTGTTAAGCGCTTTTGTGCCCACTGCAAGTACTGCCATCATCCCTGGACATCGCTGGGAAGTTCAGGTGTCTTTGTTCCCAGAGTGTGTGCTGTACCTTGTCACATGCTCTGTGTGTGTGTGTCTGTGAATCTTCTCCCCTGCAATAATCGGGAGCTGCTTAACCCATCTGGGAGAGCATCCCAGTGAAACCGGAGCTGTTGGTGCCCGGCTGTCCCCTGCAGGGCATCGCAGCTCTTGGCAGCTGCCACCCAGGTGTCACCCAGGGGCCACCAGCCCTCGGGAGTGGCCGTGGGGCCGGCACTGAGCTCACAGGCAGGGACAGGGACAGGGACAGGGACAGAGACAGGGGCAGGGACAGGGACAGGGGCAGGGGCAGGGACAGGGGCAGAGGCAGGGACAGGGGCAGGGGCAGGGGCAGGGACGGGGCAGAGACAGGGACAGGGACAGGGGCAGGGGCAGGGACAGGGACAGGGACAGGGACAGGGGCAGGGACAGGGACAGGGGCAGGGGCAGGGACAGGGGCAGGGGCAGGGACAGGGACGGGGCAGAGACAGGGACAGGGACAGGGACAGGGACAGAGCCTGCCCTCGTCTGCCTGCCCTGGCCTTGCTGATGGGAATGAGTAATGGGGCCCGACGGTCACTCCCAGTTATAAAAGTTTACAAATAATGGTTAATAAATTTCCATCAAGCTGTCACGGAGATCACAACTGCCAGGAAAATCAATTGGTTTGGTATATATCGCTTTTTTTTCCACGGGCTCATGATTTGCTCCGCGGTCAGGGAGAACTCCTCCCAGCAGCAGGATTGTCCGGCTCACACGTCAGCTCCCCAGCCACGGCGCTCACCTTTGTGCCCGGAAAATGAGAACTTTCGCATTGCTGCCAGCATGACGTGTGGCTGCCCCAGCAAGAGTGGCCTGCCACCCCAGCGGGCGGGACAGAGGGACACGTTCGGAGCTCGAACACAGGGTGTGACAAGTGTCCTTTGCTGCCCGGCTGCAGCTTGGGACAGAAATGTGCCCAGCATACACTGGTAATCACCCTGGGCTGCACACACACCCCGGTGTCCCCGCGGTGTCCCCAAAAGCAGCGGGATGGATGTGCAGCCCCCCAGGTGTGCCTGACCCCGGGCAGGGGCAGCGGGAGAGGCTCGGCTCTGCCAGCACGGTTTGTGTTTCTGACCTGACAGATGGGTTTTCCTCTTGAGTGGGGCTCATCTTACCCCGCGATAGCGGCGGCAGGGCGCTGCAGGTGGCATTTCTGTGCTCCTGCCCCCGGGCTGGCACTGAATGGCACTGGAGGGACAGCGGCCATCGTCCCTCCCCGCGGGACCCCGGGCTGTTCCCGTGAGCAGGCTGCTGCAGGGACAGGAGCCAGGTGTCCCGGTCTGCACAGGGTCTGCTGAGCTCAGGTCCTGCCCTCCGGGGAGCAGGACCAGGTCAGGGAGCAACAAAAGGAGCGCGGACATCCCTGTGAGCTGTGGGGATGCACCCAGGAGAGCCCAGGGCTGATGGCACTGCCAGGCTGGTCCCTGCTGGATTGCAAGTGCCGTGGAAACTGGGGGAGGTTTGAGGCAGAGCAGCTGGTAAACCAGAGGGTCTTCTGCCATGCAGGGGCACAGGGTGGAGAAAAGAGCTGATGGGAGCCTCACGAGGATCAGCAAAGGGAAATCAGAGTCCTGCAGAGGAATAACCCCAAGCACCAGTATGAATGAGCTGGAGGCCTCCCGGGCGGAACAAAGCTTTCCAGAAAAGGACTGGGGGACAACGAGTTGATCCAGAGCCAGCAATATGTTTTTGTGGCAGAGCAAGCCAGCAACACCTTGGGCTGGATCTGCCGGGGCATCAGCCAAAGGCTGAGCAGGATCCCTGTGCTCTGCTCAGCAGCAGCAAGGTGTGGTTGGAGGGCTGAGTCTGCCTCTCAGTGACCCTGTACAAGACAGACACAGATTGCTGACAGAGCCCAGCAAAGGGCAGGGACATGGGGAAGGGACAGGAGCATCTAAACAGGGGGAGACTGAGGGAGCTGAGGCTGTTCAGAGAGAGGACATGGCTCAGGGGGATCTCATCATTGTGTACAAGAATCTGAAGGGAGGAGTGATGACAAGAGAGTCAGAATTGTGACAGGGCAAAGGAAAAAAGCAAAGGAAGAAATAAAGAGAGCTCTTAATAAGCATAAGAAATACTAATTTTGCTGTGAGGCTGACTGAGCACTGAAGAGGTTGTTGTTGCCAACCTTGAAGGTTACTCATATCTCAGCTGGACATGCTCTTAACATGGGGTTATCCTCACCTGGGACACTCTGAGACCAAAGAAAGAACGGGACTCCAAGGCTTCCAGCAGCCTCCACCCACACCAATCCCTGCTTTTCAATAAGGGCCTTGTGCTAAGTGTGAAAACTCTCCTCTCATGTGCTTTGTCCCAAGGTTTTTAATAACCTGCCTCCCCCCCTGGCAGAGACCAAGGCATTGAGATGGGGATGTTTTCTAAAAGATCACTCAGGCTTCAGATGCAAGCAGGAATCTGGATTTTGTCTCTACAGAGAACTTCTGACAGATGAAAAAGTCTGTTTTATCAAGTAGAGCCAATTGAGTCAGTGACTATTGCTGACAACTAAAAATGAGATAGTTGAATTACTGATTTATAGCACTAATGTTTCTTAATATTTTACTTTCATTTATGTGATGGTTGCAGCTAGTGGAGTTTGAGGACACAGAGGTATTTGACACAGTCACAAGGCCTGGGTTTTAGCAGCATAGTCAGTGGTACAGCCTGGAGCCCTGCTGGCTGATTTTCCTTTTGTATGCAACCACCAAATTAGACTAAAGCCTGCCAAAAGCTGTCATCTAAAGATGAAAAACTTCTGTAAATGCAGTTTCTCCAATAGCAATGCTGCTGAGCTGCTGCAGCAGAGCACAGACAGCATTACAGAGCACTGCCTGCCACCTTCTGTACTCATGATGGCTTAACTGCCACTTCCATTGTAAATCCTATTTGTTAAGGATTTATAAATTGGCTGCATTCATTTGCTTGCCTGAAAGTTGGCACACAGCTCTCTCCCGTGGTGTTTTTACCACATTTTACTTTATTACTTGCTTTTTTTGTCCCTCTACTTGGCTCAGAAGTAGCCTGACTGTAAAAATTAAATCCTCCTACCACGCTACACAAGTATTTTAACAAACAAGGAAATGAGGGGAAGACTAACTTGTGCCATGAGATGTGTGTTTTGAAGAGCTACACCCCATTCCTGCTGCAGGAGGTGTGGGGAGGGCTGGGCAGGGCTGGTGGCACCTGCTGAGCTCCAGGAGAACTGGAGCACGTGGGTGGGTGCAGGGCACTGATCTTGCCCCTGCTGCAAAGCCACATTCAGCAGGTCAGAAGAGGCTCCTGGGGCTGCTGGTGCAGAAGGCTGGGAGCTGCAGGGTGCTGGCAGGCAGACCCCAAACTGTGTGTGGGAGAGGCTGGCAGGCTCCAGTGCCTGCCTTCCCTGCCAGGCTGTTTTCTTGCTGGTGATCTGGCTGCATGCCTGGCTCGGGTACCTGAGCACCTCACACAGGTGCCTCCACCTCTGTGTTTTTGCTTGTTTTTGGTGATTGTGGTGGGGAGGCTGAGCTGACACACTGAGCTGAAAGTCAGCTGAGATTAAAGTTATCAATTTAACCCTGGGCATGATGTCCCTGCTCTGAGGGTTCTGCAAAGCATTCTGTGATGACTTTTGTGTGACCCAGTCTTGGCTGCTTGTTAAATGCCACTTGCTCTTCCCAGCAGCTCAGGAAATCACCTGGCAGGTGTTGCTGCCGTACAGACACAGCTCATGACCACAGCCCCAGCTGTGCCCAGAACTGCTGTGCTGGGTTAGGCAGAAGCAGAAAATGCTTTATCAACACAGGGGAATTGGTGCTTTGATACTGGCAATGCTATTTGCCTTCCTAGAGCTCTTAGTCATGCTCAAAAGTTGCACATAACTGTGCTCATTGGGAGGTGACAGACATACAGGGGGAGGGAGACAGAATTGTTCTGCTATTACTGACCAAACCAAGCAGTTGCAGCAAACCATTTATGTCTGTATATTGGCACAACCAGCAGCAGATCCTTCAGAGACACACCCTGCCCATGCTCCTTCGCTGTTCTCTGTGGGCTGAAAGTAACTCTAATTCAGAGATGTGCAGAGTAGAACATCTTTTGCAGCTGTGTCAGCATCTGTACTGTGGTGGGTGCTGAGCCTCTTCTGTGGCACAGCCCTTGGAACTTGGTGCCACAGAGATGAGTTTGGTTCCAGAGGAGTGACAGGTTTCAAATGCAGTGAGTACTGTTTAAACTAAGCAATTCTTGTAAAATTCTATGCTGCAAGCTGTACTGGAAGAGGCTGGGAAGGACCTTTTATTGTTGGAGAAAAGTTCAGAGGCAGCTCAGAGGCAGAGGTTCTGATACCTATTCATTACACTTGCCTTAATTTGAGAGGCAAAATCCCCACACTGAACTGAGTCACAGTTCAAAGGTCACCTGAGTTTATGATTGACCTTTTTGTGGGGTTCTTATGTAAGATCACCAGATGAACACAGGACAGTACAATTCAGTGACTGAAACTTTACCTTTGGAATTTCTTAGGGCTGGACCCTCAAGGCTGTGGGTTGAAGATATTCCCATATTTTACCATTCTTGAGTGCTTGTTTGAGAACTATTGTGAGTCTGTTGTCAAAGGGATGAACTTAACAGAAAATACAGCACAAAGCAGTTAATGCAAATTATTCAGTGGGTTTCAATCCTGATATGGTTTTCTTGATCTCTTAAACAGGAAATGATTAACAAACATGAAGAGCCTTGGAAGGCAGTGTCATGGTCATGTTCAGGGCAGGTGAGGGATATCTGTCTCTTCTGTTCTTCAGCAGTGATGAGCCTGGACTACCTGAAGATCAGAGACGTGGGTTACAGACTCAGAATGATGTTGGCACAGTCCTTTCTATCAGGAAATTTCTGAGAGGTTGCCTTTCCCAAGGGATGGGAGGTGAAAACTGGAAGTGCCAGAGCCAGGCTCCCGTGCAGGTTTCAGTCTCACCCAGTGTGTGCTCTTGTGTCAGCCACTGAACTACAGGTGGAAAAAAACCCCAAAAAACAAGCCTAAATGCCTCTATTTATTCCCTTGAGAATACTGTGGGTCCACTGGTCTGGCCCAGCTTCAGGAGGAATGTCTGTGTGTGCCTTAATGTGAGACAACAGCCCCTGAGGAAGGCTGACAGGACAGAGCACTGCTGGGGACTGGTGTGGGCAAGGCAGTGCCAGGAGGCAAAGGCTGGCACCTCTGGGTGTCTCGTGGGCAGAACTGCCATCATGTGGCCAAAGTGCCACAGGTGCCACCTTGAGAGGCAAAGAGCTGTGGTGGTGAGGAGCAGGGTGTGCTGAGACACGTGCCTGCACTCACAGCCAGTCTGCTCTTTGAAATAAGTCAGGAAATCAAACAGGGTTTTTTTCCAAACTGAAATACAAAGTTATAAATACTAAATTCCTTCAGCTACAGCAATCCAATAGGAAAAAAAGGAAATGTACTCTAATGCTGATTTTCCATCTGCTTTTAGCATCAAACAGAAGCCTATTCTTGGATTCCTGCTCTCTCTGCAAACAAGTCAGCTTGCACTCAAGTGAGTTGGGAGGGCAAACCCATGTTCATGGTACTTAGGCTGGCCTGAGCTCATGCTCTGTGCACTTCCAGGAGTGCTTTTCAGGCCATGTTCTTTGATGGGTGTCCTTCCTCTGTCCTGGTCACAGTGCTGTGGGGACACAGACACAATGTCACTTAAAGCCACCACTTCACTACTCCCTCATAAGAATCCAGTTCATGTTTCTTTGGCAGTGTCTTAGGTTAAGCATCTATTCCATATGGAAAAGTATGGCAAGGAAAAGAGAGGAAAAGCAGGAGCTTTGAGAGGAATGGGGGATACCAGTTTGAGGTGAGGAAAGGGAAGGTTGTGGAAAGAAAAAGGGAGAAACAGATGGTACCACAAGAGAGCTGGCCATGGCCACACTAGTCCAGTTATCTCCCTGATTTGTTAAGTGAAAACTCTTTAGAAGTGGCTCTACCAGTCAGCTGTTTTTTCTAGACATGAGAGAATTTAGCTCTTCTGTCATAATTACAAAAAATACAGCGATTCTTCCCATCTCTTTGGTGCACCACGCAAAGCTCTCTAAGTCAGCAGACACAGTGCAGTTTACTTGCCAAAAGGACAGGCTGGGTAGTCCATGCAGATGGGAGTGAGGCTGGGGGTCTGTATGGGAACGTGGGGAAAGTGAAGTGGCAGAGCTGGGAATGACCTCGGTCAGGTCCAGCACAAGGGTAGGCTGGGCCTAAGAGCTCAAGTGTATTGCTGGGGCTTTCCACACCAGCTGTGCTGAGCTGCACACTGCCCTTGGAAACAGGAGCTAGCCTGGATCAACGATCTCTGGTGAGAATTTAGCACCATCTCCCAAAACTCTGTTTAACAACGTCCTGATGGTGTATGTTAGTTTTAGAGGAAATGAGTAGGGAGTGTATCCCCTGAAATTTGTTGCATCTCCTCTGACAGTCATTAATATTCAAAGATGCTTCACTTTTAGCTTAACTGAGTTCTCTTTTGAAGTAGCAGAATCTCCAGTTTTGAAGAGTTTTAGCTTTAGGAGAATGGTAACAGAATGAAGGACACTGGGGACTGTGCAATTTCAACCCTCTCATTTCAACCCTCTCAAACTGCAAGAAAAATTCTATCGCAAAAATGAGCTAAGCAGCTTACCAGGACAGGGCCAGGTAATCCAGCCAAACTGCAATAATGCAAAGTGCCTCTACTTTGTGATTTCATGTTTTATTCCCCCATTATAAAAAAAAAAACCCACCTCTTCCTTAGGAGATTTCACTTGTAAAGAACAAACTACAGTAATTTCACAATTATAAGCCACACCTGATTATAAGCCACACCTCTCGGTAGCCAGATAGACCACGGGATTTGTCCATATATAAGCCACACCTGAATATAAGCCACACATTTTTTATTTTTTTTTTAAAGCCAGAATCCATGTGTAACAAGTTAACAAATGAGTAACAGAATCACTGCCAGCTGGGTTTGCTGTCAGGTGCTCAAGTTGCAAACAGTTTTCATAGACCAGTGAAGCCTTTAAAGGCAGCCCCAGGCGCCCTGCCTGGCTGGCTCTCACTTTTGGGTTGGCATTTCACTGGGATTTGTCCATAGATAAGCCGCACCTGAATATAAGCCGCACTGCTGGGGTAGGCTGGATTCTTCAATGAAAAAGGTGCGGCTTATAATCGTGAAATTACTGTAATAATGTAAAACACTCCAAGTCCTTCAGCAAAGAAGAACACCTGCAGTGATGGACAATCAGGACTTCACCTGAAAATGCAGCCAGACTTTCTCTTCAGAGGACGAGTGACAGGGCTGGGGGTGCCCATGGGGTGCTCATGTAGGTGTAACTCCTGGTCAGAGTGGAGTGGCTTTCATTTGCACAGAAAAATGAGATGTGCTTTCTGAGTGCTCCAGGTGTTGCACCACACAGGCACTGAACCGTTCGGCTTTAAAAATGCCCTGGAGTGAATTTATGCCCATAATCAACTCGAGCATCTCTGTTGCTATCATGAATCATTAAAAACCTCATTTGCAACCCCAAAAGCAAAACTGTTCTCAAAATTAAGTAGAGCTCCCCAGCTCCATACTTAAATGAGATAAAAGCTGCAGGACTCTGGGTGATGGATGGCTCCCTTTTATCATCACCAGGAGTGACTGTTTACTTAGGAGAGGGTCTTTGATCTCACCTCCCATTTTAAAATGTGGCAGAAATAAGCAATCTCCCAAAGAAGACTGATTTCATGGAGCCTTCCTGGCTCACAGCACAGACTCGCATATTCCATTTAATATTATGTTACTACATTTTCAAGCTGTTTAGAGGTTACTTCAGTGCAATTAAACTAATTCCAGAATTGAAACACAGCAGTTTGTGGGCTGCTAGTTGTGAGGTGCAGAGAGGGCATTTCTAAACCATTTACCAATTTTCTCCTGTGTCCTAAGCAGATTTTTGGGTGATGTGTGTGAAGGACTTTGCTTGCCCAGAGATAAAAGGACCAGGCCCCTGCAGGATCCATGGAACCACAGGAAGTCAATTCCACATACAAAATGCTGTGTGCATTAGAAACAGCCAGACAAGAATTGGTTTTACAAGATTTTGCAATGGAAGACAACTTATTCACAGGAGTTTTAGAGACTTTATTTATGTATAAACAATTTAAACACTTTGCCATAAATTATCTTTGCCTGTCTCTAGTCTTTGCTTAGCAGCAAATTAAAATTAATATAAAAACTCAATGAACAATTCATACATGTATATTACAAAAAAGTTCTTGTACCAAAGTTCTTATTAGACTTTTTTTCCTTTTTTTTTTTAAATTTTTTTTTCTTTTTTGTGGTGACCGTAATGTGATTGTCTCAGTTTCTCGACCAAACAAACACACTAATAATTTTTAAATCTGAAACAGTGATTGTGCCTTCTGGCTGATGTATGTACAGGGTGATCTGACGTGGTGCCCATTTGCAATAGTGTAACACAATGCCCACAGCTCTACTGGAACTGATACCAACAAACTACTGAATCTAAACAGACTACACCCTGTAACTGTGTTATACTGTCCACAATGGAAATCTTCAAAGACAAACAGAGTATGAAATTTATCTGTAGTGATTTATAGCCACCATTTTGAATGTAACTTTACACTCTGCCCTCTTTGAATAAGTTAAGCTTCAGGCCAGACAAGTGGAGGGTCAGAGTGCAAGTGTGGTTTTGTTACTTTTAAATATATTTTCCTTTCCTATTTCCAGTGCGCTCTTACTTGCATTTCATTTGTCCTCCAGTTGCTACACACAAATCACCCCAAAGTCATGTTTTAAATGCATCTGTATTTTGCTTTAAATGAAAACCTCTTGGATATTTATCAAACAAGCAGTCTGAATCATCTGTGTTTCATCAGCTGGTTAGTGAAAGTGGCCCACTTGGATTTCTTAGTTTGCTCACGTGTGAATGGAGTGAGGTAATACAATACGAGGCCTTCTTTTTGTTTCTCTTTAGACCCAGAACAAGTGGGTAATATTTCAGGGGTACTTTTTAATTTGTACGGTTAAGAGTTTTCAGTCTGGCTTTAGTCCACTTCAGGATGTGGTTTTTAATCTCTTGAACAGTAGCATTTAACTCAAAAAATATGAGCTTTTTTGCCACTTACTATCCCAGAGTAGCTCAGCCTAGTGCCCCCCTTTAGGTCTTCATCTCCTTAGGAGAGGAGATAACAGTTATGACTACTGATTCATCCAGCAAAGGATGACAGCAGGTTAATTTGTTACCTCTTTCCCATTTCATTCTGTCTTAAAAACTGGATGTTGCTGCTACTGTCTGCTAGCTCTGGGTACTGCTCCACGGGCAGGACATAATATCCCTCGTAACCTTGAACCCTTCCCGTGCTGAGGAGCTGCTGCCTCTCTCCGTCTGTCCATACGCGGCTGCCCTCGCGTCCGTCCCGCGCCTTCTGCTGCTCCTTGGCCCAGGCGGCGGCCAGGGCGCGCTGCCGGGCCTGCTCCAACACCCTGGCCTTCTCCTCGTCCAGCGTGTCGGCGCTCAGCCCGTAGCGGATGTTGATCAGCAGGGTGGAATACTGAAACTCCACGTTCGTAAACCTTCGAGTCCTGCCGCTGACCAGCAGCGTGGGCTGCGACACGGTGACGTTGATGCCGCTCTCCAGGACCTTTCTCCCGCTGGTCATGGCCAGGGTGACCAGGTCGCTGTCGGCCGAGCCGACCTTCACGAAGTAGTGGGTGTCCCTGCCCTCGATGCTGTAGTGCATTTTCTCCAGGTAGTGAGCGCCGTTCAGGACAGAGGCGATTTTCCTGCTGTCATCTGTGGCTATGCTGGAAACACCAGTGGTTACACGGCCTTCCTTCACGGCAAACATGATTCCTTTCCCCACGATGGGAGTGTTTGTGGCAAACCAGTGGCCTGCTTTTTCTCTAATTTTGGCATGTAATCTTTTAGATATGACCTGTCCCTCCAGAGCCATGAAAGCCTGGTTGTGTCGTTCTGTCGTCTGCTGCACTCCTGTAATTAGCTGGGGAAAGCAAAACAAAACAGAACGAAAAAACACCAAAGAAGATGCAGATCTGAACGTATTCATTTCAGAGACCAATAATGATCTTTGCTTTTTTAAAGAAAAATTCTACACTACAAAAGACCACCCTCAGTTATCCATCCATCCATCCATCCATCCATCCATCCATCCATCCATCCATCCATATCTTGCTCAGAATCAGGCAAATACCCATTCAGCAAATTATTTTGCTATCTGTGAGACCAAATAAAGTATTTCTTATCACTCTCTGTAGCATATATGCAACATACATTTAAATTTTGGCCAATCATGTAATGCCCAGTAGAAGAATAAGAAAGACCCAAGTCTAGCACAATTTTAATCAGAGCTGAAAACAAGCAGAATGAATGTATTAAAAGGTGAGATTTAACTTGTGGACACTTTTCCCCAGATATTTTCAACCAGTATATATAACTAAAATGTTTATGAATACAAGCTTTTCTGATAATAAATGATATTTGGGCCCAAAAGCACCAAAACTGTTCCTGAAGGGGGGGGTTTAGACTCAAATGACTTAGAAGCCTGAGAAAGTGGTTTAGGTTTTTATGATTATTTCTATTGTATTACGACAAAGATTACGTAAGCCTAGCAAAAAGTATTTTAGAATACTTTTTGGTTGGAATTGGCCTAGTACTCTTCTGAAGTTTAGTAAATGGGTTGAAATTCATTATAAAAGTTAAACTCATGTACTGCTGTCCACCCTTAACCTGAAAGTAACTGCGAATGCTGTAACTGAAGTTACATGGAGTAGCAAATCAAAACTCTAACTAGAAAAATGACAAATCATGGTGAGAAAACATCTCACAGGGTGAGGAGTAGATTCCTTTTTTACCAGTAAAACAAGTACCAACCTAAGTTTATTGGAACACATTCTAAGAGTGGTATACCAAAGGTACAGCCGATGATAAATTACCCTGACAAAGTCTCCCTTTGTCATTGCTAATCAAGTTAATCGAATTACAACTTGTTAATCAAGGAATAACTCAATAAAAGACAAACTAATGACATTGTAATTATGATAACAATGAAGGCTGGCAAGAAAGGCATATGTTCATTAGTATAAAATGTAGCTATACTCACTTCACTTTACACTGAATTAAGTGCTTGGCCTTCTGCTGTAACTATTGAAGAGCCAGTGATTCTATCTGCAGAGTGGGGCAAATTTATCCAAAAAAGTAATTTAATCTTTCTGCCTACCTGTCCATTTTCACATGCTTGACTCTCAGACAGCTCATATGGTGGTGACACAAAGTACATTTTTGCTCGAGGGAAACCAGGAATGATGTTGCTAAGCTGGAATCCAAACATCACCAACCAGCTCTTGACATCTAAAAATCAAAAGAAAGCAGCTAAGTGAAAAACACACGTGTTTAACAAATAGAGGAAATTAAAAAAAAAAATTAGGAAATCCATCTTTGACATCCTTAATTTCAAATAGCAACTGAAGTCACAATTAATATTATAGTGTGGAACTTTACAGGACTGTAGTAATCCACCATGAACAGGCACAGGAAACACTGTCTTAAATTCACCCTAAATAATTCATCAGGGACATACCACCTCTTTCATTCTTCTCCATTAGAGCACATGAATTATCCAAACATTTTACAACATACAGTGCTTGTTCCATCTCTGACACCTTCTGATGTGGCTACTTTATGTAACCCATAAACTGTATTGTATAATGGTATTTTATTAGGTTAACACTCTAAAAACATCTGCAAAGTCCTTTGGGGAAAGACATGGCTTCTCTTCTATGTCCTAGTTCTATTAGCTGTCATCAGGTCTCAGGAGGCTCCATTAAATGCAGTGAGAAGCTAGATTTGTAAATCAGATGTCTAAATTTAGGCACCAAGAATATCCTCCCCATCCCTCCAGGGAAGGTAGGAGCTGTGTGGGAGGGTTACAGCTCAGCTCTGAGGTGAGCCTCAGCAAGTTCCAGGTGTGGTTTCAACCATGAAAACTCTGTCCTCAGTTCTAGCTATAAAATCTAAGTAACTTAGTTAATAACAGTAATTCTCACTCAGCAGGTATTAAGAGGTAATTATGTATTTTAGTTATCCAAATGATAAGTCTTTTAACAAAAAAGAATCCATGACTCCATTTTACATTTCCTGTTCCCTGAATTCATGATAATTTTTGCTTAAAAGTCTCTCATGTCTTTCCCAGTGGCCATCTCTCTCCACTGGCCTACACTGGCTCCTGATGCTGACATTGCCACTTCTGTGAGCTGGGCTGTCGCAAAGCCTGTTTCCTCCAAATTTTTTTTTTCTTAGCCATTCTGACTCTAAAATAAGTAGCAAAATACTCTCTATCCATCTCCCATCACATGCTGCTTATTGTATTTTTCCTGAACCTTTGGCTCAGCACAGGGTTACTGCTCCTTATGAGGCTTCAATTTTATTTTATGGTAAAATGGTATCTCCTGAACAATTCACTTCAGCTACTTTAATTCCACAGAAACCAGAGAAGAGCTAATATACAAAACAGTTACTATTTTGCTGAGCCAATATGCTTTGCAGCACTGCACTTGCTATAGGAATTTGTTTTCAGCAAAAGCTGTGAATAAAGTGTCAGGGGTTAACAGCAAGAATGGACGGGGAGGGAGGGTCTTTGGTGGTTTTTTTTTTGTTCTCTGTTTTGGGTTTTGTTTTTTCTGAAAGATGACAACAAAGGTGTCCCCTTAATCACTTCTTGTCAAAGATAATCTGTTTAGTCCTACAGCAATAAGTATTTGCACCACAGCTAAAGTTTTTTACTGATTACAAGGTGTGCGTTGTCCCTGAATGCAACTTATCTTACTAGATTTCATCCAGTGGATGGATAAATTAAATAAATACAATTCAGAATGTAGCAAAACACAATAAGATAATGTTGAAAATCAAAAACAAAGGGTGGTGGATGAAAATGGGACTTTTGTTGAATTTAGGACAACGAGGCAATTTTAGTCACCAGTGTTTTCACACTATTAGATACAAATCCCATTATCTCCTAATTGCAAAGTAGCTCCGCTAGAACATGTGGTGTGTTACACCTACTATTAGGTTGCAATGTACTAATGAAACTTGCTACAATTTTCTTTGAAGGAAATGCACACTTTTCTTGAAATTCAAATTACTGCTAAAATAAAGATCGCTTCTTTTTAAAAATGGTATCACTACTCTAATTATTGTATACTGCATATTCAATTCTGGAAAAAAGCTTTTCCTGAAGACATATTAATTACCTTTCCTTTTACAAACTGCCAGCAGCTAGTTCAAGTACTGTGTGATGTTACTGAGTGAAAAATTATTCCTAATTAAGAAAGGGTTACAAGTTTTACACAATTCTAACATATGTGATCAAAACTACTTTTGTTTCTCAGCTCTACACAATCCATAACACTTATTAGTCATTCAGGATGAAATCATCTGAAAAAACATCAAGGATTTAATTTTAAAGACTAAAGACTGTTTGCATATTAAAAGTTAAATGGGAAAAAGAGGTCTAATTAAATCCATTCTTGGTGTTAAATCATAATGTGCCCATGGGCTCAGTCAGTATAGCTGATTTTGAAAGTAGCCCTGAAAGAAAGAGATCTGAACAGTTCTGGTTTGTGATTCTGAACCAACCTGCCAGTGATTCCTATATATGACCTCACTTTTCTTGATACAGAATTAGAATGAGCACTTCTTAATACAGTACTAGTTTAATCGGAAGAGTACTATGGCTGTGCTGAAATTTTATATTCAGACAATCTTATATTTATTTTTTCCCTCCATAATTCATCATGGCTTTTCACTTAGAGTCCTTCATTCTGGGAAGAGCAGTATGAAGGAATTAGAAATATCCAGTTCTTTTCATAGCCAAAAGAGGAAAATGGCCCAAACTTGAAGTGAGTACTGAGCAAAGGGCTCATAAGGAGAAGCTGGATTTCTTTCCCAAATCAGCTTCCAAGCTGTAGTGTTATGTATTATAAATGTGAAGAAGTCTCACCTGTTACATAATTCTTTAGATCCAGTTCATTGCTGAGAGGGTTGTTACTCTTGAACATGTACAGATTGAAAGGAGCGGGTTCTTTGCCAATATTTTTCCACATGGTGTAATCAGGAGATGTCCAGCGCCCAGCCAGGACATCGTAGTCCCTTTGAGTAAAATGCACGAGTTTGGTTAAAGGATCATACAGCCCTCCATGGAACCCAATGACCAGCTGGAAATCTGGGTTAGAGTCATAATAGATCTCCCCATAGGCCGTGTACTGGAGCTGTTTGATCATGAGGCCATTGATGCTGAACACGGCTAATGGAGTGCCTGTGTTATCAGAGGCCACGTAATACTCTTCCCCACTGCTGCTCTCCATTGCAAAGAGGTGGCCTTGCAGATCGTAGTACAAAGAGGTAATTTCGGAGTTGGAATGATTGTAGACATGAGTTACCCTTGTTGGGTTGTGAAGATCAGCATAAAAGTACTGTAGATGATGCCCCAGGTTGGTCTTGCAGGAAGCCCTTCGGCCCAGTCCGTCGTAGCGGTACTGAACACTCCACCCGTTTGCTTTGTTGTAAGCTCTTGTCAGGAGCCCTTTGGAGTTGTACTCAAACACATCTGCACCCCGCTGCCACAGGAACCCGTCGTCATCGATCTTGTATGGGATGTCACCCAGGCGCGTGATCCTGTCCCTGAGGTCGTAGCGCAGCGGCATCAGTCGGACGCTGTTTCCAGGATTCAGCAGGTGGAGGTTCCCGTTCAGGTCGTAGCTGTAGCGCCAGGTGGGCCTGTCATTGACTGCCACGCTCTGCAGCTGCCCATCTCCATCGTAGTCATAGGTGTACTTGGTCGTGTTGGCGTAGGGACCGAGTTTGAGCTCTCTTTTGGTCACCCTTCCCATGCTGTCGTACTGCACGGTCATCCAGTACATCAAGGACCGGAACATTTCGTACTGCACCTCCTTAATGCGCCCGTGGGTGTCAAAGTGCTTGCTCAGTGTCATAACTGCTGTGGTGATAATTTGGTTTATATCATAATAAATAACTCCAAATTTGCCAAAATGCTCTACTTTGCCAGAAATCTCATCGTAACGGTAAAGGTCAACTGGAAGAGGCGTCTCACTTATGATGGGTTTGATGCTTGCGATTCGGAAGCTGTTGTCATGATATGTATAATCAAACCTTGCATTGACCATTCCTTCTTCAGAGAACCTGTAGATTTGTTTGTCAACAAGAGGACCAATTTTCCGATAGCGAATCGTACAGGAAAATCCACCACTTTGCAAATTCACCATTTTTAAGACACCTGTAGTTTCATCATATCCAAAAGTAACCGCCGTGCTGTCATAAACAATTTCAGACAGCTTGGACAGCTTCCCATACTTGTAGAAGACTTGTCGGCCAGTACCTAAAAACAATGTTTTCAGAATCCTCCCGTCATCGCTGTAGTCAAAAATGACGGAGGCGTTGCTCTCGGGGGGGTTGTAGATATTCCTGATGTAGCCCACAGAGGTGTGAGTGGACATGCTGTGCCGAGCCACGCTGGGCATGGTGACGGCGTGCAGGCGGTCCGACGAGTCGTATTCGAAGATGTACTGTCGCTGACTCTGCAGCAGCAGCACCATCGACTGCAGGGGACACAACAACAAACGGATAGCAGCTATCAGTGAGCGGCCTGAGAGAGGGAACTGAAGAAAAGTTTACTGGAGAGGCACTAATGTTAAATGAGTACGAAGAGAATCAGATGCATTAGCCAGGGGCACAGAGCTGCTCAGGAATATTGTCAGGTTGTCAGATGAGAGGATCTGCTCCTTGGAAATCAATATGCTAGTGCTCCAGAGAAAGTGTAGGTTAGCAACCTGTGAGCTGTCCTCCCTGTAGGAGGACTTTTTGGTTTTATTTACCATTTTTTTTTTTTTTTTTTTTTTGCTGGGGGATGCAGAGGAGTTAGATAAATGACTTGATTTATCTTTCTGCCAGCAGTTGTAATTCACAACTGTTACTGTGAAATATGTGAGAAACTAAGCAGAGAACATCCGCTCTGGCTTACTTAGAA
This sequence comes from Sialia sialis, assembly GCA_009812075.1. Taxonomy (NCBI): domain Eukaryota; kingdom Metazoa; phylum Chordata; class Aves; order Passeriformes; family Turdidae; genus Sialia; species Sialia sialis. The sequence continues at coordinate 3,396,337 of VRYO01000617.1, read as the reverse complement.
AAAGAAGAAGGGGAAGGGAAAACAATATACAATTTGCAGTATTTAAGATGCTTTTATGACTGAAGTGTGCTAATTAGGCTAAGTAAAAATGCACTACCACACTTTCATTTAATAAGTAACAATTAGAGACAAATTACCTGTTTCTACATGAACATTTTGTCAGGTTAAGTAACGCATTTTTGGGTTTAATTAAGCGCAATTCATTGCGTTAATTTATTGCCATTCTATGGCAGGAAAATACCAAAAGACAGAAACCATGAACAAAATATTTCCAATTAAGAATTAGTCATATTCGGTTGACTAATTGAAAAATAAGGAATTTTGAGACCTGGGATGGCTAACAGTTGGGACACCCGTGCCAGGAGGTGACACAACATCACCTACGTTTTCCAGGTAGGTGTAGCTCCACACTTTGCCGTCGGCGAACATGCGCGACACGATCCTGCCCTGCTTGTCGATGTCCGTCCTCTCGCTCATGGCCCCGCGCTGCAGCCCGGCCAGGCGCCCGTTGAGGAAATAGGACACATTGACAGCAGCCAGGCCACTGCTGGGCAGCCACAGGAAGGGCCGGCCCAGCTGGTCGTAGATGATGCGCAGTGTGAATTTGCGGTGGTCGTCGTAGATCTTCTCTGTGCGGATGTTGCGGTCGTAGTCGATGGACAGCAAGTTCCTGCCGTGCACCTGCGGGAGGGAAGGAGGCTGCACTCAGTGCGGGGTGTCTCGCCGTCCCTCTGGGTTTACAGCAGGGAAATAGGATGCTCAACAGGGAAATCTTGGTGAAAAGTGTGGGGTTCCTGTTAACTGCCTTTTGCGTTCTACTTGGTGGTGTATTCAAATAATCTTGAGTCTTACTGGGGTATTTCCCATCTCACTGCAATATGAGCAGTGATATCCTACAGTAAAAAGCTTCCATTATGGCAGTGCAGACGGACATTCTGCACACCTAGGTCTTAAAGTGCAGAGAAACAAATTATTTTTGGATGGAATATTTTTCTATTTATTCAATTTTTCTACTTTCTATTATTTCTCTTTTATTTTTGTACTTCTGCCATATTTTTTTTCCATTTTCCCTACACTTCAAGAACAACAGAAGAAATTTTTTGTCTTTTTAGCCACTTGGCTTCTATAATTGCTTAGAATTATTATACTGCTTATAATTAATTAATTTACTGCCTTCTTAATTTGCTTTCCAAATATTCAATAGATTCTTCACTTGGGATGGGCTTAAAACTCCTGATCATACAGGCTGGGAAAGTTGAACTTCTAGTGTGGAAAGCAAAGATGTTAAATAAGTAGATTAAATATTTTTCTTCCTCCCACCCCCCTTTTTTTGTTACAATTTTTATTCAAAGTAGAGCATGAAGTGTTTAAGTGCCAAAGTTATTTATTTATTTGTTTGTTTATTTATTTATTTATTTTAAATAAAAGACCAAAACAGGCAAAGGAAAATAAGAATGCCAAATAGGGAGGCTTCTATTGAGAATTCTATAATGAGAGATACATAAATATATTCACTGGGAGGTAAGCCATAGAATTCAGGCTAATGCTGTAATCTGATAAAGCTTCTTAAGTAATTTAATTGTAGATGCATCATTAATAAAGTAGAAGTTTTTAAATTAGATATAATTTCAGAGCAAGGACTACTTGAAAAGTATTCATCAATTTCTGGGTATTTGTTCTTTAGCTTATATTTTACAGTGGCTTTGATAATGCAACATTTCCTCTTATCCAAAATTAAACTGTACATCAAACAATATGTAAATGAACCCTGAGCCTTTCCTGAGGACATAAAAGTTATTCTGAGATATATTCACTGGCAGGGGTAAACCCAATTCCCACCCCAACCAACTCAGTAGAAATTCAGTCATACAGACACATTGAAAATTAATACAGTTTTGTGTTTGTAAAGAAATAATTATTTCAAATTATCGCTCATTATCCTAATTTTTTCCATTAATGAAATTAATCTCTTTAACAGTTTGCATTTCCTCGGTGGGCAATTACTAGGGAAAAAAAGCTCTTTTCTGTATGTTTTCCCAAAGGTTATCCCAGCAACAACTTGCCCTGTGATTCACAGAAAAGACAGAATATTTTTTATTATAACACCTTGGGGCAAAACAAGTCATATTCTGCTCTCCCATTGCAATGAAAATAAAGCCAGGGAAGCCAAACTCAACATCAGTAGTTTCTCAAGTGGTTACTCCTGCTTTGTAGGATCAACCTTTATGGCAGAGACATTAAAAACCCCTTTTCATCAGCAGAAGAGAACTTTGACTGGTCATAAACATTTAGCTATAGAATTAAAGGGTTAGTGCATGACCGAAATAGCCCAATTTCTTAAGGGTGAGCAGATTTTCTAAAAAGAAAAAAAAAGTCTTTCAGAAAGATTATGAATAGAATTTTAGCTTTGGGGGTTTTATTTGTTTTGGTTTTTGGTAACTTCTGAAGCTTCATAAATCAGTTAGGATTTCTGGGTTTTGTTCCCTCCATTGCAGTAACTGCATTAGCAATCTATCTGCATGAAGGAAAGTCTGACTCCAGGAATCCTCTCTTCTCTCAAAAACATTATAACAGTTATTTGGTTTTGCCATAGAAAACCAAACTTAGTAGGGTTTTAAAAATGATTACCCACACAAGAGCTATGCACACATGCAAACATCACTTGGAGATGCACACATGAACATCACCTGCTTGGATAATTCAGTACCTTCATCTGCATTTGTAAAATAAGTAAAACCAGAGAGTGTAATTGCAGCATCATATTAATTATATGGAAACCCAAACAGGCTGACTAACTCCCACCCTTCCTGGGAACACTAAGAGCAGTCACAAGGATCATGACTGCAGATTACTTGACAAGCCCTTTCTCTTTTGTTCCCCACCCATGTGCACACCTGCTTTTCCCTCAGCTGTGGACAAGCCCTTTGTGCCTTGGAAAGCTCTGGCCACAGCAATCACTTCCATGATGCTGCACCACCATAAAACTCTTCAGACAGGAATCTTATCAGGACTTTATCTGAAACTACAGCAAGTCACTGGAGGTGTGGTGCATCAAACAGCAGCAGACAGTGAGTGGGATAAGATAAAGGTGCAGTTCCTCTCTCAGCTCCATGAGATGTGTCCAGGTAGGTGTGCAGATTCCAACGTGTCCCTGGATGTGCCTAAAGTACAGGTGGGCAGAGTCTGGGCTCAGGCAGCCCTGTGTCAGGGCTCACACCACCAGCCCAGACTCTGGGTTGGAAGGGACCTGTGGATCACCCAGCACAATCCCTGTGCACTGAGCAGGGACTTCTTCAGCTGGAATGGGCTGTGCAGAGCCCTGCCAACCTCACCTTCAGTGCTCCCAGGAATGGGGCATCTACCTCAGCTCTGGGCAGCCTGTGCCAGTGCCTCACCACATCTCCATAGAAAACTCCTGTATAACTACTTGAAATCCACACTCTTTTAGATAAAGCTGCCACACCTTGTCCTATCACAACAGACCCTAAAAAAAGTCTGTCCCTATCTTTTTTACAAGCCCCCTTTCACTACTGAAGCACAATGGCATTGGCTACAGCAGAAATCCTCAGAGCACTGTGGGTGAAGAACACAGCTAAGAGGTCAGTCCCAAAGAATGGCCACCCCTGCAGTCACACTGGTTGTGAACTGGGGCTCCAGGAGGTGGCCCTGGTGCTCTGTCAGCTCTGCAGCAGTGCCCTGCTCTGTGTCCCTCTGTGCCACAGCTGCCCCTGCCTGCCACCTGCTCCCCACAGCGTTCCAGCACACTTGCTCTGCTTCCCTCACTAAACAATTTATAAAGATGAATTAGAATAAATGAGATGCAAATAAATTCTATGCTTTCTCTCTCGTTTTCAAATTTCATTTTCAGTCCACTCAACCTGTGATAATCTCATAGTGATTTTCATTTAAAAGAGCTAAATGGATATGTGATTATTGTTACAGGAACTAACACCAGACAATTAAATGCTGAGGTGTTGCTAGATAAAGCATTGTTTTGATTTGCATAAACATGATGCAAGAAAACCTATCTCATGCAAGGTTTCAGCACTAAGATGTGTTTAGCTTCAGCTAATTACCACAAGTATGTCTATTAAAATTTTAGCATTTAGAGTTAGTATTACTTCAATTTCATTTCAGCATCCTATTTATTTTTATTTTGAATAACAACTAGTCAAAATACAGAGCTCATCTATTTTCCACTTCCAGTCAACTGCTGCAGGTCAACACATCAAAAATCAATTACACAGCCATGAAGTTTAGTCATTAAGGATTAGCTGCTAATCTCATTCTATTTTTTTTTGTCTAACCTTTCTGCTTTCTCCAATAAGTACATTCTGAGCATTTGTGAGAATAAGGGAAGACTTGTTAACTCAACACTGGGAATTAGATGCTAAGAATAAGAAAATATAAAAAATTGCCATCCAAATTATTATTTTTTTTGTAAATCGCTACAAAATTGCTTACATATATTACATTTACTATGTGACCTTGAACACATTGAACTGTATCTCATGTTCAGTGATGTTGAAAGAATTGCTAAAAGACTGAGGACTTGATCAGCACTGCATTTGTTTTCTGCCCAGTATCTCAAATCCCTTCCAAAACTGCACATACTGAAGTAGTCCAGTCAAAAAAATCATTGAAAATCAGGCCAGCAAAGCACAGAATGGGATTAATCCAGCTGCAGCAGATCTTTAATTTGGCAGGGGATGGATTACATGACCTGACTGTCTTCCTTATCCTGTGCTTATGATTTTGTAATTATGGCAATTATTTTCCAGTCGTGCCATTTGGGAAAGGGAATAAACACAACATGCCTGTCTCAGTGAGTCTGCAGGGGGATTTGACAGCAGCAGAATGCTGTAGCTGTGTTTGCTCCCCAGCAGCAGCTGGGTAAGTCTGCCCTGGCAATTTTACAAGTGGTGAGCGCTCAGATTCGCAGCCCCTTGAGAGGCAGAGTGATTTGCAGCAACAGGGCAATGAAGCTGGGGAGGCTCTGGAATACATCTTTTGAGGAATGATTGAGGGAGCTGTGGGTGTTTAACCTGCAGAAAAGTTGGTTTGGGGGGACCTAACTGCTCTCTACAAGTCCCTGAAAGGAGTTAGCAAGTTGGGGGTCAGTCTCTTCTGCCGTATCTCAAATGAAAGGACAAGAGGGAATGGCCTGAAGTTGCACCAGGGGAGGTTCAGACAAGATATTTAAAAAACTTTTTTCACTGAAAGAGTGTTCATGCACTGTAGCAAGTTGCCCAGGAAGAAGGTGGTGGAGTGACCATCTCTGGATGGGTTCAAGAGGCATTGGGATATGGCATTTGGGCATGGCACAGTGGGGCTGGGGTAATGATGGGACTAAATGATCTTGAAGGCCCCTGCAACGCTGACGATTCTGTGACTCTGTAATATTCTAGGCATTGTAACCAATCTCTTTGGGATACTTTTAGCAACAAAGCTCTACAGCTGATTGCAGCAGATGATCCCATGCAGCCAACTGAGCTCTCAAACAGTGTCACACCAAAGACAATCCCAAGAGTTTTACAATTTTAACAGGTAAAAGTAATGTCCTTAAAAAAAAAAAAAAAAAAAAAAAATTCTGCCCAAAGAGGAAAAGGTGATTATTGTAACAACAGGTTCTACTTACCCTGAGCTTTCTTCCAAACACCGTCACTTTGCCTTTAATCTGTTCCTTCCTCAGGCGCCATTCAATTGAGTTTAAACCATTTTCCATGGGTAGAGAAATATTACATCGTCCTATGGTGGGAGTCACAGTCCCAGCCAGGACATGAGGCTCGCTGTGAAAGCTAATGCTCATGCCATTGGCATACATCACTCTCAAAGTACCATTATTACAGAGCTGGTAGCTGTTCCTCACTTGATCTACAGCAATAATGAAAAGAAAATAATTTAGCTACTCCAGTCATAAAGAAAACATATAGCTTAATTTGATTGGTTTTTTATTGCACTCCTGTTGATGTTAAATGAAGTCAGCCTGCAATTACCATTTACATGGTACTATGGTGGAAATTACAGATGTTACTGATTCATGTAAAGAACAGTAGTGTAACAGTGAGCCTGCAGAGAGATACTGTGTTTATTTCATTACGTTTTCCCTTCAGTCTTAATTCTGAATCAAAATGCACAGTGATATGTGTTGAACCATGTTATTTATTACTGATATGAACAAAAACTCCTGAAAACTGAACTGCTGGATAAACAACAAAGCATTAAACTCCGGGACAAAAAGAAAAAGAAGATGATTGCTGGACTCTTTAGAAATAGGAAGAAGTGCCTCTTCTTTTTTGTTTCCCTCTGTTTAAAAACTGTCTCCAAGCAGAGGCCTTGTGCAGAATTAGAGTGTGGCTTTAAATCCTCAAGGTGTGAGGCTGCAGCAGTGCAAGCTGGCAGCCACAGTGGTTCCCTCTCCTGCCTCCCTGCCTCCCCACCAGAACCAGAACCAGAACCAGAACCACACCTGGCCTCTGTTGGACAAGAGTTACAGAAACAACCCCATGCTTCTCTGGCCAGCAGCTGTCCCGCTGTTGGACACAGCCAAGTCCCCTCTCAGCCAGGATGGAGTGCCAGAGTGTGCAGCTGTCAGCAACACATCAATATTTGCCTGACAGAAGGACAGCATCTACTTAATTAATCATCTTGTATAAGAGAAATTAAGTCTTTGTAACCAGACCTGTCATGGTAAATAGTCTATAAATGTTGACATTTATGTCAGGAGGAGACTATTGTTTGATGATGATATTCTCATTCCAGTGACATTACATCTTAATTAAAAAGCCCCATCACTCACCAAATCCCTTTCAGTCTGTCTTGGATATCTGACTTCATCAGACACAATGCCTGGGTGGTGCTGGAATGCTCTACACAAACTCTGAGCCTGTGCTGCTGCTGCCTCCTGCCACACTCGGCTGTAACACTGTTCTTGGGAAGGCCATCTCTGGCACCACACCACCCACTGCCCTGATTACACTGATGATTACATTAATTGCTACTGTAATTAATGGCAGTGTATGAATTTAGAAGATTTTTTCTACTAAAGGCTTCCTCTGAGCCTCTTCAGAAGGATCACCCCAGCAGCCACATCCAGCAGTCAGGTTGCATCTCTCTGGCACAGAAGTCAGAACCAATTTTGCAGGGAAGTACAGAGAAATGTACAAGTGGGTGAAGTGACCCTGACCCAGGAGGCAGTGGCAGGACTAACTTTCCCCAGCAGATAGTGTCCATTTGTACTTGACACAAAGCAGGGCTGTGAAATGGCTCTTACCTGTCCTGAAGACCTGTCACTTTAGGAATAAGCTTTATGGGAATTTTTCTTGCAAACCTTATGGGGTTTGCCCCTGCTCATAAGTATACTAATGACACAAATCGTTAGTGAATTGCTTTCTCAGGCTGTGTGTGTCATTAGGAGGTGTGCTGAGAAGTGTGCTTTGGTACCTTGAACAACTGTATAGGAAGCCTCCACAGAGGAGAGATTTGTGATGACCGTGACATCGTCATCCCGATTAGAATTCTCAATGTCGATGGTAATAGACTTTTCCATTTCTCGATGAAGGCTAGTTACCACTCCAGTGGGACGTGTTACATTGGTCAGACGCCCTTCATGATCATAGCTAATAGAAAAGTTGGTGAGAGCAAAAAAGCATGAGGATATATCTTCATTTCAATACCCAATGTATTAATAATGCACCACATTTGTGCAAAAAACCCAGACTGAAACAGAATTTCAAGAACATCCTAGCCATATGTATTTCTCTGTTCTTGAAAAAGTCTATAATAATGAAATGATACTTTTTAGATACTGATCTCAACTACATGTGTGCAAATCTAGGCTAGCATATTTTAAATTATTAAATGAATAAAATTATTATAACTATACGGAGTGATATTTGGCTCAAACAATTATAACTAGTAAATGAGTCTGCATTTTAATAGTTGCATTTCACTCTAAGGAAATGGACTTCTGATGGACACTGCAATAAACAATTGTATAAACTGCACATTTGCTTTTGAATACTTAGTGGAAACTAAGTATGGTCTTGAGTGACATATCAAGGAATAAACTTGCCATAAAGCATTAAATAAGACATCAGCTTGACAACATAATAATTTCATTTAGATCTTATCTGTGGTATTGAACTACATTTTGGGGTCAGTATTTTGGCTCATAAAGATGAAAGATGAAAAGCACAGGATAGAGGTTGGAGTTGCACAAAGGGCAGCAGTCAGCACTCAGAATAAACCTTAGAAAATGAGTTAAATGCTCCACAGGCATAAAGACAAAAAAAAAAAAAAAAGAAAAAAAAAGAAGAAAAAAAAAAGAAAAAAAAAAAAAAGAAAAAAGGCTTTCCATGATTTTATTGGGTTAAATCTCTTTAGAGGTATAAAGCCTGAGGAGGGGGGAAAGAAGGAATGCTGCTGGAAATCAAATCATACCCTTCCCCCTTTCCTGCAGTATGCTCTAGTTGTGTGCATACGTTTGCTAAAGAAGCAATCCCTTGGATCTTAGGGGTGAGAAAAGGGACCTGAAACAAAACCAGCATTCCAGTCTGACACTCTGCTCACTGCAATTCTCTGCTCGTGCAGGAGTCTCTCATCCAGCCGCTACCGAAGCACGCGTGCTTCTAGAGAGCAGAAAGGCAAGAAAAAATGTCCTGTGTAGATAAAGGGAAAAGTTTAGGTAGAGGCTGAAACCAACTGGTCATCCTTGGAATGATGAAGGGAGCAGGAAGCCTGGAAGAGAACTGGTAAATCCATTGCACTGCCTGAGAGTAACAGAAGAGAAGAGGAGCACTTTTAGTATCATGGAGCTAGCTCAGTTCATTGTAGGCTGTGGTTCGCTGTAAAGATGAAAAAAAAATCAGAGCTTTCAACATGGCTTTACAATTAAAACACTCAGAAACCTCAGACTAGGCCACCTGAACTGCACAGCATATCTAAGAAATTAAGACACAGATTGGCTCCTCAGTTAAAACAAACAAAATATATGATTTTCAAATCCATTGCAAATGGTTGCACCCATTCAACTGAATATTGGGGAAGAAGGAAAAAAATCACCTGTGGAGCAACAAGCCTTACCAGAACCAATGGAAGTATTAGGCAAAGAAGGAAATCAATAAAACAAAGCATCATGCGACCTAAAAGGAACCAATAATACATTGTGTTCATTTAAGTAGTTCAGGATTAAAGAAAGATTAAGCAGTATGACTTTTCTCAATATATCCACAAGCTTCTCTACACAGATACATATATATTTATATATAAATATATTATAATATCAGCAAGACACTAAAAAAAAAGATAATATGTTGAGATAATCTATGGAAGTCTTTATAAAGGTCTTCACAAAAAAATATTGAAAAGCACTCTAAAAGAACAGCTAAAGGAAGAACTTGATCCAGCCAAGCATCTGTCTTGCAGGGGAAAAGAAAAAGTACCAAAAAATGGACAACTTCAAAAATCTTAAAGGTTAATAAGACCCCTTAAGAGTGTGTATGTGGTGTGTTTCATGATGAACAGAGTGATGAACAGAACACTTGGATGTCAGCTCTTACAGACGATGTTATTCAGGACAAACTAGAAAAAACTGTGAGTGTCTCCAGTGTGACTCTGCAGCACTCAGTGAACTTCCAGAAAAATGGCTGGTGAAATTCCCCATCAGCAAATATATTTTAGGCAATGCAAATGAGACATTAATTCAAACTCCTCATTCACATTGCTGGGTTTTTAATTAACCTAGGAAAAATTCCTGGGGATTGCTGTGGGCTACTCACTGGAAATCTCTATTCAAAGTGTAAGGGCAGTCTAAAAAGTAAATATGGATGTGAATGTACAGAGATTGAAGCAGAAAAATGAAAATATTCCAGTGCCATTTCAAGAAATGATTGTTTTACCCCTGCCATGGGGTGTGTTCCTCAGTGCTGGTCATGGCTTTGAAAGCAGCAACATTAGACATTAAAAGGGTTTATGAGCAAGTGATGCATACACTTAACAAAATACATACAAAAGTACTCTCCTTGAAGATCTGCACACCATTTAGATTATGAGTTAGATATTTTAAAAATCCACTACCTAAGTGATATATACACAGTGTGATACCAACATATAAAGAAGGCATTTCTACTTTGTGCATAGTATCAAAATAAAATCTTATTTAAAAAATACCTTAAAGGTAAAAAAATTAAAATTAATACAACAGAAACATTTTATGTACCACAAAATTTAAGTGACATATTCCTGAAGTTTTTTTTTAAATTTATGTATTATGTGAGAGCGAGTGCTCAGTAGTATACAACACCCAGACATTTGAATAATAAGAATAAACTATATATGAATTAAATGAATATGTACTTCTTTATGTTATGAACCTGGATCTAATGAAGCAAAAACCCAAAATTTACAATGAAAAATATATTAATTGACCTGGTGTTTTCTTCAGAAACAGCCTCTGCCTATTGCAGCCTGTGACACAGCATCAGCCTGGGTGAATCAGGTCTGATAAGGCAACCTTTACATTTTCAAAGGACGTGGGCTCTGGGTACACCAAAATTCCTGAGCTTTTGTTACTGACTTCAGTTAGAGTAAGGCTTCATCCCAAGTTTTTCTACTAATAAAATTACCAGGGCAAAAAACCTTTCTTTATCCCAGTATCTTAAAAACCAACAAACAAGAGCACCTCCCCACTGCTACCTCACCAACTCTTTGCTAATTGTGACCAAGACCCCCCTGCCAGCAGCAAAGGTTTCCCAGGACAGCTCTGGTGACACCAGGCACAAAGCTGGTGGCTGTCCCTGCCAGCCTGGTGGCTCTGAGCTGCCATGGCCACACTTATAGCTCAGCCTGTAGGACACAGCTCAGCACTTTGCACCTTCTCAGGCAGCTGCAAACATCTGTGCATCCCTTCAGTGAGCCTGTGACAGGGCACTACTGTGGCACCTCTATTCCTGTGGCAATTTTTATGTCAGGTTTGAGTTGTGCTCCCGACAGCTCATAGGTGCAGCAGCAAGGACAGGACCATACCCAGCACTGCAGAGAGGAGGAACAGCAGCTTCTGACTTAACACAGAGCTGGGCAAGCCACAGATCCACACGCATTTACATACATCCCTGTTTTTTCTCCCTTTTAAAACTGATTCAAGAAAAAACCTGCAGCATTCTCTCAGGATGCTCCCTAGACCAAGACGAATACCACTGGGAACTGCTTCAAAGATCTGTGCTTCATGCCCAAGCCAAGCTTAAATTACCCCATGTGAGCCTGCTGGTAGCTGTTCTATTATTGAAGAGCCTTGGCTGTTCCTACTGCAAATGAGCTGCATGCACGTGCACAGATGCTATCTATAGAATTCACGTATGGAGTGTGCACACACACAAACAGCTTGTGTCTGCAACTCTCTGCATATGCAGATGCACACCTAGATTAACAGTATAAATTTAATTCTGAGAGCATTTTCAGGGTAAAGTTTCAGATAAATGAGAGGAATATACTCGATAAGATAACACGGCACTTCACCGTCTGGTTGATATAAATGCACTGATATAAATTTTTCATAAGAACTTTAGCTTATGTAGTACTTTACCACTTAAAAGACCTCTGTTCTTTTCCAGTTCTGCTGCCATATTAACAATTTTGAGTGCTGATTATGTCTGTATGAATGCATGAATGTAACTGCACAGAAGACTATTTTGTTGTCCTTATAAAGTCTTATTGGCTGAATATTTGCTTCATCTTCAATTGATATTAAGTTATAGCTACCTAAAAAAATGCAGAATGATGAATTTTCTTTAAGGAGCTGTTTCAAAGAACATACAGAATCCAGAAACCAATACTGAGTCACTGTGGACTGTGATAGTTCAGGTTTGCATATTTGATTGAAATAATGTCTTTATGGTTCTCTCATCTATGGGCTCTGTGCTTATGAGAATGTATGTACAAATCTGGGAGAAATAAGTTATTTCTGCTGCCTCATTAAAGATACTAATTATCTAAGACAGGACCTCAGGCTGTAATATTTAGATCTAAATGTGGTATTTAACTTCCACTGACCTGAGGCAAAGGTTGTGCATCTTTTCTTATCTGACTTTGGGAAAAAAAAATCTTTAGCACTATGTACACATTAAATGATATTTTCAGCTGATCTCATCAATGCCCCTACTTACTGTATTTTCTTAGAAATCATAATACAATTTTTCTAATAAACCATGTTAACTTAGCACTTGGTGAGACTCTTAGACACCAATTATACCAGTTTTGTAACCGGTAACTTTCTGATGACATTTCTTAATGTTTTATGGATTTCCATGTAGAGTTTTAAATTACTTCACTTATTAGTTTTCTATAATTAATTTCTGGTGTTTTGAGAAACAACTAATTATACAACTGCATCTTGAGCTACATATTGAGGGAAAAAAACAACAAAAAGTCTTCCTAGAAGGGCATTCACATCTCATCAGCAGTAATATGAAATTTTATTCTATCTAGTCCAGTGAGCTTTTACTTGAGCTTATAATCAGCAGGCTGTGCAGTCATGTAACTGAACAATTTGTGTAATTTGCGGTAAGGAAATAATTTTTGCAAAAGGAGAAATAAGCCCCTGCCCCCGTGAAGCTCCAGGCTGGAGGAGAGGATGAGTGGCTGGGCATGCAGGGACCCACGAGAGGGCACTGCTCTCCTTGCAACGGGAGCCAGCTGCAGCATCCCTGCTCTGCTGCATGTCCTACTGCTTCCCAAACAGAGAAAACAGCTGGCCAAGCTGAATGCATCAATAAAGTAAGAGGTGTGCACCATTGCCGGGCTGTGACCTTGAAAATAAGCCTGCCATTTAAAATTAAATAGAAAGATTTATTCCTATTTTCTACTCACTGATTTGGGGAATGGTATTTTTTAATCATTAACTAATTCAGACAAAATATATGGCATCAGACTTGCCATACTTAATATATTTTTAATTTATGTCATTTAGCTTCTCTTTTTAAAACTGTTTTGATCAAAAAATGGCAATGAGACTACTAAGAATAGGATAAATATTAATAAAAATTGGACTAGTTTTTCTAGATTTTTAATATACTTTTGAACCTCATCTCTTCAGATGAATTTCATTTAAAGAGGAAGTTCTGTCTATTTAATCTATACACTCATGAACACCAGTGTGCTTTTGGGTTATCTACAAATTATAGAAGTTTCACCAGGGGTCTGACAGATAGCTGGGGATCTAATTTCCTCACTTGTCTCAGGAATGAACAATCATTGAAGTTAATCAACATTTTAACAACCATGAGTAATATATGAGGCTGAACAGAAAGAGAGATAATTTGAGTTCCAAAAGAAGCTGCAGCAAGAGGGCTCCCAGAGAGAGCTGCAGGGAGAGCGCTGGGCTGCCCTGGCTGTGAGCTGCAGCAGCCCTGCTGACCATGAACAGCAGCTTAACTAAGCCAAGTTCTGGCCATGGCACACAGTCCTGAGCTGCCCCAAACTCAAACCCCAGGCAGGGATTTAGGGTCATCAGCACCCACCCAAAGGATCTGGCACAACTGATGCCATCACAAAGCCACTTCACCATTTCCAGCATCACCCTGGACTGAGGTGCAACAGCCTTACTCAGAATCAGTGCAAAACCTACAACAGATTGCAGCAGGGTCACTCTAGGGCCTACTCACTACCATTCAAAAAATAAATGTATGCTTAATATATCCAAAAACATTCTTACTCATAAAATGTTGTCCATCCTGTTTCATCACTCTTCGTTGCTAAGAGACCACTGTTTCCATTATATGTCATTAATCCGAGCTCCAGGGTCTGTGTTGAGACCAGCTTGAGTCCACCATTAGTGCCAACAGCCAGCGTGACAATCTGATTATCCGGCATCAGTAAATGGCGGGGCATCCCACTGGCATCGCGGCGCACCTTCAGGGAGTTGCCGTTGTTGTCCATCACCTCCGTGACATCGTTATCGCTGCTATAGGTGAAATTGTACAAGTATTCCCCGGTAACGAGGCTCAGAGTGTACTGGTGAATCCCATCAGCATTGAAGACATACAGCTCCTGTTCTCCTGGAGATGCAGCTTCATATTGGTTAAAGGAATTAAGAATGGGCCTGTTTTTACTGACAGCCCTAATGCGGATATTTCCGAGATCAGCTATGTAGATGGTACCATCTGGGGCCACAGCTAAGGAAGATGGTGAATTTAAGATGGCATCAGTGGCATACCCATCATCCCCAGCATAGCAATTACAGTTGACATCATTTTTGCAATCACAGTCTGAAGCTGCCCCTGCAAGAAGGCATATTTCTCCATTGGTAGTTACCTGGCGTAGCCGATTAATTTTTTTTTCATCTGTCTCACTGATGTAAAGAACTCCTGTGTGTGAGATGGCAATGGCACTGGCTGATTCAAGTGCAGAATGAATAGCCAGTTTGCTAAGAGAGTAGTCTATACCAGGAACCTGGCAGTGCATGGGGCGTCCAGCAATAATGCTAACTTGATGGTTTTCTGTGATCCGTAAAATAACATTGTTCTCTAGGACATAAAGGGAGTTGTCCATGGGATTGACAGCGAGATCAGTAGGCCACTCCAGCCGTACCTATGAGTTGCACAAATTATTACTGTAAAACTCGAAACTGAAAAGTACACTCCTAGTGTTTAAAATTCCACGTGTAACAACAGCAAATTAGTGAGGGGTTTATCAGCGTAAATCATGAAACCAAGTCATGAACGGCAACTATTTCAAACAATGATTTTGTTTTTCGGAAATATTAAAGCTACGTGCAGTTGTAACTTTGGCTAATTGTGTTTCTGTGCAAGAATGAATGTTACATTGTGGAAGCTCTACAATAATTACAGAAAAACAGGCAATTAAGAAAATAACTCCCATTATCTCAACCTTATTTCTTTATGTTGCATAAATAAACTGTGTTAGCCACAGCAAAAAGGATGGTTCACCCATTTCAGTAACAAATCAAATACATAATGTGTTTCTTAAGTCATCCAAAAGAGATGCCCATCACTTCTAAGGCAGAGAGGAAAATAAATGCAGTAAGAATCTACCTGGGTGACATCCATGCTGGAATCACAGCTGAGAGGTCGAACAGCAGTTAGGTCATTGGAGCCCAGCAGGGTTGATATAATTCCGTTCTGATCCACTTTTCTAATCATAGTGGCATCAACAAAATACATGAGTCCATACTTATCCACTGCAATTCCTGCAAATGTAAAACCCAGGCATCAGTGCAGCAGTGAGGCTGCTGGCATCAAGGCAGGTTTTGTCTCTTTTGTTCACTTCCCCTGCTCCTTCTTCCCTCCCAACCTGAGCACAGGTCCTGGAACCCTCCAACAATGCATAATTCTGCCAAAGAAAGAGCATCTAGCAGGTATCTCCTTCAGGGCCATAAAGAAAACCACAGAAATCCCCAAACATGCCAAAGACCCAGCAGAACAAATCAGCTTATTTCTAGATTCAAACTCTCTGATATATTACAAAACCCAATTAAAAAATTATCTCCTAATTTTACTCAGAAATTTGAGGCATTGCTGTCTTCATTTGAAGAATCTAATGAGGATGAAGAATTTTTAGAAATCTTAAAAAAAAAAAAATCTTCAACATTTTTTGAAAAATAGGAGGACATTGTATTATGTCTGCATGTTTTTTTAATTCTTTGACCTGTTGCAATTAAAATACAGAAAGAACATCTGGCATTTCCAGATGAAGACACAGGAGTTTCCAGACTAAAAAAAATGGGAAGGTTAAATTCCTGTCACACTATAAGCCCTTAGAGAGGGAAGGCACAGAATGGAAGGGTGCTCCCTTGGAGGAACAGACAGATGCTGCTGCCCATTGAGAAGCAGGACAGCCTTCTTCTCACTTGCCTTTCCTGCTTTGATTTGGTGCCCTGCCTTGTCCATTTCTCAGGCTGAAAATAAAATATTGATCTAAAAAAATTCTGTCTTCAAATGGCGCAGTGCTCATCCCACTGGGCTGTGAGAAAGATAAAGCTTCATCTTTTGAATTTCTACGTGCTAACTGAAACTACTTCCTATACAAAGAAACTGGAGTTTCCATTTTTGTGTATCTTTATGATCATCTAGTTATTTTCAGCCACTGAAAAAACCCAAAGATGTTTGAAACACATGGCAATACACCTGATTAATTTGTCCTTACAATTAAGATGAAACTACAGAGACAGAAAAAAAAAAGCCTTGAAAAGAAACACATCCCCAAGTCTCTATATCATCTTGAAAACTTTTTGTCAAAAATTAGAAACTGGAAAGGGCAAAAATCCTTTTCTTTTTTTTTCTCTGAATCTGAAGAAAAAGGAGATACAAAAAACTCTGAGAAAAGCCACAGCAAGCAATTTCTCTCCCCAAAGACTGCATCTCAAACGCTAATCAGTTTCCCAGTTTACACGCTTGCTTCTTGGAGTGAGCGGTACCCTGCTAATTTGTGTTCTGTTCTCCTTTTGCAGCACTCAGTGCTGGGGTAATAAAGTTTGCTTTAACTAAACAAAGCACGAACACTTGCCAATCCACTGTAATTAAAGCCCAGGATAAAAATCACCGAGCAAGGAGTGATTTAATTGCCAGATAATTATTTCCACATCCAGCCTAGCTGCACGCATTCATTTTCTCCAGCTTCCTTTCCTCCTTTACCTCGAGGGCTCATTAGGGTCGCATCCACTGCCTTCCCTCCATCCCCACATCTGGCTTCGTCAAAGGGCAGGCACTGCTCTCCCGTTCCTGCCACCACTTCAGAGTTACCAGCAAGGTCCTTGGTGCCCGTGAGGGACTTGACTTTGTAAATCCGTCGGCTATTGGTGTCCGACACGTACAGGGAGCCTGAAACAGGGTCCACGGCCAGATAGTATTTATGAGCGGGATTGTTGCTTTAGAGAAAAAGAAAGCATAAAACAGAAACAGCTGAGCAGTCTAGAAACTTCACAGGCTTTCAGAGCTTGGATACTCATCAGGCACAGAAAGATCTGGAAAGAAAGTCTGACACCTTTGTACAGAGGTGAGGTCTGAAGGACCATCACCTGGGACCTGACTTGATTAGGGCCTGGTCAGTGTTCAGAGGGATTGTCATTTTAAATCTCACTCATCCTTCTACACTGAACCTTGCACAGCAGAGCCCAATAAGCCAGAGCTGCACAGCAGTCTTTCCTCTTGATCTCTTTAGCCCTTTAGATCTGCTCCAGGTCAATTCTCTCAAGCTTATCTGTTTTTCTCCGTCCCCACTACCTGGTTTAACTTCCTTTGGAAGCAGAATTCATAGGAGTAAAATCAAGAATCAGTTTCTGCGTTACTTAGATTACATCACAAGATTTGTGAGGTCTTGTATAAACAGGAGGCAGAGGCATAGCAAATGTATTTCTAAGGCAAATTTGTTCTCATTCATTCTTATGAAGAATCTCATTTGCAGCAGATGAAGTTGGTTATATAACTAAAACCAGAGACCCCAAGTGTCTGACTTTAACTCCAAACCTTCTGTTATTGAAAAACTGGTCCTCAGTTTGTGATTGGAATGGGCGCTCATATGGAAAGCTACTTCTCTTCTGAAATATATGTTTTCTGACAGCTTGTCACATTTTGAAACTACTTTAGCAAATCATCTGCAAATTGAGAAATGTCAATCTTCACTATATATATATATATATATATATATGTATACATTCACACACACAGAACTGCACTGCAGAAATATTTTCAAAATCTTGCCTGGCTAGTTTTACTCAGTTTATTTGGATTTTAAGCATGATGTGAATTTTCCAGCCTTTGGAGCCTATGGGTGAGCATAAATAAGGTCAATGGTGGTTTCAAAGCATAGGAGACAAATGAAGACAGGGAGAAAAAAAATGAAGGTTACTTACCAGTAACCAGAGATATTTGCCTCCAAATATCCACACTCCTAGTTTCATGTGGCAAAAGTGCCCATCTCCAAGAGTGAGGATACACAGAGGTAAGTTATGATGGACATAAGCCATTTCTTGATCAGAATCGCTGAAACTATAATAAGCCACTTTCGGCAGATGGATCCATCGGCACACCAAGATAACTGTGGTCATGTTGTCATGACCAGATTTGGAGGAATGAGGAGGCCCCAAAATATCACTTTCTACAGTTATTTTCCTCTATGCCAGTCTTTGACATGCCGTGGGTTTAGGTCAATAATGGTTTGTTCTAAGACTGTAGAAAGTAGGAAGGAGATTGGTTGGATCACAATTCAGTAGGCAGAGGCAATACCATCTGCTGAAGTCTAGGAGTGTAGAAATTAGAGATGAAGAAATACAATAAACAAAAAAATATTTGGCAGATTTATTTCATGCATGGATCTCAGAGTACTTTAAAAAGATGGGTGTAGCACCCATTTTACAGAGGAGGAAACTGAGGCACAGAGAGGTTAAGTGGTGTAGACAAAGTTATGCAGGGAAACTAGTGACATGCTTGAGATTAGAGCACAATCTCATTATTCCCCAAGTTCCTCTCCTTATCTTCAGCAGCAGACTGCACCTCTTCACTATGCCCTTATCACATTCCTTCTCATCCCTCCAAAATAATGCTCAATCTTTGCAACATAGAAAAATAGTTCTTCCCACTTTAGAGACTCCTCCAGTCTCTCAGGTATCTGAGCCATACAAACACCTGCACGTTTGTCATTGCTTCAAAACTCTGCTCTGTTCTCCCACCACGTTTTCCCCTTACCCTGAAGAACACACTGCTGTGGCACTGGGGCTGTGCTGAATTTCACAAATACACCCTGCAGCTGGTGCCTTTTGCATGGCCCTTCTGAAACAAGGCACATCCCCCAGCCTGGCCAAAAGGGGACCCGAGGCAGGCACAGACACTGCTGCTGGACTCAGTGGTGAGAGCTGCTCACACAGTGCCCAGGGGAGCAGCAGGCACCCTGCAGGCATGGCAGCATCTCTCTTGTTTTCACACACATGATTTTGCCAGCCTGTGCCCGCCCTGCCTCCCCTCTGCTCTCAGCCAGCCCTAGTGTGCCCTGCTGCTAGCAGGATGGGATAAGGCATGAGTCAGGATAAAGAGCAATGGCAGAACATGGGATATTTCCCTCTCCTGCAGTCATGGTGAGTCCATGGAGCTCGCCCTGCCTTTCTCCTCTGGAATCTCCCCCAGGGCAGTTGTGCCAGGGAGTCAGTCACAAGCTTGGGTTCCAGATCAGACAGCAGCTCACTGGAGCTGCATTCCTGTTCCATACTCCTTCCTCTTTCCTGAACTAGGCAAGGGAACAGATAATGGAAGATTCTAAGCAAATTTTTGAGGGAATTTGTCAGAAAATGATTGCTGGAAGGTAACATGCACTCACTGTGCTCCCAAAGAATCAATGAGACTATTACCTCAAACAGGGATTTGTTTTATAGATGAATATTCAATATTTCTCAAACTGTCATCTGAGCAATTAAAGACCTCTGCCTCTCTTTCCTCCACACCATTGAAATCTTTCACTTGAATTATGAGAGGCCAAGGATTGTACCTTGTTTTAAAAGATTTTCCATGGCATTCAGTGTTCTCAGAGGCTTCTGCCAATAATGTCTGAGCCTCCAGCCCCTGAGTGAATGTGTGGTCACCACCACCTCATTCTGCTCTCTGAGGGAGCCTGGGGCCTGGCAGCAAACACAGCTCATTCTCCCTGTTCTTCTCACAGGTGCATCAATTTTTTTTTAAACAGCAGCTTTTCTTTAAGTTTAACCAAAAGAGAAGCTGTCCAGAGTAAATCTCTAAGCAGATAATGAATGACTAGGCTTACTTAAAGCAAATGAGGAGCCTCCAGCATCACCAATGATCATTAGCAAACTGGATGGATTCACCCAGATAAGAATAGTTAGGGGTGTTACTATGCCAAAATATATTTTTCAGGGGAAAATGATCCTGTTTAGTCCAGACCATCTATTGCATCAACTCGTATCACAGAAATGGAAAGTATGGTTTTAAAAGGGTAATGCACATGAAACAGATTACAAGAGCTTGTCTTGTTCTTGCCCTTGATTTTCTCCAGGGTGAACATCCTCCCTGTCCCAGGTGAGGCATGAAAGGAGGCACAAGTGTTTCCTATGCTGCAGCCATCCAGAAGATCTAGTGCTCTCCTCCTAACATCCAGGAGGGTTTTGCCTCCCTCCTCAATCTCACAGTGACTGCTGCTAGTGGTTGCATACAGCCACCCCCACAGGTTGGCTATTAAATGTGTTTGGCAAAAGAAATATAAACTAAATTATGGCAAAGGACAGCGGGTGCAGAAAATCATTAATGACCAGAAAATGAATTTTTGACCTATATGCAGTCATTAGTGCTTTTGTGAACCTTTCTGGCATTTGTGAAAATGCTGTTGTAGTTTACCTTGACCATTTCAACCAATTATAGACAGCAGGGAGAGGTGTTTATCTAGATGTTAGCTTGGGGTTCATTATACTTGCATTCTACTAGAAATTTCTAATTACTGTCAGAACTTTTTGGCTGCTTTTTGACTGCATTTTGTAATTGCTAATGCTTATCATATTCATAACACACAATTAGCACATAAAAATGTTTCTATATATGGTACATGAAGAACATAACATTACACAAGAAGCACAATACAAAAAGCAAACACAATGAAGCAAACAAACCATATCAAATTATATGGTAAAGAGCTCATGTCTTACCTATGTTTAAACTCTTTATTTCTTTATAGAAAGGGAACAGAAGAAAAAAGAACAAACAGTTAGCTGAAGAATAGATGGTAAAGCAAACATAGTATTTGTTTTATTTTACAAAAGGACACAGGAGAAGATATCTCTTTTCAGCACTAGCCTTAGCTCAGTTTACAGATGAAGAGTGACTGGGAGGGATAGAGCTGCAAGCTAATTCCCTATAGGAAACCCCTGCCCCCACCCCCCTCCCCTCAGATTCAGGAAACTTTCTGAACCACTGGAAGAATTTTCACATGGAAATACATGTAGCTTGGGGGCTAGGAGTGAGAGAAACTGGCAGCTCTCTGAATACAGAACTGGGCAGGGGGAAGCACTGGTTTTGGATATTGTCTGCCAGTTGGAGGCAACTTCTTTAATCAAAATAGTTTTCCAACAGGCTAGCTCTAGACAAATTTTTACTATGCAGTATGCTTTTTTTCTCCTCCCAGTCTCTAAAATAATTGCTTAAACCAAGTTTGGATGCTCCTTGATATCTGTTTAAGCCTATCAAAGCCATTGTTAGGGTAAAAAAGCCCCTTCTAAGTGAGCAGTAAGGTACTGTACAGTGGGAGATAAACAGCATTAACTGATCCACAGCTTACTGCCCAGACAAAAGCCAAAGGAAAAGTGCTCTCTACTTCCCACAAGAAAATGAACACATTCTCCACTCACACAGCACTTCACTGTGTTGATGTAATTTTCATTTAGGAATATGCACTGAACAGAGCAAAGAAGTTTGTGCCTCCTGAGCTGCAGCATTCCAGGCACAGCCCCCAACCTTGCAGCCCCAGTGTAAAGCCCCACATGCAACACTGGAGCCCAAATTCCTGCTGGCCATTCCAACCAGGCCTCCACAAAGGACAGTGTGAAGGAAATATGCACACTGGGATATTCTGACATACAGCAGCACTCAAGATTTATAGGGGCTTATGTGAAACCAAAATTACATCAGCTGTGAAATCTAAACAAGGTGATGTATTTGGTTTGTAATACTTAGGGATGTACTGGTTGCAACATAATCCAAACTACTTGATATGAGCTGAAGACTTTGCTCCTGTTTACACTTAAATGGCTCAAATCTTCAAACTCTTACCCGTGCAACTCATGCAGATTTCAAGATGAGCAATGAATCACAATTAGTGCTATAGATTATATTTGCTGGAATGGACCTGTATTCCCTTTAGAGGAACGGGGGGTAAAAGACATCATAATGTAATCCTAAAGTCTGTAAATCCTAAAAATCTCTACATCAAGTCCTTTGCAACTGTCCAATAGCATTCAGTGCATTCAGTGCACCAGCTTCATTGTTAATTGCTTCTTGTCATAACAGAAGATAAAGAACCCATGCTATAGAAAACAGACTTTCAAGAAGGAGGAAATGGACAACAGCAGATAAAAATCCATCTTCTCTTTCTTTACTGATGTCCTTTCCAATTTTTCCTCACTCATGATGAAAACCTAAGCTCCTTCTCCATCTCTCTCACAGAGAGAGAAAGCAAAGTAGTCACACTAATACTGTTGTAAATTTTGAGGCAACATTTTCAGACACAAGGAGGGCTAGGAAACTGTCCCTGGCTGATGTTGGTAAGTGAGGTGCATAAAAATGCATTGTAAGAAGTATCCTAATCTGAAAATATTTCTCTTCACCTATAAAGCTGTAGTCCTATTTACTAGAAAGCTAAAAAGATCTGAACAACTTAGAAAAAAATAATTAGCATGCTCTATATAATGCAGAGTTATAGTGCATATTGATATAAATATTTATAGCAGGTCACACTTCCATGCCAGCTACCTTCTGTGGTTTAAACTGAGCTGCTAGCAGAAAGCACTGGATGATCCATGACTTAAAAAAAAAAAAAATATAATGAGGCAGCCTGATGGTGTATGAGGTAGGTGTCAGAGAGTGATTTCAGAGTTGAATTGGCCTGAATCAGATCTCTTTTCTTTTCTATAGAATCAGAATTCACAATAGTGACATCAACAGAATGACATGAATGGAAGAGAGGTGTAAAATAGAGCTAGGCCTCCTATTCTTTAACAGTCCGATCACTTTGCACTTTTTCCCACTAATTAAAAACTAAATGTGGAAGCAGAAGGATTGGTTATTGGTCATATCATTAAAAAAAAGACTTGTGACCTAAATTCAGGCAATGTACTTTGCAGCTATATCCAGTTTCCAGGAGCACCAGTGCTCCTGCCTGAGTGGGCTCCAGGAGGGGCAGCAGGCAGCCAGGGCACGTTATTTTTCCTCATTTTTCTGCAAATACTCAGTAGTGCTGTAAGTATAAGGTCCAGTTACATGCATTAGGGTTTGAAGCAATAGCTCTTGCCTCTCCTGGAAGAATGAAAAAAGGAGATGGAACAGAGATGGGTGAAGTGGTACATTCTACACTCATGCCTTCCCCACTAAATGATCAAATCTTAAGGTTGGAGGGGGGCACGGGGCAGGGGGAAAGAGTTACAGTCTTAAAAAGAGTTCTGATGATGGAAAATGACTGTATGTCAACCTGAACTGCACTTGTCAACCTACAGAAATAGACTCACAAGCATGGAGAAGAAATGTGAAAGTGGATCTCAAAACCACTGGCAGGAGACCCTTCCCTCTGACCTCACGAGACTCTCACACCTTTGCCTGTCACTGCGGCTCAGTACCTAAGGGCAGTCACTTCCAGACTTTTCAAACAAAGCT
This sequence comes from Sialia sialis, assembly GCA_009812075.1. NCBI lineage: Eukaryota > Metazoa > Chordata > Aves > Passeriformes > Turdidae > Sialia > Sialia sialis. The sequence goes on along the minus strand of VRYO01000617.1, from coordinate 3,372,968 downwards.
AAAAGATGCACTGAGGGAATCAGTGATCACTAATGAGACACAAAGAGATGGTTTGTCATTTCTGTACAAGTTAATTTGCACTCTTAATTCCCTCACTTTAGTCACTGCTCTGCTAAGTTACAGACTTTGAACTGTGCATTTCTGTGCCCCATTTCTCCACTGGAATTTAAATAGATTGAAAGTGACAATGTTTTTCAAAATTATAAAAAGTAATGGTAAAGGCTGATTTGAGCACAGGCTCCAGAAGCAAAGTGCTGAGGTCAAGCCTTACCTCAGCTCCAGTATGCTCGTGACATTCCTGGAGGGGAAGATACGCCGAATGTAGTTAAAATCCCCAACAAAGAGACTTCCATCAATACCCACTGCCAGTGCCACAGGGGCCAAGAGCTTGTTTCCTTCTGCCAGACCATTGCAGCTGGGGCAGGATATGCTTCTGCGGCGCCCGTTGCCCATGATGCTGGTTATCACAGCCGGCTGCTGAGTGAGAAACTGATTTTCTCCGTTGCCTTTGTGCAATATACCTAAGGACAGAGAGCACAAGAAGTGGTTATTACCACTATTCATTGCAGGGGACTTCAGGCTTTTTCCTTTTCAACAGCTGCTTTTAAGGACTGTACATTGACAGGACTCTGGTGTTTGGTTTTTCAATGATGCAAAAAGAGCAGAAGGATTTTGCGGTAGTAAAACTAAAGGTGTGATTTATTCAGTGTTCAAACTCACACACATCCACAGCCACAGACCCAAACCTACACTCAGAGCCCTTTGGTATTCATTATGAAAGAAAACCCTGCCACACAGCTCTGGCCTGGCACTGTGCTTTGGATGGTTTCTGAGTGGGTGGAAAAGAGCTGCTCCTTATTTGTGTCTCACTCCAGTTTCCTGTGTCATGTTTTGTTTGGAATTCTGTGCCAACCTTACTGTTCTCTTTCTACCTCTCAGGGTTTCACACTTTTTAATGGAAAATGAAAAATGAGAAATGGAGGCACCAGAGAAGATGATAGCTCAGAAAATGAAGAGATAGGAGAAAGATAAAACTCCCAGAAGGGCTGCTAAGGATCAGTGATGAAAGGCAAGAGGGAAGCTGGTGGTACAGATCTCTATTAGACTTTAAGAAAATACCTTCAAGATAGGATTTATCTTCAAAATATTTGTTCAAAGAGCAGAGCCCTGCTCCAAGAAGGGAGTGGATTTTCTGACAGTGTGACCATATTCTGTGTCATCGTAAACTGTGGAAATCTGGCTGGAAACTTTCAGCCTCATGTTCTTGTGGGAATGAAATTGCATGTCCCTAACATAACTGGCTCCCCACTGGTGGCAACATTCTCTGTTGGCATGTACTACCCAAATGTGGATCCACTGCCCAGCACTGGAAGTGAGTTCAAATAGCCTGATCTTGCCAATTCTGAACAATAATTCAGATTTATTAAGCAAAAGTGCACTTTGTTATTTGGAAATGATCTGCAGGAAGGCTGCAAACAGGGCGTTCCCTGCAAAAAATAAAATGTAAGTTGAGCATTCAGCTCCCCAAGAGTTGTTGGTAAAATAAAAAGATCACAAAGATTCAGCTTAGGATATGGAAAGACAAAACAAGTGAGGAAATACAAACAGGTAACTAAGGAGAAAGACAAAGACTCAGTATTTTGCCACAGACTCATACTCCTTGTAAGCTCCATCTCAGCTTAGGGGTAAAAGGAGGTCAAGCAAAAGGAACCAGAAACAGATTTGGTTAACATGAGAAAAAAAGGGATGACAGAAAGATATTACAGGGAAATGAAAAACCAAAATAGAGGATAAAGATTAGGACTTTAAGAAATTCAGGCTGTGCAGAACAGTAATATTTTGAAATTCTACAAAAATTTTCTGACAACTGAAATATGCCTCATACCTTACTGGGCTAAAGATGAAACAAAAAGAGTGCAGAAATCACATTTTCGTAAGTGTAAGTATAATGCAAATAAAAAATCCATATAGGACAGCAAACACAGGGAATGAACTAACTCACCACTCTTGACATTAAGTACATGATGTTTATCCAGAGACCATCCTCCTAAGTTTGAAGGATCCAGTTCAAATCCTTGCAGCAGTGCTGTCCTCTTCTCCCATAAAATGAGACTGGGGCAAGTCTCATATTCAAAACCCACAGACACTGAAATGAAATAAAATCTAATATACTTGCTGAACAAACACTGAATCAAATGTCCAGAGCACATTCAAGTCATCAAGTATTCCAGTCCCCAGCCCCCTCAAGAAGATGGAGTGATTATATTCCTCACTTCTATTCTACAATATTATATCCAGATCTTTGACTAGGCACAAATTTGAAACTTCATTCACATGTACTCTGCAGGGATTGATCACTTCTATTTTAATGCCTCACACTGGGAAGTGATGGGTTTGCTGAGGGGAGAGTAAGAAATAAAATTTTAAAAATATAGTAAAATTATATTAACTAATTTAAAATATCAGATAGCAGGACAAGATAAATTCTTAATTTGCCAGATGTTCACAGCATTTAATATATTCATTTTATATACCATATACCAAAGGGCAGTGAAAACTTCAAGCACAATTGCGCTGTAAGCATCAGACAGGAAAGCGATATCCCATGAATAACGTAAAAAAGAAAAGCTCTAGCAAAGAAGAATTTAGAAAATATAAAGAATAATTAAGATTTAAAACTAAAAAGCTGCTCTTTCCACACTGGCACAGCTCTGATGCTCATTTTTAACACTGTTGTATCAAAATTATTCAGACAGTCAATGAAAACTGAAAAATATTATGATGATCACTCTTCTTCCCACCCACTAGAACCAAGCTAACTAAAAATAGCTGTAGAACTACAAGACTGAACAGCATTAGAGGAACAGAATTTTCATTTCAAATGTGTTATACCACAAGAGACTACAATAAGGGCATGTGTGAAAACCCAAATGCACTGCTGACTGCCAGCCAGTCCAGCATGGGGATCATTTTATAACTAAAGAAAATAAAATTGCAATGATGGATTAGGTTTCACCTAAGTTCCTGTGGCCAGTTTTTCCTATTGCCTGGTCTAAACCTTCTAAGTCAGGTACTGAGCAGGAAACCCAGGCATGGTGACAGAGTTTAGACCCTTTGAATGTGATCTTTAACATGTAAAAGAACCATAATGCAAAGATAAATTGTATCAGGGACACAAGAACTGTTCACTCTACATTTTCTCCCACATAAGGAAGTTTGCAGTTTTCTTATTTAGAATTATGTGCTACTTGGAAAGCTTTGGAGCTTGTATATGCTGACTTACCTACAGCATCTGACAGCCCATAAACCTTCTGACCATAGGCATCTGTTTTGTCCCAGATAAATGTATATGCCAAGTTGGGAGATGCCTGAAACGATTTTTGGAACAAATGCCCTTCTACTGCTACCATCAAATGAACTTTGATCAGATTCAGAGGCACAAGTGTCTGAGTCATGATGATCTTCAGCAAGGATTTGTATCCAGCAGTGCGGGAACTCAGGTAGCTGAGCTTTATACTAGAGCCAGGGATCTCAATCTCTTCATGGAGAACCTGGGTAGGAAAGAGAGCAAACACTTTGCATGAATGTTTTTTTAAAAAAAATTATCACTTTGTTTACTCTTATGAACTTATGTCTTTCTCTTACTGGGAGTGGATGTCCTCAAACCAACACAGTTCAGCTGACATTTTTGACAAATAATTATTTGGTGTCTGCGTACACATCTTTTAAAGAGCCCACCACTGCTGGCAAAAGGGCAAGTGAGCACAGACATTTTTACTGCAAGTTGTATGCAAGGAAAACATAAGAAATATCATAGGAACCTACAACTTCCACTAACGGTATAAAGGCTAACTGAATACAGCAGTGAAAAAATAGCACCAATAGAGTTTGCCTTTGTCATAAGAAATAAGGAAACAGTCTGTGGTCAGCACCACATGCCAAGCCTTTGTAAAATTCTCTTGAAACACCTAAGCTGACAACTGAAATAGACAGATATACCTGATATGTTGTATGATAATGGGAGGGTGCAAGGTGAGCAAAGATAAATGTGTCTGGGTGACATAAACCTGGGATATCTCCTGCAGCCCCCATTAGAAAACCTGGTGCCTGTCAGAATGAATGAGCTCTGCAGAGACATTTGCTGTAGCAATTGTAGGGGACACATGGTGGCCTGTGCTCAGGTCAGAAGTGTCACCTGTACCCTTTCTGTACCCCTTTCACTCACACTGTTCTTACCTGGGTTTCTGGCACAATGGGGTTGCGGCTGGGAGCGTCACTAAAGAAAGTTGAAAGTGGTGATGAAATGATGACTGGGTCAGGACGGACAAAGCCACTGAGATCACAGCTGGGAATGGAGTTCTCCTCAGTCTTCATCACAAGTGTGTCCATGGCATAGAAGCTGTTCCATGGCAGCCACACTGTCCTTTCCTGGCTCATGAACGGGGCCCGTTCAAAGTGCAGCGTCAGGGATGCTCCACCATTTGCAACCAAGTCAAACCTAGAAAAGCGTGGCCTTTAGAAGTGACAGGACTGAGTAATTCCAGTAACAACATTCCTGACTAATGGAGACAGCTATAGAGGCATGCCAACAGTTGTCTGGTTTTGGCTGGGATAGAGTTAATTTTCTTCCTAGTAGCTGGCAGAGGCAGGGCCTTTCCTCCTCCTCAGCCCACCCCACCAGGGAGCAGAATGGGGGCTGGGAGGGGACACAGCTGGGAGAGCTGACCCCAGCTCAACCAAGGGATATCCCAGATCATATAGTGCCATCCTCTTTATATAAACTGGGGGAAAAGCTGCTCAGAACCTGGCTGGGAATTAATTTATCTTTCTGTTATTTTCCTTTTCACTACAGTTTTTATAATTATTATTCCAGTTATTGAACTGTTTTTATCTCAGTGCAAGATTTTTCTTACTTTTACCCTTGTGATTCTCTCCCCACACCCCCAGAGGCAGGGGAGTGATCAGACCATGATTATGTTTTAAATGTCATGGTTCCAATGATCAATAATGGGATGTGAACCTCTGGCAACTAAACAGCTGAAAACCAGCCAAGACAAGCAATGATTTGAAGTCACCTGGCCAAAGCTCATTCTGATAATACTATAAATTCTGTATTAAATAATTTAAAAAATACCCAACGAACAAACCACCACATTTATTATTACAAGTCACCTTTATAAAGAAACAGCAGAGAAGCCAAGTGCATTCTGAGCTGGACCCTGAATTATCCTTTTCCTAAAAGATCCTGTCCATCAAACACAGAATGGGACACATGGCAGCAAGAGAATAGTAATGAGAAGTGCTCTGCAAGTAAGAATTCCTGTTCCCAAGATAATTGATTATCATTTTTCAGAGAAATTAGGTGTTTACTCCCAGCCCCCTACACAATCACAGCAGTAATGTGGAGCTGCACAGGCATTTGAAACCTGGCTTAAATGAGAAATGCTTCCAGGTCGTTCTGACAACAGAAACAGGTATCAGTTGTTCTATGTAAATGCTGGCAAATGTAACAAATCACTCAATGACATCAATAATCTATGCAGATTTAAATATAGTACAGCTCACCATTTACTGCAATTTTAAACCACTGAAATCAACATTATACTTTTATTATAACAGATTAATATTCTGGAAAATATGGAACTTAAATACTCCTTATAGTCCAGTTGATTCTTATTAATTATATAAATTCCATTGTATTTATGCAAGATCAAGATAAAATGGCAAATATTTACAAAGTCTGTGTCAGACAGACTGTTTTAGTTACCATAGCCAGTAAACCAGATAAACCATGACATACTGACTTTTGTTTATCTGAATTTGTGTGCATTTCAAATAAGCTGATACAAGGGGGAGGGAAAGCACTTTTTTGCACAGCAGGAAATTGTCTAAATATATTCAATTAGAACCTTTTGATTACATTCTACCCTGAAGAAACTCAAAAGAGAGTGTATCTTCAAAAGCAAAGAGAAGCAGAAGGGAAATTTTAACAAAATATACTCTTCTATCAGGATTCTTTCTTTTTTCCTAGAAGTGCTAGCCTGCTCTGCATTTTAAAATAAAATATTTCTTGTCTCAGCTGGATATTGCTGTAGCCCACAAATGTTTTCATAGATACAGAGCAATTTATTTGAAAGGAGTCTGCCTGCTAACACGTCATTACCAGAAGTCAGCCTGTTCGTATTTACATGCAGTTAGTATTCAAAATGCCGCGTGAAAAATTACTTTTGTGTTTACTTAATAGCTCTTTGCCCTGGGAGGAAGGCAATGCCTGGAACCACATGGTTCCATCAGATGACACCATCTGTTAATCAGCAAAGGGGCTCCGTGGAACAGGGACACTCACGTGCCATCCTGACGAGTGATGGTGTAGCCGTACTTTGGATACTTGACAAACGACACGTTGACCCCAACGAGGGGAGTCCCATCTGTAGTCACCACTTGGCCTCTTATGAGAGACACAAGGCTAGAAAAGAATTAAAGGTATTAGAGCTAATTACAAAAGTGGAGTTATATCATTTATAAGTGAAGTGGTGGAACACTTGCATCTCATTTGCTCTAAATGAAGTTTACTCCAAAGGTTTTTGGAACACTGAGGGACCACAGTACTGCCCAGCTCCTCTATACACCTAAAGCAAGTGTATACAGTGAGAAGTGTGCACTGACAGAGCTTTCCTTGCCTAACAAGGGTTTGCCTCATTGTCCAGCAAATCTCCCTCACATTCAGCCAGGCCAAAGCTGTCCCTCTGCAGCCACACTGAAACACCAAAACCTCCCTACAGGGTACAAAACCACATCTGTGGGTGCCTAACTCACTTGACAAACATGGTGCAATGCCACATTCCTCTTTTATGGGACCAGTTCTTCACGTCAAGGTTCAAATTCCCTCATCTTAGGGGATGACTGATGTTTGTACACTGCATTCCACCATGATTTGGAACTCTTGATTGCATTTTGCCAAGAGGAGGGTTTTGTTTAAAGTCCAGCTTTACGCACAGGCAAGACAAAGCGTTTCTTTGGCCAGCAGGATAAGCAGCTTTCTTCAGCCTAAGGGAGATGAAGATGAGCTATTCCTCTAAGAGGCACAGTCAGTTTTTTCTCCTTGGCAAGTGCTTTGCTGCTGCTAAGTGCACAGCAGGCACAAAGTGCTGGTGCTCCCAGCTGGAGAGGAGTTTCCATCCCCTGGCTCCTTTCCCTTCCACCTTCCCTGTACCCTGAGAGAAGCAGGCTGGGGAGGGGGGAAGCTGTTTGGTAAAAGGGCAATGGAGAGGAAAAGCTCTTTGTAGATGGCTCCCATTGCTACACTGGAAACATGAAAACTGGAGAAGGTGAAAACAAGGAGGGAGTGAAGTCCCCTTAACCCATAATCCCAAGGATTTTACAATTATGTTTTGGTGCAGTCATGGGTGAAAAGATTTATATATTCATCAGTCTTCTTTATATATGCATCAGTGTTCTATATATTCACTAATGTTCCAGCATGAGGCACCAGCTCTGCTGTGCTGGCAGACAGGGAATGAAGAACCCCTTCCCAGCAGGACTGGGGCTGCTCCCAAAGCTCAGCAGGCTCCAGGCACAGCACCCTGACCCAGGCTGAGCTGGACAGGGGGATTAACCTGGGCTGGGCTTTGCTGGACACTGACAAACCCTGCTGGGCTCTTGGCAGGCCCCTGTCAGAGAACAGCTCCTTTCATCAATCACACCAGGGGTCGTTTGCAGGTCTTCATTGCCAAATCTGAGATATTCAGGGGCTGGGAACTACATTTCTTATTGTATTATATTGGCTATTTAACAATTCCCTCATATTTTTATTCCAAACAGGGTGAAATATTTTATTCAATATTACATTAAAAAAAGACTAATTACAGTAAATTCACAATTATAAGCTGCACCTGATTATAATTGCACCTCCCAGTAGCCGGGTAGACCACAGGATTTGTCCATATATAAGCCACACCTGCATATAAGCCGCACCTTTTTCTTTTATTTTCCTTTTTTTTTTTTTAGTGAGGATCCATGTGTAACAAAGTAACAAATTAGTAACAGACACAAATTGGTGTCAGGTGCTCAAGTTGCAAACAGTTTTCATAGACCAGCCAAGCCTTTAAAGGCAGCCCCAGGTGCCCTCCCTGGCCGGCTCTCACTTCCAGGTTGGCATTCCACTGGGATTTGTCCATAGATAAGCCGCACCTGAATATAAGCCGCACTACTGGGGTAGGCTGGATTCTTCAATGAAAAAGGTGCGGCTTATAATCGTGAAATTACTGTAATAAAAACAAGCCATTTCTGTTACTTTTCTTTTAGGACTCTCAAGTGCTTCTTGACCCTTCAGGTCAAATTTTAATTTGCAAAATCAACATTTTGTAACAGAATGTAGAACTTAATAGAAATTGAAACCTGTTGAGAAAAATCTGCTTAGGAACACATTGGACCAATATAATTGTCTTGGCATAATTCATTTTGCTTGAATTATTTTATGTGACAAACACACAGAAATAGTTGCAGGAAAAAAGTCACTCAAGCCTCTCTAGGGAAACTGTGCAGAAAGTAGATTTAGAAAGAAATTGTCAGAGGGCAGAAGAAAACTAATAATGCCCATGACTTAATTTTTTCTACACTCAGTTTTAATATTTGAGGAAATAATTTGAATAAAAATATTTTGGTCAATAATATTCCTTTTTATTTCTAAAATTCTAAATAAGAACACAATGGATATTAGAATAAGCTAAAATGTAGCTAAAAAATGGATTTATAAGTAGCAATGTTTTGACTAATCACATACAACCACCTTTTGTGGTAATCTTTTAAAAGTTTAACAGACAAATTGAACTGATACAAGAATTATTTTTTTAACCAAGGAATCTAAATATTTAAAAACATGTAGCTTCTTTTTCCCTGAAAACTTCATTTCATCTTGTTTCTGCACAGAAAAAAAAAATTGAGATTTACCTATTTTTGCAATAAATAAATTTTGTTACTTATTGCTTTAGCAATAGAGTAGGAAATAACTTTTTTTCTTATAAGTTCTAAGTTTCTTATAAGTTCTTCTAAGTCTGGAAAAACACCCAAGCCATTATTTTGTCCCACTTTTTCAAGTCTTTCAATGGAATGACAGACTGAGCTAAGCAAGCAGCTCACAAACATGGGAGCTACTTTTTGAGACTGTGGCAGATTCAGTAGATGGAAAAGTTGGGAGCTGAACTTTGTGGCACTTCAAAAAAACAAACCCATTATTTCTAGAACTTACAATTTGACACTATACATTAGATTTGCCTAAAATTGGTGCCAAAATAACAGCTGAGCTGTTATCAGAAGTACCTTCAAAACTTAGAGGTGAAGGCCAATTTTAACATCATTAATAGCTCATTTGCAAAGATATGTTAAAATCTTCAGTATAGCTCAGATGAGCATAACAGAACTGAAATTCCTACCATGAGGAACATTAAAATGTGTATATATATATATATCGAAAGTTTCCAGTGAGGTTTTTATTTTAAAGGAGCCTCAGGATTGAAATGCTCAGTTCCTGTTTAGTCTAGAGCACCAATTCACAGAATCATAGAATGGGTTGGAAGGGACCTTAAAGATCATTTTGTTCCAACTCCCTGCCATGGGCAGGGTCATTTTCCACTAGATCAGGGTGCTGTAATTCTCATCCAACCTGGCCTTAAACACTTCCAAGATTAAAAAAGAAAAATCACCTCAAAGTTAGGTGGAAACAGAACCATTTTTTCTATGTTTTTGAACAACTCCATGTGTGTATGCCTGGAATATTTTATAGAATAGCATAAAATCTGTATTACATAGAGTAGGATCTAACAGGAGTTTCCTGACAGAATATAAAAATGATTGTGTGCAGCACAGGGGAGAGTACAGTGGGGACCTGCCTGGTGTATCCAGAAACATTGTCATCCTCTTTTCACAGACAAATATTTAGGGACATGCTCTACATCACTCACTAAGCCTGTAATGGGATCCTGACTGAGAGAACAGTTTCCTTTAAGGAAGTGCAATCCTTTGGTTGTTATCTCAAATTAAGCTCTTTCTTCAGTTTTAACTTTGGTGATATGAACATAATTAATATACTCATCAATTTATTAGCATCTTTCCTTGGAGACCTCTTTATATAATATTGATAAATACCAATCTTCTTGTAAGCATACAATGGCATCAAATATTAATTAATGATGTGCTGGCATTTGGATTCATTACAAATATATAATTAATAATCTCAGAAAACAAGTATCGAAAAAGCGAGAAGAAAAAGAAAACCTAGTCAAATGGATCAATGCCATAAGTGAAATGGTTTTATGTAGGGAAAAATACTAAAACTCCATAAATTGATGGATCTTTAAAATGATTTGAAATGCTATTCCATTATTGAAATTTGTGTTAATGGGACTACATTAAAAATTAACTGAAAACTAGTTTGTGTTTTGCCTTTCTCTAGACTGCAGTCTTCATAAAATACAAACCTCATAAGCTCCTACTCAGCGGAAGAAACCTTCTTCTGGGCATTGCCAGAATGTTAAAATGCTAATAAAACCCAGTGTTATAAAATAGAGGCCACATCACAAACTGCAACAGCGTGGCCTCAGTGCGATCAGTGCCTGAGATGAAGCACCCGCCAGCAGCACCTTCTCTTATAAAACAGGAATAAAAGCACTGGCAGAAATTTTCCCATCCAGCAACCACCCAGACCTGGTGTCACATTCCCAGCTGCTACCTGCTGGGGCTGAAGGGGCTGTCTCACCTGCTGTGGAAGGAGTTTCCTCACCTGCTGTTGAAGGGGTTTTCCCCGGGGATGATGTGGGTGCTGTCCTTGCCCACGAGCAGCTTGATGCGGTCGTAGAAGGATTTGACGGCGGCGGCGCCGGCGTGGCTCTGCTGGATGATGTCCAGCGGGTCCCGCGAGCCCCGGCACAGCAGGCTGTTCTGGCAGGTGGCCTGCAGGCAGCAGTCAGGGTCCAGGCAGTCCACCAGGCCATCTGAAAGGTAACAGGCACTGAGATCCAGCACGGAGCTGTGGAGCGGTAATACCCATGGAAAAGCACTGGGAAGAAATGTCAAAGTTCGCTGTTCCACCATCCCTGTGACCCAAAGCTGGTGAATCAGTCAATAGTGCCATGAGGATGATGCTTTGAGCACACTGTTTAAGAACCACTGCAGTTAATGTAAACCAGGGTTAGAGGAGAATACACCCCAAGAAATCTGTCAAGGGCTGAATTATGGCAAAAAGAAGTGGAAGCAATAAAGGACTTTTGTTTAAGTTATTTGCATGTTCGGTTGTTGTTAATTTTTTTTTTTTTTGGTCTTGAGAACTATGCTGTTTGATTTAATTTGTTCTGCTTGAGTTACTGAGAGGAGATGGGGATGATGAAGTTCCTATTACTGAAATAAAATACAAATTCCATTTGTAGCCATTTTGGCAGTTCCCAGGGAAGGGCTGCTGGAAGTCCCACCTCCCATGGATATCTGTCTCACAACTTGTTCATGCTTGGATAAGGAAAGATCAGTAGTCACAAAGCTGGTGGGTTCAGTCAATATATTGCAGATTAGGCTTTCCATCAAGAATATTTCTTAAGGTAAATTTTAAGAAAGAAAAAGAATTTTAACACCAGAAATTAAAAGGGAATCAAGGGGGAGATCAATCTGTATACTTAGACAAATAACAATTTTAGCACACACAGTAACAATTCTATCATCATCTCTTTGTTATCATAATTTAACTGAAATATGTTCTCTCAATGGAGTTCTACTATGACTTAGAAATTAATAACCATTTTCTTTAAAATATTATAATCTCTAACAATTTAGAAACATTTGTTCATCTACTCTAGCAAGAATCAGGAGTTCAATCTGCAATCTACTTATGTCTGTAAAACTTCCCAAGGTGTATCAACCTGCTTTTTGAGTACAAATATGGCTTGGGCATACACTACATAGCATACACAAGAGAGAACATTCCAGTATGGAAGCAGACAAAAGCACTTTAGGTTAAAATCATGACTCATGCATTTTCAGTATTTTCAAGAGCACAAGGACCAGCACAGTGATGGTGGAAAAACAACAACCTAAAGGAAAAAGAAATCTAAAACTATAAAAACCTTTCTTATTTTACACATAGCATTGTATTTCCAACCCACTGTGTGTGCTTAAAATGACTGTGCCTGACCTGATTTAAAAAAAAAAAATTGGCAAGGTATGCTGACAATGTTTCATTCAGGCCTCTAAGGAGATTTAACTCAGAGAAACTACCTTGTTGTGAGAGCTGTATGTAGCTTTAAGGTCACTGGCCTATTCACATTAAGAGCTCCATTCGTCTTAAAATCCTTTCCAAAGAGGCTGAAGGAAATTTCTGTTTTGCTACAGTTCATTTTCTCCCCACTTTATATAATAGTTCTGAGGACATCATTAGCTTCAGGGTATAACTCAAGGTAGTTTTCCTATTAAGCCCTGAGAATTTCTCAGCTTCTTTCCCAGCCTGTGAGACCTCTGCAACTATGAACTGAGCTTTGCCCACTGTTTAGTCTACTCAGATCTGTTACTTAGATGACTACCAGGCAAAGAAATCCTATCAACACACTAGAAATAACAGAGGCAAACCACAGGATATAAATTGCTCCCTCTGACAAATTTACATTTTCCTATTCAAGCTGCATCATATTTTGGCTGTACCTGTTATTAGAGGTGAGCATAAGTTCTGCTTGTAATGACCTCATCATGCAGCCGATTATGGGATGCTGTAGCCAAACACCTGTGATGACACCATGAACTTGGAATGGGCATATCCGTCCCTCAGGCTCCTGTCAGTCATGTGAATCACATCTTTATGCTCACAAACCCCCTTGGATATTGTCTGACATTGCAATCTTCAGTAAATTACCCTGCCACTGCCAATCTCACCGTTATCTCACAAACAATCAAGCAGGCAATCAAACTGCTCTGAATTGCCAGTTCAGGACCTGGGAGGCTGGAAACATCTCCATTCAACAGCAGGGAAAAACCTGCCTGTGATTCCTTCCATGTAAGAAGGTTTTGCTGCAGTTCTGTGAAGTCAGATTCAGATGCTTACAGATACTTACAACAATATTTAGAAAAGCCAGGCATAGGGCATAACACAATTTACTCTTTAGAACATTATTACCTATATGGCTATATTCTCCTGCAGTAATCTATTCTCAGATGGCAAATTCGGGATTTAGGATATTTTTACCTTATGTGAACTAGCTGATCCAGCTTTTTGCAAGAGCAGCAGCGAGGTCTGGGTCTCTCCAACACACAGAGCCAGGCCCTGGGCACTGCTGCTCCGTCTCAAAGGCTTAGACACCACTGTGCTGCTCACAGCCTCAGCCGCTGCTCTTATTGACTTTGCTGCTCTGAAATCCCCGACTCCATGCATGAAAGAGTAGTGGTTACAGTCAGAATATATCTGGTTTTAGCTCACATTTTCCTGATTTGCTCTCTGGACTATTATCACAGAAAGGCTGAGACTGGCAAGGACCTCTGGAGCTGATCAGGTCCAGCCCCCTGCTCAAGCAAGCCTACCAGCTGCAGGCTGCCCATACAAATTTGGAAATGTCTTCAAGGATGGAAGCCCCACAGCCTCACTGGGCAGCCTGCTCCAGTGCTCAGTCACTGGACCAAGAAGTGTCTCCCAGCACACATTTGCTCCTCCTCAGGTGCAGGACCTTGCATTTCATGAGGTTTCTCCCAGACCACTTCCCCAGCCATACTGTAGTATTATATATTAAGTAAATTGTTAAAGAGTCATTTATTTGCATTGGGCTCAGCTGACTAAAACCAGAGCTAGAAAAGAAGTTCCCTCTGTGAAAGGAAATTCTGCTATTAGCATAAATTTTAATTAGAATTCAGTACTTTGGGTTTTAATATATATTTCAGAGCTTGTCCTCCAAATTTCCTCAGGTATGCTGAATTATTTATATGTTTAATTCAATGACAAACCCTCATCACTCAACTCACCAAAATACTTCTGATTTTCATGGCACCCACAGCTGAGTTTCAGGTGAGCAGTGACCTCTCTGATACTCTGCATGCTAAAGGGAGGAGACTGAAGGGAGCTAAGATGGTATTGAACCTCCTCCAACAATTTGAGACCAACAAAAGTCCTAACTTGGCCTTAACTGAGATGAAAGAAATAGAAAATGTTGATCTGATTTAAACTGGCAGCACAGGATTAGCTCTCCATTGCTGTTCATGGTTTTTCTGAATTCCCAAATCTTTTCAGAAATGAATCAAGTGACATGGCATCCCTCTTGAAGAGTTCACTTGGCTAATGGATCCACACATTTCTCAACTTGCTGTGAACTGTTCCACAAGCTTTTTGGCACACTTCACTACACAGCATAGAGAAAACTTCAAAGAAGTACTTGAAAGTAGATTAACCTACTCATTCATGTCATATTTATGACTGCCTTATTATTGTGTTCCTCTTGACCATCATTAGAAGGACTAAAAATGTTCTCAGGATGAATAGCAATATATTCTGCCACATTACTATTCAAATGTATTTAGAACCTCTCAGCATCAGTGTTCCAGTGTCACTCAATACATTTCTCACCATGTCTGGGTTACTGGATTGCAGAGCTAGAAAGGAGCTACACCTTTCTGCAGAAAGTTGATGCTTGAGCTATTGGGGTTTTTAAATCCCAGTAAGTAAATTATCTACAGCTTCCACACTTCAAATACCTGCAGGTTGTGCTTCAGGTTCAATTCATGAAGCACATCAGAATAAGTGAACTTTGACCTGACATCCAAGTTGCTGAGCCAATGCTTCCTGTACCCAGCAGGGACAATTCTGTTTCCAACCCAAAACTCCTGAGCCACGCTCAGCAGAGGGCATCCTTACACTTCACTAGCTGCAGGAGCTGGGGACTTTCAGAGCCTAATTCCTGGAAATTTTTCCTTTTCCAATAAACATTTCAGACTGATGATTAAAATGGAGGTGGGGAGGGGGGGAACAGCAGCTACTACAAACCCTGAGGGCAAAAGGGTCTTTGATCACTCTGAGGGCAAATTAGTTAATTTATCATGAACCGATTTTAATTATGTGCAGTATTAATATACCCAAGGTGAAAGAATTAGAGATGTTCTATCAGATTATCAAAAGAGTAGGCCTTCTCTGCCAACTCAGAAATATATTAATTGAGCTCTGAAACTGCATGCAAAACTGCTTCCACAGGCAGGCTATGCCACAGCCCTGTATATCTTATTACCAGGAAGTTTATCTAATATTTAACCCAAATTTTCACACTTTTGTAGTTTGATCTAATTACTGTTATCTATATTGTCATGTATCATTCAAAATAATTCCTCAGAAGTTCCTGGTGCTAACAAGAAAGGCAATGCTTCTATTCCTGCTCCAGGACTATCAAGACATTGATTACAACACTGGCTTTTGTATCTGTGAGCACAACAGAGTATTTTTGTAACCCAACCTGCCTTTCAGGACAAGCTAGATTGTAAATTCCAAATGGTGGTAAAGTAGAATGAACCTGGAGATTGGTTGTGCCTTCAAACACCCAAAAACCTCCCCGGTGAGGTTTTCAAGTACCCTGGAAGAGGAGGGGGGTGAAGCAGCAGCAGGTGCAGCTCCAGCTTGGGGGTCCCTCAGAACCTGCAGATAATTTGATGCTCCAACTCCAAAGCACTCAGAGCCAGGCTGACCCAAAGGGCTGCAAGGTGAGAACAACCTCAAAAAAATAAAAAGTGTATACACAGACACCTAGAGGGATCCTGGTGCCTTTTCAAAGGGTGAGTTTGCAGGCTCTGAGCTTCCTGCAGTAGTGAGAGTGAGTTCTGCAGTCGCACATGCCGGGAGGGACAGGAAGGATGAGCTGGCTAATGTGTGTACAGGCGATTAGAGGCTGCCATGGAGCTGTAACACAATCACACACAAGCACACTCATTAGCTCTTGTCAAACTTGGAGTGCCTACCTTCGATAGAGATTCCATACCCGAGCCCACGCGATCCTCTCTGGCCCCCATCCACTACAGATTTCAGCTCCTGATTGCATTTAATGTTCCACAACTGACTATTGTACAGCAGCAGGAAGGTATTTTCTGTGCCAAGAGTATTCTGGGTATTTATATTGAGAACTTCATAAAATCTTTTGTCTGTGCTAAATTAGAGACCCCCGCTGAGGCAATGCTTGTTGAGGCAAGCTAAATTACATGATTTGCTTTTGTGCTGTGAAATACTTGTATTATCTTAAATGTCACAAGCCTGATGCAGTATCAAGTCACAGGATTTGTAATTTTCTAAAAGCAATTTTTTTCTAAATGTTTATTGCAGGAAGACACTTTTCTTTCTATTTTCCTTCTGTCTAATTTCAGAGATGAGTTTTCTAAGACAACTCAAATAAACAGACTTTCAATCAGTCAAGTGCACTGTCCTGACAATGAACTTCACTAGAAATGCTTTTTGCTTGTGAATTGAAGAGATTTCCTACTGGAGCAGATAGTTGGCTTTCCCTAATTCATTATCTTTAATGTATTGTGCCAAACAGAATTACCACCAACTGTACTTCCTGGTGGGGTTAAAGATACAGAGTAATAAACTGAAGGGCAAAATTTGCCTTCAGAGAGATGCACATCTCTCTTAGGAAAGCCAAGTGGAAAAGAAATTAAAATGTATTTTAAAAAGAATGTGCCACTTTGCATAACAAACAAGAAATTCCTCATTTCTATTTGGCTTAGTATTCTATACTGCTATGGGTTGCTTCCTCTCCTTCTACCAATTTTAGTCCAGATAAATACATTGTGAGGAGAAATGTGATCTGGGAAGTGATAGAAGCAGTGATTGTATTTGAGCTTTAAAAAAAAAAAATTTAACCTGCCTGCACCTGTTCTCTCCACCCTGATCAAATACAAAACAAATTTAGCAAAATTTTGCTTATTTCTGGTTTCTCTTTCACTGAGATTACATATTTTAACTATCTTGCCAATAAAGACAATAAAAATGAATGCATTTGAACAAGTGCAAAAGGTGGAAGAAGAGAGAAAGAAGGAAAAGAAAAGCCTAGAAAGAACAATCCCAGTGGGCATTATGGGCTCGTGCCAGGGCTGCCTCTGCAGAGGACAGGATTCTTAAATCTGTCTCCCAAATTATCCAAGACACTCAGAACAAAGACTCCTCAAATGTGATGGATATTAACTGCATCCAACATTTAGTGAAACCATACTCTAGGAAAGACATTTGAGTTTTGCTGTGTATCCCAGCTGGAGGAGCTGCAAAGCCTAAGGTGAAATTTAGTTTAACATTTCAGATACTAAAAACATTTTTCTATTTAGAAACAAGCAAATTATTATAAAAGAGTTATTGCAAAATGATAGGTATGAAGAGTCACAGTAGTGATTTCCTTATGCAATATGCTAAAAGAAATAGGAATGTAAAAAGTAGCACATCCTCTCCCATTCCTCAAAATACCCTCAGTAATGTCTTAATTGCCTAAAATAAAGCCACGGTGAATTATATGGGTTATACATGTCTATTAGGGGGATTATATATTGTAATCACAATTACAGGTCTTAAAATAAAGCTATTTCTAATCCCTCCAAAAGATGCTTAATGATTAGATTACTGAGGGACTGATTAAGGGAAGATATTAGCTTTAGAAGCAGCCACAGTGAGCAAATTATGTAATCCAAACATGGTTTAGAAAACAGAAGCACTTTCCAATTTAGAGAGATCTTAAAAGTGAGTCAATGCCAGAATCCTCTTACTTTTCAGTAGGGCTTCCTCCTTTAAGAGAAATGGAAAAAAACCCAACAAAACACCAAAAAACCCAAAACCTCCGAAAGAGAAATAAGAGGCTTTTGAGTTTTTTTCAGTGAAGTGGCTAGAACAGGTTCATAAGGAATCACAGAACCCCAGGCTGGTTTGGGTCGGAAGGAATCTTAAAGCTCATCCTTTCCCATCCTCTGCCATGGGGGTCTCACCTTCCACTATTCCAGGCTGCTCCAAGCCCCTCCAACCTGCCCTTGGGCACAGGATAAAGACCCAGTGAGCCCACATCTTGATTTGACATTGATGGTAAGGACAAAAGCAGGTGAATTTCCCAGTGTTGCCTCATATCATTCACCCTTAACAGCCCTAAGAGGAGAAAGCAGCTTTGGAGACTCTCTCCTCTCACTGCTCTGGAATCACATTTTATTTACGCCAGTAATCCACACTGACATCTCATTTAAAATGAAGATTTGTAAGTCTAAAAGAGAGGGGGACTCATCTGCCTCTTCTAGGAATAAACCAACTAAAGGAGATTAATCTAAAATGGAAAGAAAATATTAAGCATAATATTTCATTTTTCTCTTTTTGAACTATGGTAGGGAGTTTGCATTGTGGCAGATAATAAGACAAAGCAGGACAAATGGGAAACCCTCTGGAGTCAGTGGCAATGCTCTCCTTGACATCCATAAAATGAAGACTTGGCCCAAGGCCTTTGAATCTGATTGTGAGATACAATTGCAATAAGAATGGCTGAACAGGGAGAAAGCTCCAAAATATGTTAAATCTGCTGCCACGGAAGACAGGAAATGATAGTTCCCTTTCAGTGACATGCTGAAGGAATTGCATTTTAACAACATGCAGAGATGGACAGAAAGGAAGGAGGCTCAACTGTCCAGAGAAGATCTCATTTAGGGAAAAGAAAAAAGAAAGAAGTAGTATTTTTAGCTACCCTACTGCCTTCCAAAAGAACAGCTTGTGTGTTCTGTACTACCCCAGAACTACTTGCTTATGTTAACAGAGCAATGTTGGTAATGGAGCAGCAAATGAGTTCAACACTTTGCTGCAAATAAACTCAGCTGAGTTTCAAATGAAAAGAGTGACTGG
Organism: Sialia sialis; assembly: GCA_009812075.1. Classification (NCBI taxonomy): domain Eukaryota; kingdom Metazoa; phylum Chordata; class Aves; order Passeriformes; family Turdidae; genus Sialia; species Sialia sialis. The sequence continues at coordinate 3,354,115 of VRYO01000617.1, read as the reverse complement.
GAGATGAGGCAATTTCTTTTAACTTCCAATAAACTTGAATTTTATGTGAAACTTAGGTTTCTGGTAACTAGCTGGATCTTTAATATTGATTCCCATAGTACACTTTTCAGCTTTGTCTAATGAGAAAACTTAATTTTATCTGTTCTTTTATGTACAGAGTCACAATTACATAAAGGTGCAGCTTGAAGCACAGAACACACATCCCTTCCAGCCTCTGCATTCCTGCAAACTCTCCTATAAACACAGAGGTCTGGGGACAGATTCCTGGCCAGGTGTGTAGTGAGGCAGACACATAGAGAGCAGCACATCTCAGGCAAAGGCAGGACTGCATTCTGAGATATTAATTGTGAAGCGATTAACATTTATATTAGTTTTGTTGTACTTGTTGGGAATTCCACAAACTGGTGGCCAGGACAATGCCTCTGTCCTCCCTGCACACATGGGACAGACCCCCATGACATCTCAGAGAAATCTGAACCCCAAGACAAAATGGAGCAAACTGCAGCAGCACCAGCTGCAGTGGCACAACCTTGGGGAGCTGTGTGTAGCAAACACAGCGTGGCCCAAAATGTCTGCTTTTTCAGGAATGCCTGGCAAGCTTGTGGAGAAACAGCAGCTGAACAGGTGTTGAACAGCACCTGAACTCCCTCATACAAACAATCCAAGGGAATTAATAAGGATGAGACTATTAAGAGCAGGAATGATCATTGAATTAAAGTGCTGAGCAAAGGGTCAGAAGAGATTAATTTTCACCTTTATCAAAAAACCTCATGTGAAAACATGAGGGTCAAAGGGACTTCTCAGGTTGTTTGGATCTTGGCTCAAGCTTAAATTTTCAAACTATTTACACACTCCAGTAACCTCTCTGGTCTCTGGAAAAAAATGACTTAAAATGCAAACACTGGGAACATCTGAAGAATTCTCCCCTGAACCTTTTCAGCCTTCAGCTAGACCAGCTAATTTTCTTTCAGGTGCTTTTCTATGGTACACCAAAGTCCATGCAACTTGCATGATAATGGAATATACAATTCTGCATTAATTATTAATACATAATATTATGTATCTGTTTTATGGAAATTCTCTCTGTATTCTTTGCCTCTGATGAACTCCTGTTTGCCTTCCTTGAATAAGTTTTAAGTTCTACAATTTTTCATTAGCATGAGCAGCTGAATAATGTCATTGGTCATTTTCTTGCCTGCTTGCCTGTCTGTTTCACAAAATAATGTCCTGGATAGATAAATAAACCTCTTATTCCAGTTTTTCTAATAACATTTCACCTTCTTCCTTTCTTTGAGGAAATTCTAATAATACATCAGTTTTCAAATTTCCTTTTATAATCTTCAAAGCATGCAAAAACTGCAATCCTAAGCATTTCACATTTTAGTTTCTTACACTGAATATTCACACAAGTTTAGTGGGTTTTGTTGTATTCTTAAATGCCAATTAATGTACTCTGACAGTTAGATTCTGCTCTTTACAATTCAGTAACAGCTATAAAGCTAGTTCTCTGAAACTGAATTAGCTTTGGAACTTCTAAAATACTTTTGTAAGCACTGAGCATGCTAAACCAAGGAGCTAACAGAGGATTTACAAATTAAAACTAGTTGATGATATTCAGGTGTGGTTAATATCATATAATCAAAACCAAACACATCTGTTTTTCAGTTTGGGACTTATAGTTTCTAAACCCAAAAATGTTATGTGAAATTAAAGCACTCAGTCTAATGACAGTTTTACCCTTGATACATTCCAATGTTACTTTGCAGTTTTAGGAAATACATTTATAAAATATTTATTAATCAGCAAACAGCAGATGTTTTCTTTCTATTAATTACTGGCCAAAGAAAAGGGAAGGAGTCTCAAGGAGGAAAGCTGTGTTGGATGTTTGGTTTATAACAGAGAGCAGAAGCACATGAAAAAGAATTTTGGTGACTTCCTAAAGACATTAAATTGAAAGGAGTAAGAAAGCTGCTTTAAATGAAGAAGCAAATGAACCAATCTTGTTTAGAAAGCACAACATCTCAGCCAAGCTTTCAGGCCACCATGGAAGGCTCTACAAAACCAGAAAAACATCTTGGGAGGGAAACACGGGACACACCCTGTATTTAATAAGGATATGCCTGACAAAGGGCAGGGAGAAAAGAGCAGGGATGTCAGCCCCTTACCCTGCATGCCCACTGAGCACAGCCCACCCAGCCCTGCAGAGCCTGGCACCTGGCACATGGACTGTGCAGTGTGGCAGCAAGGGACAGCCTGCCAGGGGCTGTGTGACAGCAAGGACAGCCTGCCAGGGGCTGTGCACAGGACAGGACAAGGCCAGCACGGCTCTGTCAGCTCTGCCAGCTGCTGCGAGGGGCACAGGGAGCTCCTCTGTCCCCTGATGGCACCGAGCCCCCGCCGAGGGTCCCTGCGGGTCCCGCACGGCCACAGCTCCCTGTCCTTGGCTGGACACAAATGTGACAGTGGCACAGCCCCTGTGCAGGACAAGGCTCCCCAGGCGGTGTGCAGCCCCCTGCCCTTTCGGGGTGATGGAAAGGCTTGGCTCACCTCCCTCGTTATCCTTGTTGTCGGCGCAGGCGGTTTCCATGGCGACGCTGCATCCCGGTCCCCTCCATCCGCTCTGGCAGACGCACTGCCAGCTGTTCTGGCCCAGCGTGCACCTCCCGTTGCCATTGCACAGGTCCGGGCAGCCATCTGGGAGGACAAACGGACAAGGTGAGCCCAGGGCACTTGCACCCCCTCGCTCAGGCCGTGTTACTGTGCAGACAAAAAGGCTCGGCCCTGGCACCTGCAGGAACTCGGTAAAGAAAGGGGACACCCTGGAGAAATGGGGATCAAGCTCAAGCCGAAGGGAGGAGGAGCCCTACCTGCTGTAACACATGTTTTAAGAGCCCTCTAAAGGTCCAGACCTTAAGCTGATAGAACTGACAGTCTGCTGACAGAAGATGATCTGTCTCTAATTTTTCCCACCGTGTGTGTGGAGACATGAGGGAGAACATCTTCAACCAGCTCATCAATACTCAGAGGACATTTTGCACTGAGTGTTGCATCATCCTCCAGAATGTGTCCAAACACAAAGTTTAAATAAATATTTTTGAAAACATTTCCCTTCATTGATGGTAATTTTAAAATACTTACTTATTTAACACTAAGTTTACTTATATTTTGTTGACACATCTTACACTTTCTGAAAAACATATTAGAAGAGATATTCCTCTAAAGATGTATGTTTTGAATTGACTATGAATACAACATCTTATTGTGTAGCAAAAGCCAAATTACGAACAAAAATATAAATTAGCTAAGCTGCTTACATGTTCTAACAAATGTTCATGGGTGATAAAATACCTCAACTCCTTTTTCCTGGAAGTAAATGAGTCTCAGGAGACACTACTGTATCTTACTGAATATTCATTATGGAAAAGGCAAGAAAACCAAACTGCAGCCTTGGTATATACAACCAAATCCATCAACACCCAATCCACACAAGCATGAGTGTTTGTCTGTGGGGTGACAGAAGATTGGAGGCCTGCAGCCAACCTCTCCCAGCACCTCTTTGTGAGTCTGAGCAGGAGAAGGCTGTGTTGCCTGACAATAGGTGTGCACTTTTATAAACCTGTTCAGAAAACCACAGCTCTGAGTTTGTCTCTTCCTGCTCCTCCCAGCTGCCTTGGCTGCAGCCAGGTGAAGTCAGAGAGCAGTTTCTCTGACCCCAGAGTCATTCTCGCAATGCTGCGGGAGTTTCCCACACAACAAAGTGGCATCCCTGGAACTCACACAGCTGGTATCACAACAGGTCAAGAACTATTCAGTTCATGTTGCACAGAAAGATGTTGGCAGACAGAAACAAGTCTTACAAGTTCTATTTCAATGTTGTTGCTGTGTTAAAAAATAAAATGCCCCTTTCAGCTAAATTTAGAGTTATTTTGCCACTGCATATCTTAGCTTAAAAAAATCAGTTACTTTTGCAGCATAGGTAAAAGATTTTTCAAGACATTTAATTTATCTGTCATTTGTCAGGTTGTTTGAATGACCAAAATGATAATGTTTGAGGGAAAGCATCACTGTGTAGAGCAAATTATTTGTTTTAAATGGAAAACAAATAGTAATTGTGAATATACCCACGTGGTTGGTTTTTCTACTGAGGCACCGACGAGAATGAAATCACTGAAGCAGTTTGCCTTGCAGCGTATGAGCAAGATGAAAACACGAACAGTAGGGAGCTCACAAAATCCCTGAAAAGTTTTAACTGCAGCTGGGGATTAATGGACATGACTTTGCGTTTAGAGAAGAGAGGGAAGGCAGCATCACTGCCACAGACATGGTGTTGCTAGGAAACACGATGCTACCTCCACAGAGCTTATTTAACTGCAGCCTTCCAAAGACAGAGCCGGAGTTTGAATAGCACAAATATCAGAAGGAAGGGAATGAACAGCAGTACACTACAACACGATCCAAGTGCTTGGACAATAATGTCTTCCTTAAAAGATCTATTAAGTTAATGGTGAATTAGCTCTGAAACAGCTTTAAGTAATGGACAACTAATTAGGTATTTTGCATGGTTATGTTTCTGTACATGCCTATGTGCATATATGGATGTCTAGTTTTGCCTTTCTAAAAGCAAATATCTATATAGCATTCTAGTCTGTTAGACCAACCAGAAAACAGAGCTTCATTATGATGTAGTAATAACAGTTTTCTTCTAAAAAAGGAATTCTATTTCTATTATATTTATAAATTTATACAGTATTTAGGAATTGCACCAACTATCTCTATTGAAATCTTCCTACCAATGCATGTGAGCAGCAATTATACATCTTCTGTACACACAGGATCTGCACGTATCTCATGGGCTTGGTGGCCATCAAGGGGTTTGGAGAGTGGACAAGGTGACAAAGTGCCTGCCTGAGGAGCTGTCAGAGCCTCAGCCAAGGCTCAGAGGCACAGCTGGACAGATGGCCTTTGCTCACTGCAGGAAGGACACCCAGCCCTCGGTGCTTTGCCAGAACCTGCCTTCATCCTGCAGCCACACTCAGCAGTGTGCTGCCTCCTGGCTGGCTGGGGAATTCTCCCAGAGCCAGGCAGCCACAGCCACACAGGGAAGGGCTATCAGCATCTCATCTCAAGAAGCAATCCAGCGTGGGATGAAGCTCTCAGTCACCGCACAGAAAAGGGCCCTTCATGCTAAGCAGACAGGTTGCTGTTCCTGGTGTGTAGAGAAATTCTCCTCATCTTTTCCATTACAGTATGCTTAATGGAAAATGTCAAGAAGCAAGGTTAAAAAAGAATAAAGTGCTTTCTTAAAGTGCTAGATTGACAACCTATTTATTCACAGAACAGGCAGAGTACAGGCAACAGCAGTTCGAGTGTCTCACACTTTTCCAGCTGCTGCTAAAGGTGAAACACTAATGCAGCCCCCCTCCTCTCTATCTCCAGCTTGCCTGTGGAATTGGAAGCTGGGAGCTTTACTACAGGTACATATGAATTCACAATTAAAACAGCAAGAAAGATTTCAGAACATTTTCGAGTGTTGTGTCAGGAATCTGTGATGAGCGTATGAGAGATATCAAAATCAGAATCACTATGAAAGCAAAAAACATAATATGGACTGTACTTGGTTCAAAAATGGAAAGTGCTGGATGTATTTACAAGAGAACATGCCCAGGTTTCATCTACAGCGAAATTATTCTGAGATTAAATTGCAAGGTGATTAGTTCATTTTTGAATTTGGCAAATTAATTTCCAGTATCCAGGCAGTACATCAAGAATTCTAATCCAATTTTGGATAAATTCTGCACAGAATACCTTTTTTCTCCGGTATTCCCAAACTTCAGGTATACAAGTACACATGTCCAGCTTCCCATACATGTATAGATTTTCCATTGCATAAACTACTTTAAACTCCAAAACAAACATTAGAGGTAAAGTAAAACATAAAATCTGCCCAGCTGATTTGTGGTTCCAGTCAGAATCATCAGAACTCCCACTTAAGGTGGGACAAATCTTTCTGAAAAACAAAAAAAAGGAAGGGAAAAATCAGTCAGGGAAAGAGAAGATAGAGAAACCTTGCTCTTTTTAAAGTTTCCAAACACTGATGGAAGAGTTAGCCTCTCAGTATAATTAAAAGAAAAGAAAAAGAATAGGAGAGATGAAGGGAAAAAAATCTAAGTGGTATCTCAGAGCCACTTAAGGGAAAAGCATTATGCTTTTAGCCTCTGCTCAGTTTGTACATGGAAAAATAGAAATAAATCAAGAGCTTGTGTCTTTCAAGCCCTTCTGATCCTATGCCATCAGCCATTTATTCTCCAAACAGCATCTCCCAGCAGAGTGGGCTCCCAGCAGCTCTCCCCACTTAGTGCACATGTGCACAGCTACAGTCTGCAATAAGAGATGTCGTGTTTATCCTTCCACATGACCTCATTTCACACATACTGACAGAGAGCCTGCTGGCGGTCCCTGAAGCCTTTCCAGTGACTTCAGCTGAGGCTGGACCAGGTGGTCCTGTGGCTGCAGAAGCCTGCAGTGAGGAGTATGTTCTGCAGCACAGTGTTTCCTCACTCACAGGATGCACACAACTTTCAAGGGGAACATTTAAATTACAGTAATTTCACAATTATAAGCCACACCTGATTATAAGCCGCACCTCCCGGTAGCTGGGTAGACCAGGGATTTGTCCATATATAAGCCACACCTGAATATAAGCTGCACTTTTTTTAGCGAAGATCCATGTGTGACAAAGTAACAAATTAGTAACAGAATCGCTGCCAGCTGGGTTTGGTGTCAGGTGCTCAAGTTGCCACAGTTTTCATAGACCAGGGAAGCCTTTAAAGGCAGCCCCAGGCGCCCTCCCTGGCTGGCTCTCACTTCTGGGTTGGCATTTCACTGGGATTTGTCCATAGATAAGCCGCACCTGAATATAAGCCACACTACTGGGGTAGGCTGGACTCTTCAATGAAAAAGGTGCGGCTTATAATTGTGAAATTACTGTATATTTCAGTCCTTCTCTTCTCATTACAGCTGTTAACTACAGAACTGCAGCAAATAAAAGTAGTCTGGGATATGATGGTACCTAAAGAATTTAGAGAAATGACATAAAAGCAGTAATGACAATAGCCTGTTTAATTTGGATTTTAGAGGATAATCACTGTTTTCATATTTTCTCTTCGTTCCTTCAGTGAGCTGCTGGTATGCCTACAGCTATCTAGCAAAAATAATAAATGAGGTGCATAGAATGAGGTACCTAGCAACATTGAAAATAAAATTATCCTTTTTATTTGCTATTGTTATTTTTTAATCCTTCAATTCCAAAGCCTGCAGGGCTTAGTTAAAGCCAAAGAAAGGGCGCACAAATGAAAATGACGCATTGTTATGGTAGGCACACGTACAAGTCATTTTCTACAGAGTAATACTTCAGCTGAAATAAACTCAAACCCCAAACACGGAACTAAACACATGTCAATGAAATAGAGTGCTGGGTGAGTGAGAGGTGAGGCCCCTGTGAGTGAGTTTGGACAGCTCCAGAATAGGCTGGAGCCATGCAGAGGCACCAGCCCAGGGCTCTGAAGCAGGGTGGTGACACTGATTGACAAATTGCTGAGAATGAAGCCAGGCTCTCAGTGCAGCACAAAGCCCAGTGCCACTGCTCACTGCCACAGCACAGCTGCTGCTTTCCAGAGAAGGCTCAGAGAGAGCAGGAGCTTCTCTGGGCCACTCAAGTGCTTGTCAGCAGCATGCTCTACTGGATGCCTACTTCTTATTTTCTTTTTTTTCCCAGAGAAAACATTTTGTTTAAAACTACTTAACACCCTAAATCTTTCTTCAAGCTACACATCAAACAAAGAAGTAAAGAATAAATATCTACTTGCAGATGTGCTGTGCAGATGAATACATGTCTGAGTTAGAACTACAGACTGGCCCAACTATAATTGTATTTATTGAACAGGCTGAAAAAAAAAAAAAGAAATTCCAAAAAGTATGTTTAAAGAGCCCTGAAATCCTTCACTCCAATACCTCCTGTGCAGACAAACAATTAGGAATTTGAAGTAAGATTTCTTAAATTGCCTGGTTATGTATATCATAACAGAATTTCCCCCTAAATTCTGTCTACTATCTATCTCTGCAATTCCAGTCTTTTACATATAAGGGCAGGAACTCAGGGAACATCCAATTCTTAAAAAAAACCCAGAGAAATAGGAGAAAATATGTGTGACTGTTTAGAAGAGAAGTAAAGATCACACAAAAGGAAACTGCTGGCATGAAAAAGTCTCAAGTAAAGTCACTTGCATCTTTCTTAAAAAAAAGGAATAAAAAAAGATACAGAGACACACACACATGAACAAATAGAGAGGGAAGTTCATGTTGCAATACAAGTCACAAAAATTTGATTTTGAAGAAAACCCCAGGGCGCAAGAGCTTCACGACTTGTTAATAAGGAATTGCTCCCAGAACATTCCATGTTATCCAAATTCATGTTAAGTGACTCAAGCAGAGGAGCTCCTGCGACTTGGGGGGAGACACTGTCGAGGTCTCCCTCCTGTGCACAACCAACAGGGCTCTCTGTCACCAGCTTTTGGTGTGACCCTCCCCAAGCTGCCAACAGCTGGGCAGGGAAAAGGGGCACGGTTTGTGCTACACTGTCCCGAGACTTGAGGAAACCAGAGAGATTGATAATGAAATGTGCACATCTGCTCGGAATGTTGGGTTTCCAGAAGGAAGGGACACTCCCTTATGGGAAGATCAGTGTCCTGGTTTGGAGGACAGATGTCTTCTAAGAAAGGCAGGAGCCTCCCTTTGAAATGGAGAATGTGAATCTCTTCCCTCTAAATTATTATAATTTTGAAATCAAGGGGCTCTCAGGAAAAGATATGGGAATTCAGAATAACAGTTCTTTACTAGAAAAATTAAAATAGAAATACAGTGCTACAAAGAACAAGCCCCAAACAGTGCCAGAGTCAGAATCCAAGCTGACAGCCGTCAGTCAGTCAGGGTGTTGGCAGCAGTGCCATTCAATGGTGGCTGCATCCTCCTGCAGTGACAGATGTGCTTCAGTTGGAGCAGTGCTCTTGGACAAGGTGCAGTTCCCTTCAGAGGTCCAGTGGTGATGTGGAGAAATCTGTTTTTCCTCTGGAGTCCAGGGGAAAAATGGCTACCTTAGTGTCCCAAAATCTCAGTTTTTATCTTGGTAGGAAACGTTTGGCTCCTCCCCCTGGCTGGAGCATCTCCCAATGGGATGCAGTAATTTTATCAGTGCCACAGTGGGACTCAATGGCCATTGGCAGAAGATAACTCCCTACAGGAAGGATGGGTTGTGAAAAGATAAGGAACAATGCCCCACCTGGTTTCAATTGATGGCCCATTGGCAGAATATCTCCCACAGAGATCAGGATCACTGCCCCCACCCTCAAGAGATGGTGATAGAATAGACACTCCTGATCATATCCTGCACTGCAACCCAAGACAGTCAGTCATCAGACTGAGAAGCCTCTGCAATGCTGAAGTCCAAGTGTGCTGTGACAGCCAGGCAGGGTTCTCTCTGCATCCCAAAATTGTTAATGTTGATGCAATTGTTAATGTTAATTGTCAAAGCACAAAGACACCTTGCCTCCTGCACAAACCCAACACCACACCCCGCGGCTTCACCCAGATCAGGTGACGAGTTTCAATTAAACACCAGCATCAGCAAAGAAGTTATGTGAAATATAAGTTAAGAAACTGCTACAGTCCAAAAGCTGCAGCAGGGCCACACAGCTCCTTCCGGAGGCCAAGCAAGTTATTTGCTGAGATTTTGAGCAGGAGCTGAAATTTGACCCTACCAGCACATTTGAGTTACACAGTGTATTCTTTTCAAACAAGACTCATACCCAACTCCAATTCATATACTCAATAAAAAGACATAAAAGATGCAGTAAAATTTGTGTTTAAGACAGCTGGGTGTTTCAAATTAATCTTACTGTAACAAAATCCATTTAGAATATAATTCCAGGTGAAATTGCATTCATAAAACTACTACCATAGCCATCATCTTTTATTGTATTAATGCTTCTGATACCACATACAAGCACTGGCATCATCCTTTCTAAAATGTAATATCCTTTCTGAGATAGAAGCCTTCTCTAACTTTTATCTCTAAAATAATGTCTATTTAAATAGTTTGGTGGCAGCATAATGATAAAGTGACCTATCAGACAGGATGTGTCAATTCAGTCAATTGAAGGGAAACAAGCAAAACATTGACTTCATGTTTGGAAGAATATCTAACCTAATTACAGTGTAATTTAGTCTTAATGCAATTTAGGATTCTTGTAGGAAGACATTCTCAGTTCAGTCATTAGCTACAAAATACTTTTTTTCACTTCACAGATCCTCCACATATCGTAAGGAGGAGGAATGAATTCCTTTCCTTCTTAGATGAGAACCTCCACATAAGAAAAAAAATGCTAATTGCATTTCTTTGACTGTAATTTCTTTAAAATACAAAAATGTTACCAAATTTTAGGAGCTTAAGTCAATCAAAATGCCCAGTGAGCCAAGTTAGCATTTAGAGTGACCAAACAGAACTGCTCCCCTTCTGTCAGTGCTGCTTAACAGTTGTTTTCATCAGTATTTCAAATTCAGGTTGAATTCAGTAATGTGAGGAACGGGGTTTGTGCACACACACACACGAATACACGAGTAGGGAGCTGCAGTGAGAACAAGCAGATGTTGTGAAGTGCTGAAGCAGAGGATGCACAGGCAGGGCACTGAGAGGTGCCAGCCTGCAGGGGGGTTGTGGGGAGTCTGCCCTAAAATCAATGGGCCTGAGCATGGGGTCTGACCTCAGAACCTCCCTGCTTGGAAGGAAAGGTCGGATCAATTGGCCTGCTCACATCCCTTCTAAACTGAATTATCTATGATCCCTTTGGTTTTAGAGCTTTATATTTAATCATTCTCAGGGCAGGGAATCCCAGTTTTCTCAGGCACTATTAAAATATAATTGCTTGCTATTCATTAGATATTAATGCCTGCATAGAATTTATAATTTAGCAATTAACTTTCAGGTATGCAAATGCTGATCTCATGTAAGTGTGCAGGTTATCTCTAACAGGAGAAAAAATACGAGCCTTAACAGAAGTAGGCAGTTTCCTCTATTACTGCCTGGCAGATAAGTACATTCTGTCCCTTAAATTTGGTACCGAACTTTGGAATCCCTTCAGGATGACAGGCACTATTTAGACATGTGCATTGTATTTTGCAGCTGATCTTCTTAAAGTATTAATCACATAGATTCCATTAAATGGCTGCACACTGCATGGGTTTGGACTGCAGAGTTCCAACATTCCAATTGTCCAAAAGAAAAATCCAAAGAAAGTGCCAGAGAAAAAAACAGAAGTTTTTATGAAGTACTGTGGAATAGTTTGGAATGAAAAACAGTAGCAATGCACTAAATGCTTCCTATATGCCTTCTGGCTAGCAGCATTCCTAAATCTTCATGACATTAAAATATGATTACAAGTGATGAAAAATAATGGGTATTTGAATATTAAAATAAATATATCTCACATGTTTGTTAAGGCAAGAATTTATGGAGTTTGAATATACACAAATATAAAATATGAAATAATGCTCGTGACCTAGGAGCAGTAATCCGCCACATGGGCAATGTATGCAAAACAAATTAAAATAGATAATGTATTCTGAGTTATGTATTTGTGTATGCTGAGCTGTGTGGCAGATATAGGGTAGAGGATGAATATTTCAGTAAGTAAAATATACTTTATAGACATCCCTTTAATTCTAAAGTGCAAGGCACCATTCTGCATCCCTTGTCAATATACATAAGCCTCACAAATATCATACCATTTTCAAATTTACCAATCTACCAACTGCATAAATAACTAATAAAAGCCACAGAAATAAAAATGTAGTGTTCACAAATGAGCTGCTTTAAATATGTTTAAAAAAGCACTGGATGTGGCACTTGGTGCCATAGTCTAGTTCAGGGGTTAGGGCATGGGTTGAACTTGATGATCTTGATCTCTTCCAAACTAGTGATTCTGTGAAATCCTGCAGGCATAAAACAGTTCTCTTCTTGTTTCTTTTAAAAATCTATCTATATGGTGAAGGAAGAAACCTAATAATCCTTCAGATAGAGCCAGTTGCTTTGATATTAAAATAGTAAATAAATCTGTGAAAATGATTTTGATCTACAAGGGAGATCATCTTCTCCATCTTACCCCCAAGAAAGCCAAGAGAATTTAATCTGCACTTGGAAGAAATTTGGAAGAAAAACGAGCTCTTTAAGCTCTGCTTGCTTTACATTAAACATATTTACTACCAGGCAACTGATGGCTCTGCTCCTCCCCTCGCCTCACTAGAAGTGTCCTTAATTCTCTGGAACGAATACTTAAGTCTTTCTGCTGCTGGGCAGAGCATTTATTTTCCATCTCTCTGTAGAAGCCATCAGAAGCACCAATGAGACTTTTAACTTGATTGCCTTCCATCTGTATTTGACAGTTTTTAAGCTGTCCTGGGGCAGGCAAGTTGTCACTTCTTACACTGGGACTGTTTTCCAGGAGCACTTAGGAAGAGAAACACAAGGTAAGGGAGTGGGAGATGCAGCCAAGAAATCTGGAGACCACTCCACCTCAGCTGCAATAGGATTGTGTGACAATCATATTGAATTAATAAATTTCATTCCCTGATTCATGTCAAGCAAAAAAGTGCAGAGCTATGTATTGTCAGGATATTTGCTTTAGTTTAAAAAACCCCAACGAAAGAAGGAAAAGCTCAAATGAAGATCAGTTAAAATGAATTTCCAATAACTAATAATAATAAAAAAAAATCTATGGTCTGTGCAAAGGACATCTAAAGACAATTTGGTATAGCTTTGTGTAACTAACTCTTTCTCTGCAATGCTGAAAATACAATGTGAGTAGCTCATACCATCTCTAAACATAACAAACAGATGTCAAAGACATTTTTCTTTTCTATCCAGGTTATTAGTTTTCTTAGAAAAGTTCCAGGGGAAAGATACCAGAATATGAGACTGCCCTGACGGCCAGCATTATCAATACTCAGTGTTCAAATAAAATCATAATTTAGTTACCCCACTCTGCCTGTTTCCCATAATTTCAATATGTTATGATGTCACTGTCCATTGCTTACAGCTCAGCTGCAACCATGTTTCAAGGAGCATGTTAGAAACATATTAAAGTAATTTTACAATTATAAGCCACACCTGATTATAAGCTGCACATCCAGGTAGCCGGGTAGACCATGGAATTTGTCCATATATAAGCCGCACCCGAATATAAGCCACATTTTTTTCTTTTTTTTTAAGCAAGGATCCATGTGCAACAAAGTAACGAGTTAGTAACAGTATCTCACCAGTGCAGGGTTTGGTGTCAGGTGCTCAAGTTGCAAACAGTTTTCATGGACCAGGGAAGCCTTTAAAGGCAGCCCCAGGCACCCTCCCCGGCCGGCTCTCACATCCGGGTTGGCATTTCACTGGGATCTGTCCATAGATAAGCCGCACCTGATGATTAGCCGCACTGCTGGGGTAGGCTGGATTCTTCAATGAAAAAGATGCGGCTTATAATCGTGAAATTACTGTAATTAGGCTTTCCTTTAGCTATTGACCTTTTGTTAAGAGCTGTGAAGCTGAGCAGTGTGCAGCCCTTTCCAACTGCTCAGCACCAGGACAATCCTGCCTGGGCTCACTGGAGCTGCAGAGGATTTCCAGCAGGTTCCCTGCTGTGCCATGAGCAGCTGACAAGGGAACACCTCAAAACACCAGAATGTTCTCTGAGGTTTGGTGCAGTTTGACTCTGTAAGGTCTCACAGATCACAATCAAGCAAAGTGAACTTGGGGACAGCTCTGGCTTTCAGGGTAAACACGTACATGGGAATATGCTTAATCAGGCACAGTGCATATCCAATTTCCTCTAATAACTGCTGTAAGCACTCAGGAAGTTTCTGCAAAAATCCTTTTTAATGGTGTCACTCACTGGAAAAGCTCTCCTGCAGTTTAGTGACACAGCCTTGCTCCTTAAGGTACAAATATGTCAACACAAGACTTTAATGTGGGTTCTCCAGCATGCTTACCTGCTTCTCACTCTGAAGGAAACCACTTACTAATTGTAATTATTTCCTAGCTGGGTTGAAGTTAATTCAAGTTAATTCAAGTAAGGGATCAGTAGCAGCAGCCCTGTGGAAGTTCATCTTTAATAAACCTATAATCCTTAGTCACAGGACAAAAATTCAGAAGCAATACTTATGAGAACTGAGATTTTCCTTTTCACTGTCACTTTTGAGTGACATCCCTCCTTTCATTTCATTACACTTTTATCTCAAGCATTAAAATACAGAAAATAACTAATTAAGATCTGGGCACATATTCTGCAAATAACTTTATTAAATCTCCCATTTAGTATCAATAGGAATGCTCACTTCAGAAATCATGCATTATATAAAACTTGCTAGGAATTTTTAAAACTGCAGTATTTAATCTCAGAAATTCTGACAAAAATCCTTAATGAGTAGGGGAAATTATAGCTATAAAAGCTGAGTGAATAGATGCATTCTTCAATGGAAGGCACACATGTTAAATCCCCCAGTTCTGCTGAACAAATATTTCCCTTTATAAAGCATCTCATACTTTAAAATTTCCATGCACTAAATGCTTTCAAATTAGTTAATGAGGATCTCAGGAATTTCATGGTAACTAGAAACACAAATACTGGTCAAAGAAGACAGATTTTACTGAGCATATTCTTCGTGTATGGAAGATTGAAAGATTAAAAGGAATGAGGATATATTTAGATTGTAATAAACATTTTCTTAATTGTATTAAGAAAAAATAAAATTCATGTGGAATGGAAATATTAACAATTTTAGAGACATTTCAGTGTATCCAAAAAGTCTGCTGAGTGATAGTTCATTGCTAATTAACCTTCTGATTAAGTATATTAACTACTTTGTATACTACTAGCATATGAACAGTTTGTAATTAAGGGTGAGTCTGAGTGATTTTAATTCACTTTTTTACTCAGCATACAGGCAATCAAAATTGTTATGGAATATACAGCAAAAGATTCCAATGAAAAATCAGCCAATGTCCATACAGGGTGACCTTGACTTTGATACCCTGTTCTCTGAATATGGCAGGCTCTAGTCTAAATCAATACTTTTGACTTATTTTGGGGAAAAAAAAAATTTTGAAACATTCACAGGACACAATGAAGATATATATGGATTGGTTTCATGATAAAGAATCAATTAATAATGATCCAAGGGAGACAGTAACAAAAAAGCAGTTTTATCCCTATTCTAAAGCCAATAAAAAGATGAATTGTACCTAAAAATCCGTGTCACTCTATTTCCCCCACCGTGATTCAGCTATTAGCAATGTCACATGGGAGCAATGTCAACCTCCATTTCAAAATCCTAACAAACTCCTATGCAGGGATTTTTGACTAAAATCTAAAACACCTTTTCAATTGTTTTTGAAACAAGAGAAGGCACATTGCTACTGCTTTTCCTGTACTGTCATAGAACTACCCTTAAAAAATAAAATAAAGGATTAATCAGAATCTGGAAACATTTTAACAAATTCATTCACTTTTCAACAGCCAATAATGATTCATGGCTTCCTGTTTACAGTAATACCTTTATGGTCCAAATGCCAGGGATTCTACAATTTAATAATAAAATACAGAAGGGGAAGAGAAACACCCTTTTTTATAGAACTACTTAATTCTGAGCACACTATCTTCCACTGTAGGACTGAATGCTATAATGCTAATTCCTCTTAGTTTGAGAGATGAGTGATCTGTAACCCAGCATACACACATCCTGCCTTGCTTTATAGATAGAAATAGAAAACAGATCACTTAATATTTAAACTCTGCTGAAAGGTGGAGGGCAACATTCTACACTAGGGACTGAGTTCTACTTTCTGCAATTGCCAGGGGTTAAAACAAAAAGGCAGTTCTCTCATCTGTACTAATGTGTCTCT
This sequence comes from Sialia sialis, assembly GCA_009812075.1. Lineage (NCBI taxonomy): Eukaryota > Metazoa > Chordata > Aves > Passeriformes > Turdidae > Sialia > Sialia sialis. The sequence continues at coordinate 3,338,121 of VRYO01000617.1, read as the reverse complement.
GTTTTTAGGAGAATCAGCATCTTCTGGGACTTTCAGGGGTTTGTGTTTGTACATGCTGAATTTACAAAAATAACTTCAGTGCTGCTTTTAAGGAGCTCCTTCCACAAGAAACTCAGCAACCCCTTTTGATTCCTAATTGGAAAATCACAGTATTTGAAAAGCAATAAAGCACCATGATCCAGGAAAAAATGCTATTCCTAAACAGATTGGGGTTTGGTTTTTTTTTGCTAATTTGTGCTTTTGGATAATTGTCCTCCTTCACATTGCTTCTAACCTAAAATCACAACCTAGCAGCCTAGTAATATTTTCCACCACAAACTGATTTAGTTTTTAATTAAAAAGAATTGCTTTAATCACAATTACACCATTATATTTACTTCTTAGACACCAAAGTTATTCAGAACAGGGACTGCACCCTGATGCACTGTGGTTCCTTAGCTCAGTTGTTCAATGCTATGAAAAACTATTTGAAGGAAAATTAAAACATATGTGGTCTAGATGAATTATGAATCTTACCAAATTTTAAAACTCTTGAAATAACTTTAGTCTTCCAACATCTACCTAAAAAATACTCATCTCAAATTTTATAATTAAACAGAGAAGAAAATCATCTTTATATTGGTTCATGTAAAAATATATTGAAGTGTTAGAAGTGTTTATACCTTTCAATTATATGAACAATTAACTATTAGGTCATGTAGTTCAATCTACCCTAATAAAACCAGAAGATTTAAAAAGAAATAGCTGAACCTTTTCTTGCAGCTATTTTGATGGTATCTTGTTTTACAGCATTTTAAAAGCAGGCCATAGTTTATTGCTGTTGAGTTTGATCTGCTTTGCACTGGATTGTCAAAAACTGCAAATAGAAAATAATACACTGGAATTAGGAAAAACGCCATAAACTTAGATGGTTGCTTGTCAAAACTATGGGTCCCTAATTCCAGAATGCAGGACACCCATGGCCTTTGAAGAGGCACTGCGGAACAGAGGAAGTGCCAGTGAGATGGGCAGGACTTGGGGGCTGCTTTGCAAACCATGCCTGAGAGAACACAGAGATTGTTTGACACTTGAACATCTGGCACTCGTTGCCCAGCTCCCAAAAACCAGAGAGCCACCACAAGAAAATCCATCCCAGATGTCACACACCACTCATGGGCCACACAACTGGCTGATCACAGTAAGGTAGGAGTAAAAATATCTTTTAAGAGCAGTAGAGCGAGAGGGAGAACAGCTTTATGTGGATAAGCAGACAGCCACGTCTCCCCTGCCTAAATTTTCATGAAGGATAATGTTTTTATTCATGTCACAGCAAAGCCTTGGTGAAAGCAAACTTGCTGCTTTTCCATGAAAAGTGCTTAGCTGCTTAAGAGAGGTACTTTTTTTGAGTGAAATATTTAAGTGTGCAGTGCTCAGGGTCAGTTCTCAGAGTTGAAAATCCTCAGGGAACAGCTGGGCCATGAATCCTTTCTGCTCTAATCCCATTAGTGAATGAAGAGGGGATGGCAACAAACAACAGCAACCTTAATACATCATGTCCTGCTTTTCCTTTGGCTTTCAGCAGCATGGCTCTGAACTGCTGATTAATGAGACACCAGCACTGCTTTGTCTCCATCTATCCCAACATGGATGAGTTTGAAGACAACTGACAGCCTGAGATGGACAGTAATATGTCAATCAACACTCCATCACTGAAAACACGACAGCAGAATGTGCTGGAAATTGTAGAAGTCTCAGTTGGCAGCTACAAATCAGGTAATAGCGACCTCAGGATTATTCCAATTATTTTCACTTTTAACATGAAGAGATGAACATGGATTAAAACATCAGACACAAATGCCTTTAAGAACACTCAAGTTTGTACTCAGCTCTTACATTTCAGTAATCCAAATCATGTTTGTAATTTCTTTGGGCAAATGAGATATATGGTATTATAGGATGGTTTCTGTTAGAGAGTCACCTTTGCTTCTTTTTATATGTATGGAAAAGCTATATGTAAAATGAGATAGGCTCAGGCTACACAGAGGAATAATCTCCAAAAGCATCGTTATCCTATTGAGCATTTCATAAGCAGGTCAGAACAGGGATGGAAAGAAGGAACAAGAGAAAAGAGCTGGATAACACACATTTTGTAAAAAACTTTCTTCAATAAAAATGGCTCATGATACCTCGTAACTTGTGCTCTGAACAAGTCCCCATATTCATTCCTTAAGATCTGTTGGAAAACTGTCTAAGTAAGGGCTTTTAGTGAAAGAAGGATGTATCAATATTCAGCATCGGTGTGTATTCATCCTCAGTGAGTAGTTACTGCACAAGAGAGAACTGACAGCTTAAAGAGAAGGTTTTCAATAGTTTCATTTCCCCCTGAAGCCCTAAATAGATCACACAGCAAAATCCTGAACTGACACCTCAGAGGTGCTACAGAGACCATTTTTTCCTTTTTATTTCTGACATTAATATTTTTAATACAACATTAAACTAAGAAAATATTGAGTAGAGAATTTTAAAAGCATCAAATATCTTAGGAAGACAATTCTCTAACTTCTAATGCATCCTACTGTTAATTTGATACTAAATTGGCAAGAAGCTGGGAAAAAAAACCACCAAAACCCTTTGCAAAGCTTTGCATCTGAAATATTATTCCACAGAGTTTTCAGCAGTCAGGCAAAACACATTTGACTTTATTTGCATCTTCAAGCGTGAAAGATTATGTGAAACTGATACTGAAGATGCAAGAATGATACCTTGAGAATGTATAAGCAAGAATGCAAGTGATCAAGAAAAAGGCATCTTTAACAGGAATATGAGCAGCAGGTCTCAAAAGGATGGAAAGGTATTGTTCTCTTTTGTATTTCTTTCTTAGTAAGTATAAATATGATATATATGTATATACCTGTCTATTTCTGAAGATCCAGTTCTACCTTTCTGTCTCTATACAATCCATGACACTGACCTCACACAAGCCTTCCCATGTCTTTGTGGTTTTGTTTCCAGCAACATTGTGTAATTCACTCTCTTGCTGAAGCTCTGCTTGACACCACAGGGTACAAAATAATACAGAAAATATTATCTGCAGGAGAAGAGAAGATTGTCTGGCTCTGGGAATACTGCTATGAACAGCATAATCGGCTCTGCCCTTTCAAAAGTTAGATCAGCTCCCTGATTGATTGCCCTCCCTCACTTTTTGTGGTCTTTTAGGAGTTCAAGAATTGGCCAGAAAATCAATATAACTCATGTAGAAGCCCCTCCAAAAGGAGAAAAAAGAAATGTGGCTTTAGTTTGGGAAACTATTCACTAGTATCTTCTGGGTGCACCTTTGAAGCATCAGGCAAAATTCAGGAAGTTTAGCTGAAAACATACTCATTAAATTTTTTGGGCAAGAAAGGAAAGAAATAAGGTCATGTTCTGCAAATATCCTGTGAAAAGAGAAAGAAAAAAGCTACTCAAGTGTTCTGACACTGAGCTGTGACATGTTTCAATCATTTACAGGAAGCCCTCAGCAAAGAATGCAAACAAGAAAGTTCTTCCTCATGAATAAGCTTGCCTTTCAGCTAAAAAAGATCCCCAGCTGCCCCCTGTAAATTCTGTAAACGAAAAGGAATTATTTTTCTAAACTCCTTGAAAGTCAAACCACTCTCACTATAACACAGAAAAAATCTCACATAAATCTCTACACAGAATGCTTCCTTCTAAGTGTCCATAATCAGCTACCTTGCTTGGCTGTGATAAAATTAAGTAGATACATATTGTAGTTCTGGACTCCTTAGTGCTACAGAAATTATTTAGAAAGTTTACTCATCCCCGATCCACAAAAGTAGCCAGTATATTTCAGTTTTCAGCATAGGAATTTGCAAAGTTACAAACTAGAAGCGGAAATCCCAGGCAAAAGCCATCTACATAGTCTGGAATCGGTGAACTCTACAGCCAAGAGATTTTACTCAGAAGTTTTGGAGGTGATATAAAAGATGACAAAGATGAGGCAACCAACAAAGCACCTCAATAGCAAATGTAGCTGGGATAGATAAGTATCAGATTTCCAGGAAGAAATTTATTTGCCAGATTTTTATTTGCAGGAACTCAGCCCTTTACTGAAGCACAGAGATATTGGACTAGGTGAGCATTTATTTATCTAAGTGACAAGTACATTTCCTCAGCTTTGGTCACAAAATGTAGCATGGCATAAGATAAGTTTCCAAAATTCCACCCTCTAAGGAAGATTTCTACCTTTTGAGTCCCTCTCTGTTTGAATGACAGAAGCGAAAATGTGAATGATGTGCCGTGAGTGACAGAAATAATTGAGACTGTCTCAGGTTGCCTCATCAGGTACCTGCTGCTCCTCTGCTTTGAAAGGCACAGGGGGAACAATTCTAAACCTCCACAAATGCTTGGAACCATGCACCCAAAAGGCTGCATCACGAGAAATCTGCTTCCAGTGTAACAGTGGGATAACTGATACAGGTGATGAACCAGAATCTGCACATTCAGGAACGGCCAACATCTCAAACACTTTAGACCATGTCATCATATATATATTACCAACATAATTCTACATCAGTAGTGATGAAAAATGGTCATGACCTAAATATTCTATGCATTTTTCAAATAAAATGAAAAAAATGTGTTCTTCCCTCCACAGAGCATGCAATCCAAATTCCTGTCATCGTTGTTAGAAGGGTTTTATGCCTTGATAGGTTATGAACTGTTAAAGATTAATTTTAAGTTAGAAATCCACTGGAGAAGTCTAATATATCTAGCTCCTTCTAAATTGCTCTTTGTCAGATACGATGGCTTTCCACTGCCTCCTCCCACACACTTTCCATCTCTTCTGAAAATTGCCTCATCTTTGAATCATTACCGTTGTAATTACAACAAGAGAAATCAGTAATAGAAGAAAAAAAACAGCTTTGACACAAAGAGCATTATCATGGTACAAAAATATCTAGCTATATCCAAAGATAACACAATGCTGCATTATTAATGTTTCTATTGATTATTGAGTCCATGACAAGGTAAAGGACTAAATCTTTACACCTTAGTTGAGGTATTCCATTCAGCTGATATAAAATATAAAAATGTCTGAAAGCTGGAAAGGTCATTCCAAAGCACTCAGGGGGGAAAAGTTTTTAGTAAACAATTTTTTATTAAAACCAGAGGTGGAATATGGTCCACACAGTGTTCACCTTTAAAGGGAGAGGATTTAAAGTATTTGCCTACTGGGGGTTTGGATGTTTCAGAGTGGCTCAATATCCACATTGACAACTCATTGTTCTGCAAATACAGAACACATAAATTAATCTCCCTGGTTGGATAAATTATCAATTCTAGTTTCCAGCAGTGGCATTGGATTCTTAAAGGTAATGACAGCACAACTCTTAAGGTAGGCCATTAAAAATAAAGTCCTTAGAAGGAATGCTTCCTCCTAAGCTCATTTAAGAGAAGACTGGAAGAGAGTTCCCAGACTCAACGATTTCCTGGTGAGCCTGCTGCCCTGGGGCAGGATTAATTACTTCTGTTATATCTGACAAATGTTTGTCTAAATGGTCACTAAAAATCCATTTATGAACAATTCACAATTGCTTGGACAAGCTCCTTCAGTTTTTCATTTACCTGTAACATGTTTTTTCCTAACACAAATATCTTGTGCTGTAAATTAAATTTCTTAATCATCCTAGACACATAGTCCTTTCTTTTTCCTGCACATTTTTATGCATCTGAAAATATTAGGTTATTTTTCACCATGTAGGTAGGATTCCTAATCCTAGCTTTTTCAAATCTTTCTCCTTTATTCAAGGCCTTGAAAACATGGAAGATAAGACACAGAGTGAATACAGATTCCCAAACTCCTTCTTTACTAAGGAACTTGTTCTACAATTTTGACAGTTTCAGTACAAGGGCCAAGGACTCAGGGGGCAAAGTTGGTGATCCCCAACTCTAGAGTTAGAATTCAGAAAGCAATACCAAGGTTAGAACAGTGTGAAATTTATGGCTGGACTTGATGATCTTAAGGGTCTTTTCTAAGCTGAATGAACCTAAGCAGAGTCTGAAGAGATGGACTTATCATCTGTTTGTGCTTTGGCAGGCAGGCAGCTGGAGGTTCATTTTCGATGCCTGTACCAGGGTTATAGCTCAGTTGCATTAAAAAAAAAAAAAAAGAACATAAATTATAAAAGCTGTCTGGATCAAAATCTCCAGCAGAATATCCATATTACCAAACAATCCTGAGCACAATCTTTTCCCACTTTCTGTCTGAAAAGGAGTGCCTAACCTATAACTAATGGAGGATATGAGCAGACTGGGGAATATGACAGGCAGCCACAAAGAAAAAACTCATATATTACCTTCTGGTCAGAGCTCACCTTCAAAAATCCATTTGCAGACATTTAAATTTTACTTGTAAATATTTAGGATTAAATCCTGCTTTCACTGGTCTCCTAGATTTTTACCAATAGCTTAATAAGAGGCCATGCTCCAGGGATATGAATTACAGATGGAATTACACTTTTAAAATGGTATTTCTGACTGTTTCATAAGATCTCCATATATATCACACTGTCCTTGGAACACTATCTTGACAGTTTATATGCAGAACATCCTCTGCAAGCATTTAAAAACAACAGTTTTAAACATCCAGATATTATTTTCAGTGAAAGTAACAGATCTGTTTTATAACAGCATTCTTTAACAACATTCAGATGATTCAAGGAAAAGCTAAATCCTCCATCTTAAATTTCTGTCATGAAATGGATTCAAGATTAACAACTTCTATACCTTTCTTTCACTTTGTTATTAGTTTTCCAATATTTTTTTCATCTAGATTACCCTCTATTATTTAGTTATAACTTCCTCCATAATTGCAATCAATGAATAGCAATCACTTAATAAACATATCCTGACAGGTCTATTTTTGCACTGGGAAAAGATTAATTTTCTTTATCACCACTCCAGTAAGCAATTTCTTTTCTTACCTGAAGTAGCAAAGTGAAGTTCTGCTCTGCTTTGAGCAGCAGCTGAGCAAGACCAGACACCCACTCCTTTCACTTTAATATTATTTGTATATAGATTTATCAAAATCTGTGTAACTTGGAACACGCATGCATTTTTATTTGCATTGATTCTCACACATAATTCTATTGCACACAGGCAAAAGCTGCTTTGCACAAACACTGTGCTAAAACTGAGCTCACACTGCTGCTCTGGGAGGATTTTCTGAGTGCTTTTCTTAATCCAGGTAATCCAGAGAGAAAAAATGCAGTTCTATTAAAACTTTTGAGCTTAGGTACTCAACAATGAAATGACAAGGAATGTGCATTCTGGCAAGCATCTATTAATGGCTAATTAGATATAAAATAGAATAAAATATCCTGTATGAACTTGGATACCTGAAGGTTCCTATGATGATTTCTTTTCCACTGCCATGTAAATATAGCACAAAGGTACTGGCAAACAAACACAAACAAAAGAAAATGATTTGTATGTAGAAATGACCTTTTCTTCCTCTCAGATAAATTTGTTCTAAGTGGACTTAGCCTAAAGTCACTGGAATCAAAGCAAGTTTTTCTGTTGACTTAATTTCAGACTAGGTGTAGCAAAACCGCAAATTCAGAGTAAATATCCTGTCCTACAGGATTTGCATTTTCTGCCTTAGGACAAACAGACTGTGTCGTTTGTCAGGTACCATCCAAAAAGGACTAATTTGTGGCATCTTTATAGATGGACTCTCCTCAGTAATTCTGACATTAAATGGTGTGTCAGACTTTCAGCTGAAAATGAAACCATAAAGACACTCGAAATGAAGTGGGTTTCTGTAAAATTTAAGTGCACTTTAGCTCTTCACACCAACATTTAAAACATTTTGAGCAACTCATCCTTGTATCAAAGTATCAGCTCACTCTAAGCACAAATTTTTCAGTGGTAACTTCTAGAAATTTTGTACCAACACTGATAAAAATCACTTTTACCATCCTTTCCTCTGAACTCTGTGTTTCAGTTCCATGTAACACAAATCAGTGGGGTCACCCTGAGTTGTTCCTCTGAATTCAATCCCCTTCCTGGCATCAGCCTTTGTCCTTTTGTAAATGACCTCAGGACATGACAATGTGAAAATTCTTACTAATACAGGCCTGTCACCAGAATATGTGTCTGCAGGCAATAGACAACTTCTGACTGCACAAGTTTCATCCATGATAACTAGAAGAGCAGACCTGAATTTTTTGCACTAGTTTCATCTTTGCCACAGGCAGGACCACATTAAGTTTCAAGGAAATCTGTGTAATACATGCCAAACAAAAAAAACCTTACGCATATTTTAATCACTTTAGAAGTATCACCCTTCCTCTGGAAAGAATTGATTATATACATCAATAATAAGGAAGATAACTAGTTCAAAGCTCTGAAAATTAGACATAAAATCTCACTTCAGAGTTCACTAGCTCAGCTTGCAATTTTCAGCATACTTTTGAGATCTTGGCAAAAGGCATCTTTTTGTCTGCACAGTAATGAAGACTTTACATACACTAATTGCTTCTAAACATCGGCACATTACTAAGAGATTATACAGCAAAACAAATTTTGTGCGGAGCATCGACTTCTGAAATAAGCAATTATTACAGAATTTAATGAAAAAATTATATACTAGGCATTTTGTAAAGATCTGGGAAGAACTTTGAAAACAAAATGCCTGGATTAATCTAGCAGAGGTATGTTGATATGATGGAAGTCTGAAAGCAATTATGAAAAAAACACTCTGCATCTGTGCTGGTCACAAAGTGTTCAGTCATAAAAGCTTTGATTTAAATCATATTAGCACAGTGTGGTGGAAGCATGCAGCACCACAACATCAAAGGATATGCCCTGAAAATATGTATCAAATTTTCTTTCTTTTTTAATTTTTTTTTGATCTCTCCAATAGGAGTATACTTTTAGTTTCCAACTGATGTATGTATTGGAAATGGTTTGTATATCCAAAGAGAAATCAGAGGGGAATGACAAAGAAAAACGGCTTGAGGGATGCAAGAATCTCACCATACATTCAAGTAAAGAAATAACAATTCACTTGTAATAGGACTGTCCCATTAGGGTCCCTGACTGCCATGAAAATCTCAAGTAACCTACTCTTTTCTTTCTTAAAATCACCTTAAGAAAATGAAAACAACATGACTTTCAATTTGGACTCACCAGATTTCTTCTTAAGCATACTTCACAGTTCTCCAAAAATTCTCTGGAGGAAAGCATACTTGCCTGAACCTCACAGTCTCAGTAGATGGAATTCTCTTGTTCCAGATAAATCTGCTCAGACTTCTCAGAAGGGATGTGATCCCTGAGAATTTCCTATTTTTGATTATAGCTCAGAGAAAATAACAGTTTTGTCCTTTGTTTTGAGTAAATTTTCAAATCAATCTAAATAGATTGCCTGACTGCTCGTAGAGACAAAATAAAGAACTTCACTTAGGAACAATTAATTCCTCTTCAGAGTAAATTTTCAAGCATGGTAATTGAGAGGGTAGAACACCATAGCTTTTTGAACTTGCCAGGCTGACAGAGCCCAGCTGAGATGATGATGCTGATGCTGCAGAGAGCTGCAGGCTCTCAGGGAAGGCTGCTGCCATGCTGGCATCATCTCCATGCAAACACAGGGCTACTGGAGAATGCCAGGTTGCTGCTCCCCCAGCACTCCAGCCCTGTCTGGGTGCTGCTGCTGGGGCTGTGTTTCACAGGTGATGCACAACAGCAGGAGAGCACTGATGCATCAGACTGGTAAATTAAAAAAAGAGGCCATTCACACCAAGGAATGCTTAGTTAAGTCTGAAAATCATTCAGGCTTAGATGATTCTGAGATATCATCCATAGTAGCATGTGTTGCATTTGTTGATATCACACATGGAACCATTTGTTACATCTGTACTTACTAATGTGGAATTTGTTGTTGTGTTTTGGGGTTTTTTTGTGGGTTTTTTTTCTGTTTGTTTTGTTTTTCCTCTCAAATCAGTTTGTTACTGATTTGAAATTATTCCAAGAGCCTATCTGCATTTCTCCCAACACATTTTGAGTCAGGGTTGATATCTGAGAGCGCTTGGGTCCTTAAGGGAACAGCCCATTACAGTCCACAACAGTAACTATGTCTCTACGATTTATGAAAAGAAAGCAATATGTGCCTGTTTCGGTGCCTGTCGTTTGCCTACCAATGGTGCAGTGCTCCCCATTCCAGCCCTCTCTGCATTCACACTTCCCATCTTTACAAGTCCCGTGCTCGGTGCAGCGGGGATGGCACACACGCTGGTCACAGCCCGCTCCTGTCCAGCCCTCCTCGCAGCGACACGTCCCGCTCATGCACACGCCGTGGGTGCCGCAGTCCACCGAGCACACTTCTAGGAGAGAGAGCAGCAGTCACAGCCAGCCTCGGCACAAAGAGCTCCAGCCTCTCAAAGCTGGCCTGCTCGCATTTCTGATGAAAACTTTTAATTTAGTTTGCCTTGAAACAAAAACTAAAAGTCGCTTTTGATGATGTAAGATTTTTCCAAATTTTATAGTTCTTAATTTTTTTACATTTATATATTTTACTATAAATATACTTTATATATCTTTTTAATATAAATACATTTCTATTTTTCAAATCCTGCACTGCATTAGGACATAACTGTAAGCTCCATAAAAACTGTTAGCTACTGTCTACACATTTTGGTCAGACAAAACAATTCCTCTAGACCTGAAACTCAAGGACACCCTACAGCCCCAGACCCCAAAAAGTATAAACAAAAGTGAATTCGGGGGAACAAACTGGGAGAATAGGACTTCATTACCTGAGTTGTAGTTGGAGAATTAACCCCTGATATGTAAATGGACCAAACTTCTACCTGTCTGAAAAACTCGTGACCATTGTGCATCCTGGGTGTAGCGCCTCTCAGAGGCTTTTGACTGCCCAAGGTGTATTTATGGAAGGCCTTTAAAAAATATCCACTTTATTCTCTTTCCCTTGTCTAGCCTAGGTAGCCACTCCAAGGGATCAGTTTAAAAAAATCTGCAAATGTACAGTGACAGACCTGCAAGCTGCATCCTCCTTGCAGATACAAATGTGCCAGAGATGCTGTCCCCAGCAGCAAAGGAGGGGAGCAAGTGGCTCTGCTGTACTCAAACCTGGACCTCGGGTGATTTTGACAGATATTGATTTGCTAAGAATTGAGACTGAAACTCACCTAAAACTCATTTGGCAGAGAATGGCAGCAATTCAGGGTCATTTAGAATGATGGGTAAAAGTCACTTTCCAAGGAGAGTTTGGATTCCTATTACTAACATGGTCAGTTATCCGATGTCTCACTCCAAAAACCACTGCTCTCTGCCAGCTGAAGTTGCAGATAAAGCAGAAGGGTGTTTTGTCCCATGCATCACCAAAGAAAGTGGCAGTGAAACTCTCATTCTTGAATTTTTTCTGACTGCTTAACCATAAAGCAGAAAACACATCTTGATATTCATGTCAGTGGTGGAGTATTCGAGCTGATTAACCTTAGGAAATAACTGAATAACTGTGAAAAATGTAAATATTGTTTTTAGAGACTTGGTTTTGACCTACAGCACCATCTCAAGGTTCAACTGACAATGTAAAAGCAAAATTCCCTGTATTTTTTTTCTGAAAAATGATGGCTATTTTCATTTACAGTTGGGAAAAAAAAGTACACTTATGTAACATTTTCAGTCTAAAAGAGAATCAGTGTTAGAACAGAACACAAATTCCTAACTTGCACCAACCTCCCAGCCCCAAATTAAGAATATGAAAATATATATAGAGGCATACACGCACTTCTGCCCAACAAAACTAAACAGGTGTAACAAAAACAACTTTCTCGATTATTACTGCACTTCACACAAAAGGTATTCACCTTTTGACAAAAAAGCAAAATGAGAGCACAGTGAGGAGGAGGTGCTTTCCTTACCGACGGAGCAGTCGGGGCCCATCCAGTTGGGGTCACAGGTGCAGAGCCCCGTGTCGGGCAGGAAGGAGCCGTGGCCGCTGCACTGCTCCGGGCACTGCGCTCTGGGCAGCTCGCAGCTCTCTCCCCCCCAGCCTGGGCTGCACAGGCATTCCCCGTTCACACACACCCCGTGGCTGGAGCACGTGGGGTCCAGGCAGTCCACTGCAGGGGAACACAAAAAACACCACACCAGGGTCACTTCGTGCAAGGGGATGCTTGGGAAACATGCTATGAAAAGTCTGCGCCGCAGTGATAAATAAAGCAAATTGAGGTCGTTCTCCAAGTCACATTAATACCTGGTCTCAGAATGGAAAAGTGAAGTAATTTACATCTTACATTAAATAAATCAAGCAGGTTTGACTGTGCAATGACAGTTTACTGCAGGAATGCTGTGGTGGAGAAGCATGAAGGCTTAAAAATAGCACTTTAATATATATATAGTCAAGAGTTCCACACATAAACCAGGAGACATTTCTTCTGAAATACACTGAAACTCCAATGACTCATGTACTGTATTTCAATTATGAAATAAGTTAATAATTCACAGTTTTAAAGGATTTTTTATCTGGAGTATCTTTATAAAAACTGCTATTATTACTATTGAAATGTTAGAGAAGCCACTTCAAGTACACAGAAGTCACAATGTCAGTAGCTTTCTGCTTCATTTAGACTCTGAATCATTCAGGCCCTTCTGAATATTTGATCCGTGGTCCACTGGTAGCTGAGCTGTAAAACTGAGAGCCCTGGTTACTTCATCCCATATTCCAAACCAGCAGATTGTTTCTCTTAAAGAAGTAACACCTGATACAGATATGGATTTTAACCCAGAAACAACAAAGTAAAAATTGTTATGATGGAAAATGATGCAATGACATTTCAGTTGCTATTTCAGTTGAATAAAGTAATGTTGCAAGCTGTCTTTCAAATAAACTTTATCAGTAGCATTATGAGTTTCCAAATTTTTATCTTACATCATGAATTCACATAACAATACTATGCTTTACTGCCAGCACCCACGAGGAAGATTTACCAAGTGCCTTTTGCTGTGGAATTGAAGGCCAAGGTCAAATTCAAGTCTTAAATAACTTGAATTCATCTCATGACTGGTATATATTAGCTCACAACAGCAGGACCAAGAATGATTTGCATTCTTGCTGCTCCAGGAAGATCTGAGTTTATAATGAAAGTGATTTATCTCTCATCTTTTCCAAATTGATCCTTCTAAATGAAAGCAGAGACATTTTCACTCCACCTGATGTGAACAATGCTTGATCTTTCAAATCTCAACTTTTCTATAAACATAGAGCCTTGTCAAACTATTTTATTTAGTTGCAGAACATTTAAACCAAGTATATAGATTAGATACAGGCAGAGGATTGAGAAAGGCACATTTAGAGATGCAATAAAATGAGTTATCAGAATACAGTAGTATAGAATTCAGAATACAGTAGTAGAGGAATAAATTACTGTAAAGATTTTCACTTTAATGATCACATTGGCTATTGTTTTGGGCTTGTTTTTTTCTTTTTTTCTTTAAGATTTAAAGCTTAATTGGACATGAAAAGTTGATTTAATTGGACATGAAAATACTACAATGCAATTTCGTATTTACAGGTAAACCAAGATTGGTTTGTGGCTCACCTCGAAGCTGGTAATTCATAAACTGTTCTAAATAACACAGAGTGCTTGTCCTGTATTGTTACTCCTTTGTGCTCAGCCAAATTATAACCTGTCTGAAGTTTACAACGCATCTTTTATACCATTTCTGTTGAACTCAATGAACACAGAGCTGTGATAAAAGAATCTGATTAAATAAAGAAGTAAAGTACAGTAATTTCACGATTATAAGCTGCACCTTTTTCACTGAAGAATCCAGCCTACCCCAGTAGTGCAGCTTATATCCAGGTGCGGCTTATCTATGGACAAATCCCAGTGAAATGCCAACCCAGAAGTGAGAGCCGGCTGGGGAGGGTGCCTGGGGCTGCATTCAAAGGCTTCGCTGGTCCATGAAAACTGTTTGCAACTTGAGCACCTGACACCAAACCCAGCTGGCAGCGATTCTGTTACAAATTTGTTACTTTGTTACACATGGATCTTCGCTAAAAAAAAAAAAAAAAAAAAAATAGTGCAGCTTATATTCAGGTGCGGTTTATATATGGACAAATCCCATGGTCTACCCCGCTACCGGGACATGTGGCTTATAATTGTGAAATTACTGTACACAAAACCTTAGGTCAATCTGATTTAAGGATGAAGGTTACTTCCCCGCTACATTTGGTCTATTCTGGATTTTTTTAGAAGATATATTTTAACAGAAAATGTAGAAGGGTAATAAGTGTGTAACATTGTTATAGGACAGCTAACTTTAGGAGATAATGATAAGTCATAATGTACTCTCCTTGTCAGGAATGTATCATCTTCCTTCTCAAATGAAAGCACTAATGAAAGGAATGTGGAGCATATGAAAAACACCACCTTTTGCTACAGAAATTAACTGTCCTCCCTCTATCCCGAATTACAGTGCTCATGCAGCTTTGATTTATTTCGACAGAATGAGCCTATCAATGCCCCTAAGCCCCCAGTCTCCCTTGTTTTACAGGATAACACACCAAACACCTTTGTCCTTTGTTCCAGACAAATGTGCTTTACAGTTGTTTTGTTCTATCATCTGGGTAAGTAGTAGCTTTCAAAGTTTAAACTGAGGAGAGTTTTTACTCCGAGCTCCAATCTCATTCTATTTTAATACATGCTCAGAGTTATCATCTCGGGCCAGATCCTCGCTGTTGAAATTAGCATAATGTGATTACCTGCAATAGAACTGCAATGACTTGTGTTGCAGAGGTTCTGCTCCTCAGGTGTAGCAGGGTTTACAATGATATTTAATCAGGATTTATAAATGGACCGTCTTTGGTGTTTAAACAAAGGAGAATGCACCTCAGCAAGCACGTTAGGCTTGGAACTCACAGCCCCTGGCAGCTCAGATCATTAGAGCTCATTTAGTATTGGGGCCTCTGCAGATTTGACAAAAAATGGTACTGAAAGCAATTTATATCCTTAAGGACAAAAAAGGAGGTCAAGGAGTTTTTCAAACAATATGTACCACGAAGTCCCCAAAGAGCCATGAATTACACTTACCAAGTTAAATGTCATTGAAAAATGACTCCACCGGCAAAGTGACAAGAAAACCACCCTTAACTTAACCTAATTTGGCAATTTCACTCGTGTCCCCCACCTCCAAAAGCACGCTGAATGAAGCCTGACAAATACCCCACTTCATCTTCTGTGCAAATTTGTTAATAGAAAAACAGTGTTTATGCTGCAAAAAATGTGCATCAAAAATATTGATTTTGGTGTCACTTTCATTTCAGGTAAATTGTTTGAACAATATAACCATGATGAATATCAGAAAGAAAAAGCTATTGGGAAGAAAAAAAATTGCTGACCCACTTATTCTAATTCAATATTCTAGTTGGAAAATGGCAAACAAATCAACCTTTGCCATTCCTTTTGGAAGTTCAAATCAATAGAGGAGATTTCCTATATTATATATAAATACAGAAATATTATTTCTATCAGTCCACTATTAAAAGTGCAAAATTTCTATTAATACAAAAACTTTAACTGAGACTAGATGATTAATTAGAGACACCACTTCATAGTGTACCCTTTCTCCCATAGCACTCAAATAAATGTGAGAAATGTATACAAAAGAAATGAAATTTTAGAGTATAAACATGGTGGTTGATTTTTATTTATTTTCAAATTAATTCATTGACATATTTATTGCTCAATCATATATGCAAAAGGTTACTTTAACCTTTCTTGTCATGTTATTGGCCCCTTCCAAGATTGCAATCGATACCTCCTGTCTTTGTGACCCATTAATCTTTTTAGGAAGAAAGGTATCCTTCCAAGCACAGTGTTGATTAAACAATGTGTATCCTTCCATCTCACACAGCCATTCACCTCCCAAAAAGCTCTGTTGACTGATGGTTTTGTTGTGTTCCAAATTTTGGCTGGGCTTAACACAACACAACACAACACCTTTGCAAGAACT
This sequence comes from Sialia sialis, assembly GCA_009812075.1. Taxonomy (NCBI): domain Eukaryota; kingdom Metazoa; phylum Chordata; class Aves; order Passeriformes; family Turdidae; genus Sialia; species Sialia sialis. The sequence goes on along the minus strand of VRYO01000617.1, from coordinate 3,322,104 downwards.
GCACTAGGTTTTTCTAGAAACTTCTCGGGAGCTGCTGGTGTCCTTGCTTCACCATTCCAAACATTCACCTGAGGATCAGATGGACTAAGCACTACAGGAGCCTATTTCTCTTACAGGAGTTTGGGGATCCAAGGTAGATAGATCCATGGCCCAGACAGACCACAGTCATTCTAGAGAACTGAAAGCAGAGAGAATTCCATGCAAGGAGCTGGAAATTACAGTCAAAGTGAAGGAGGAATGGCTTGGAAGGTAAAATATCCAGAGTTAAATGAAACAGAGACCATTTTAGGCTATCTACCATAATCTCTCTAATAACACAAACATTCATACAACAACAGAAAATACAATGAAATGCATAAAAATCAGTAAAAGCAAGCAAACAATTGCAGTTAGTACCAGAGAGGTTCTGCATTCCTGGGGAATAGATTAGGTGCTGTAGACTGTGTTAGACAGTCTTTTCTATCTTTGATTTTGATGGGAATGATAGTTAAACCAAGGCATTTCATAATTTTTGAATATCTCCTAGTATCATACACTCAGGATGAACTGAGAACTCTCAGTTCTAAGGGGGAAAAAAGGAATTACAGAATTTTCTGGATATAGTTTAAAATGTAATCCAATAAAAACAACACAAAATCTTTTGGCTTCAACTGAATTCTGGAGAAAAGCTCTAATAACCAGTATTGAGAGGATTTAGTGGAAGAAGGTGACAGGAGTGAACTGAACAAACAATTGCAGTTCCACCATTGAGGATCCTTGGCTTGTTTTTTTTTCCCTTTTACTACAAGTTCACTCAGACTAATGCAAGATCTTGTACTAAAGGTGATGACTGTGGTCCTGAGAATAAAACCCTTGTGGTTTGTTTATCCACAGTTTTTTCCCTTTGTTTTCTCATGGGAAGACAGCTGCTTACTATAGGGCAAGATAAAAATCGACACACACAGCTCTGTAACCCATTCAGAATAATCCAGAGAGACTCCTCAGTCCTGACAGCATGACATCCCAGCCCTATCACTTCAGTACTTAAAGCTGCTTCTCTGTTTGGAGGATTAATTAACTCTGGAGCACAGAAACACATTTTAAAAATAAAAGTAGTCAAATTTACATTGCTCATTCTAACAGAACACTCTGTGAATACAACCAGTATTGAGCTTAATCTATGGCCACATTTTGCATGGGTTATTTTAAAATTTGTTCATTCTACATACTCAAGGAATTGGACACTTTCAACCTGAAAAGCTTTTCTGCATTTAAAGGACAGTTATTGTTTGTGTGTGCACTCTACCTTCCCTAAATCCCATATGATTGCAGCTAACAGGAGTAATTTGCTCCACATTATGTCTGTAAGTAACATGGATATCCAAGTCTTTAAAATATTTTTCATCAGTTTCTGTCTTAATAGTGATTGATACATGCTTTGTGTGAAGTTGAAGCCATACAATTTTGTATACTACTGCTCCTTTTTCCTCTGCATTTCACATCTAAATTGTTCAGTAAACATAATCCACAAGAAAAGATTTTTCTTTGCTCTTCAACAAAGGAATTATTCAGGTTTACTTGTGGCAGGCACTCTTAATAGAGCAGAAGACCTGAAGTTTTGTCTGAACTCTGATAGATCAGTAAAATTGTGACAGACTACGTTGTTACCCTGTTTTACCTGCTATAGTACTTTTATGCTTAGATTTTTATTCTGTTCTTTCCTTTTCTCCTAGCCATTAAATAAGTCCTGAACCCAAAAAGCAAACTAACAACAGAGAAAATAAATATCCTACCTTCCTCACAGTTTTCTCCTTTATAGCCCACAGAACAGACACAGTTCCCTTCGATGCAGGAACCATGACCTCCACATGAGGGGTCAATACACTGGCTGATGGGCACATCACATTCTGGACCTTTCCAGCCACTGTAGCACAAGCAGGTGCCCTTGGAGTATTGACCATTGCCACTGCACAGAACCGGGCAGGCAGCTGGAAAATGGAATGAAAGAAAAACAGCACACAGGATCATGTATGTTATCATGTAAAAGTGCACTAAAAATCCACTATCAAACACTTATACTCAAATACATTCATTTACTGGAGAAAGAAAAAATCTGTGATAATTTGTAGTGGTTTAATTCTTCATTCCCCAAACAAATAATTTGATTGCTATTTAATAAGGCACATACGTGTTGGGCATTCTGAGAGCACAACTCCTATTCTTTGGACAATACTGATAATGTTTGGGATAACCAATGAGGTAATGTGAACAGATTTGAGTTTGACATTACTCTGCTTTATTCTCTAGTAACATCCGACCTTCAAAGACAGAACACGAAACATCCAGTCCCCACAACAGCTTATTTTCTTTTTTCTCAATGTGATGTCCCCAAACTGTATTAGACCCTTTGGTTTTTCAGTGTATAATCTTGAACACAAAGATGACACAGCTACTGCACATGCATCCTGCCACCACTATCCCTGCTAAACCTTGTTTCCCTGAATCCCAGTGGCAGCTTTTACCCCGTGTGTATGGGCAAGAAAACACCACTATTACCCCTCATCCCTGATTATTCAAGGGAGGTAAGACATTCTGAGCAAATATTCATTTATGCAAATGAACTGAAGCCTATGAATAATAAAAGTAGCCAGTAAGTCTTGGGTGCCAGGAATCAGATGTTGTACATATGCAGAGCAATGGAAAGAAACAAGTGGTTGATTAAAACCCAGGTGCATAAATTTGTTTCATTAAGTCATATTCACTCCTGTGTGCTCATGTATCCCTTGGGAACATGGCAATCTGTGAAATACCATGCTTGTCAAAGACTGGGTATGTGGTCACCAGCCGGAGAAATGGAAAAAATAATGGAGAAATAACAGAAAATGGGAGTAATGAAGTGAGTCTTTGAGAAAAGCTTGGAGCACTTTTGTGCTCTTTTCTCTGATGCAGTTTGATAAAGACAGAAAAGTATTTCCCTGTTTTTTCCCCTCTTCAAAGTAATTAGAAATGAACACCCGGTTTTACAGTGCCAAAAATATACTCAAAAGCTGCTATTAATCATTAAAAGGTCCAAATGTCTTCTTGGCTTCTATTATCCCTTTAACCCGAATCATCAAGAAGAACCCAAGTAATTGATTTCCTACAAAGAAATGTGCAATGGTCCAGTTATTCAACTTCTCCATTGTTCAGTCCTGCAATCCTTATTAATCTTACCTGTCCCACTGATCTGCTGCAACAACACATTTCAGGATAGAATTTTTTATGAATTTTTTTATTTGATAAGGAAAAAAAATTGATCAGAAAAAAAATAAAACTCAGATTTCTAACCTGAAATGTTAGCTAAAATTTAGATTGCTGAGAACTATTTCAATTAAGACTTAAGATATATGGGTTGCATGTCACAGAATATGTGTATTATTTTTTTGCCTATTTTTCTTCTACAGTAGAACAATACTGAACAATGCTGAAGTTTGGAGTTTGCTACTGTTCCTATGTCTTAAATCCATACTATCCATCCTTTGGTAGCAAGAGGACTTCATTCTACTGCATTCCTGGTGTTCTCTCTTAGGTTCTCTCTATAAGTTTTGTCCAGTTGCTTTCTTATGCACTGCAAAAATGAATGGAAATTTGAATAAAATAAAATTTCCATCAGCGACATTTTCATTTCAGATGTGATATATGTTCATTAGTGCTTTACTGAGTTCAGTGAGAAAGTTTATGCTGAATTTCTACTGATTTTGCTTTCAGCAGCTGGTTGCAGAGCTAAGTTTACTGAGCCAGCTGTGTTGAAATAGCACATAGACAAATTGTCCCCACACTGCACCCCAGTCTATCTTACATCTTTTTGCACCTCAGCATCAACACTGCTCTGTGCTGTAGCACACACTGAGCCCACAGCAGCTCGAATGCTCTGTGACTATTCCTTCTGCCTGCTCGTTCCACTGAGGAGCCTGCCTCAGTTCCCAGCACTGCCTTCCCCTGCCCAGGTGTGCAGCTACTGCTCCTGCAAGTCACCAGGTGAGCCAGAAAGAACGGGAGCAATCTGGCTGCAATTCCACTTTTTTGGCTATCAAGACCTTGGGGCAACATTCCTCTGTCCATAACTCTCAAATTCACTGCAATTTAAAGGCTTGTTTTGGGCTGACACAGATATATTTTCTTAAATCAGTGTATGAAAGGCAATATTTTTTGTCCTGCTCTCTTTGCATGGTGTAGAGATTTTTGGGCAAGTGATCAGAAGAAGCCTCTCCTGAAGAGCTGGAGTGATCATGAGTGGTGAGCTTCTTGGTGTCATCTTGCACACCCCGAAACATTGTACAGACCCTGGACTTTCATTTGGAACTCCCTTTGACACAAAAAAACATCTCTCTCTCCAGGACAAGGCACCCTCAGCTCCTTTTTGTGGTGTTTAACCCTGCAGTCTCTTTGGTCAAGTCCACCACAGAAGGAAGTAAACCTGGCTGGATGCAAATTCTCTACCTGTTTCCATGCCACTGCAGAGACTCAGAGCTGTCATTCCTGATGGTTTCTCAGTGGGGATTCCCCAGCTGCACTGGGACACACTTCCTTCTACCCACCCAACTGCTCAGCACACTCTGACAAAGCTGCATGGAAAGAACAGGTCCCAGGAAGGCTAAATGAATCCCTGGCATTAGGCAGTTTCTTTGGACAAACCACATTTGTTCAAAGTAGTTATAAGGACAAAAACCTAAAGCTGACTCACAAGCTGGATACAAGTGAGGAACAGCTCTTTTTGTTTTGTTGTTTCACAGATCAACATGTGACTCAACTCCTGAAAGGATTTCTGCTCTGCAAACCTCTCCTCTGGCATGCAGACTCAAATAAAGACAATAACTCTGTTTAAACAGCACACTTCCTTGAAAGAGGGACTGAGCAGAAATAAGCCACTTCAAAAATAAAAAAAAAGAGAAAATAAAACAACAAAAACATCCATGCCACTTAACTGTGACCAGTCTAGACCTAGCTAGAGTGGTGTGGACCTGTAATTCTGTGCCAGACACCTGCTGTAAGATCACTTCACTGCTTGCTTTGCCCCTAAATCTCATGAAGCAATGGGAAACTCCAGTCCAGCTAAAGGTGATGTGTATCTGCTATTTGGAACTTGTCTGTAGGTAAGCCATTCTCAGCTCCTGCTTTTGACCTGGATTTGCAGGGTTCAGCTTCTGGGATACCAGAGCCTGGTATGGCAGAAGAAAGGTTCTGGATGGTTCTGGGTATTGGGCTAAAGAGCTCCCACAGCATTTTTTTAGTGCTCCCTGACTCTGCTGAGGTGCTTCAGGAATTTAAGAAAAGCTGAAAGCCATGCCATAGCTTTTCATTCTTCTCCCTGTTTCTATCAGGTCAGAGGTCTTGCTGTGGTTCATGGATCTATTCCCTCCTTGTGAAGCTTGTCTGTAAATTGAACAGCAATCTGCCTTCAGGGGTTTGCCAGGATGGTCACGAGGCCAGTGACATCAGAACTGACTTTGGACAAACAAGAGAATCTGTCACTTAGCCTCAGAGATGAAGTGGATACAGTTAAGATTAAGACACTTGCAATTTAGACCTATAGCCTAATCTACAACCCTCTGCTCAAGTTATTCTGCAAACTATAGGAATATCACTTTGGGAATAAGAAAAATGACAGAGATTCTGGGACAGATTTTAGCATTTGCAAGACTGGCATGTCACTAAGATTGCAGGGAAACAGGTAAGCAAGAATGCAAGAAGTCTATGTTGTTATAAGAAGCTGGCTTGCCACTGCTGTAATAAGCAATTCATCATGACTCTTTTCGTTATGGGTTTATAGGATTATATATGGGTTTATGTCCTGTGTGAGGAACAGAGACAATCAAGCTGCTCTTCTATTGGGAACAGGAGGCCTAAAAAGAGTTCTGCTATGCCTATTTGCTGGATCATATTGCTGCAGGAGGAGACCCAAACCAGTCCACTCTCATTTTCCATCCTGGCAGCTTCAGTTGAAGTGCAAACTCCTCAAAAATATTCTGGAGTTCTTGTTATCTAGGACTGCTTGTGTTTCCCTACGTGCAGTGGATTGCTCCTGATCCAGGACAGAACTGATTGCTCAAAGTCTGTTGAAGCAATGTGCAGGAAGGTGGTTTATGTAATGGAGCAATAAGTTCCATCTCATCTCTGTGGAGAGATTGATAGCATATCTTACACCAGCACTGGCAGAAAGTGGACAGAGGTCTCCAGGAATAATTATGGCAACACTCAGACCCAAGGGTATATATCCTGAGTGAGGTTTGGATAAGCACAACAGCTATTAACCCTAAACCTTCTTTGGTTATGGGATTATGCCCTTTACTGGTATTTGAACAAAATCAGAGTAGATTTTTAACATGGGGCCCAGCTGATGAACAAACACTACAAAACTCTGAGTCCTGTGGGCTGCACGTATTTGAGAACATCGACTGAGCAGCAAAGACAAGCCAAACATCCCTCTGAAAGTTCCCTCTCTAGAGGATATTTTGGAGTTATGTTCATATTCCCTGATGCATGAGGACAGGTGATTTGGTAACAGCCTATTGCACATGGATGGGGACGGGAGATGGCCAGGGATAATGCCCAAAGAGTCTTGCATCAAAAGCCAGCATTTTGTCCAGTGACAACCATGAGCATCCCACTGCAGCCTGTGTACACAGTTCTTGCACCCCTTCCAGTGCTCACACACTCATACTCACCAGAGCAGTTCTTCTAGAGCATGGCAAGAAAGCAGCAAGGGATATCTGAGGAGACAAACTCTTGGAGGCTGTTGAAGAACTTGGATTAGTTACACAGCTGCTGGCTTGAGAGGCCTTCCCCTGCCACTTGAAGCTCCAAACAGGATGTGAAGGCAGAGTTCTGGCTGGGTTTCTCTTGCTCTAGAGCAAACATTACCCTGGTGCAGAGAGAGTCCTGTACCACTAGGATCTAGGCTATCAGCTCTCTACTGCAGACTTTTTTCAGTTCCTCCTCATAAAATAGACAAATTGGTACATTTCTCTTCAAAGTTATTTGAGTCTCTGGACCAGGTCTAAAGCAATGCCCTTATATTATTCTTATTTTGCAAGCAGCTCAGCTTTACATTCAAATGTAAATTTTCAAACACGGCAGAGGAAGAAAATAATTTTTGGTCCCATCTGATTTTTTAATGTCTGTACCACTGAATTTTGTGGTAGATGCCCGTGACAAAAAACCAACTGCACCAAGGGTTGGTATTTGGGCCAGAATGCTTGTATCCATAATGCTTGCAAGCCTCAATCTTGCATAGAAACGACATTCTTCTTACCACAAGCTGGTGTGCAAAAAAGGTGAGCTTGGCTTTTTGTTCATCATGTAAATAGTGTGGAAAATCAGGACTGAGTGTTCAAGTGTGAGCTTAAGACTGAACTAAAAGAGCACTTGGAAATCATCTACAGTGCCTGAGTTCTGCTGACTGTTCCATCGAACAGTTTTAACAAGATTATTTGACAAGTTAAAACTCATGGAAGAATGCCCTGTGATCGATTATAGAATTTCAATAAATTCATGGAATGAAAATCTGCAAAGGCTGCTGAACACAAAGGGGCTTCATCTGGTGTAGAAAGTCCTAGCACACACTATCGCTGGAACCAGAAGAATTTAATGTAAAAGCAACAGACAAATAACATTTTTACTCTCCCTCAGGTACCTGTGCTGCATGTCCCCATCATAGCTAAAATCCTGGGTGAAATGGAATTTTGGTCTCAGCCATTACAGCTTTACTTCCCTCTAAACAAATAAACACATTCAGAAAAAAAACCAAACCAAACCAAACAAACAAACAAAAAAGAAAACAAACAAACAAAAAAACAAATCAAACAAAAAAAAAAACCAAAAAAAACCCCCACTCCCCCCAAAAAAAACAACCAAAAAACATTCTGAAGAGACACTATTTATACTCCTATGTAAGGTATGTTCAGCCCTTGTCCTGGAATTTAGGCACACCTAAGAAAAATATTTAATTTTATCTGTAAGTGCTCCAGTTTGAGAGGAGAAAGTGAATTTCAGGCACAAAAATTCACTGATTTTTTGCTATGCTCTTTGGACGTGGAATTGCACAAATTCCTTGTTACATAAAGAAGTGAAATCCACACTTGCATAATGAAACTAAAGTTGTTCTTTTTTTCCCACTGACCATCAGGAATTGAATGCAGACAGATGTAGGTCAAACTTCTTAGCATTGAGCCTTACCAGCAGCCTTTCTGGGTGCAGTTCCTCCAGGGGATAATTAATTCAGACTCTGTAATACCTCACACTTGGACTTCCTTTTAGCAGAGATTAGGCTGCTACTGCTGAGAGATTAGGCAAGATTTTGCCAACATATAAAGAAGATGGATTTTGGTTTGTGACAGTCTAATCTGAAGCCTATAAATGCACTCCAGGTCAGCTCCAAACTGGAGCAGAAAGAGAAGAAGGAATCAAGACAAATGTTGTGCACAACTGCCTTTTTTCCTAACCTGATAGATGGGAGCAGAGTCACACTGTACTGGCATTTTTCTCTTCCTGGTCTTCATGTTGGTGATGCATATTCAGTATTTAGACTACACATATTGATTTCTCTTCAATGGACAAATTAGAGTAATAACTAAGCAGGGGATGATATGTTTTACTGATGTTAGAGTTGAATCCTACAACTGTCTACCAAAGCCCCAAATCTAAATATTAGATTACTGCAAAAGCTACAATCAAGTTCCTGTTCTCCTAAAATGAAGTCATACCTATTTATGTATGAGCAGTCTTAATCTAAATCAGCAAAAATCACTATACCCAAAGGAATTGAAAGCATTTGCATTTTAGAAAATCAGCCCAGTTATTAAAAAAATTAGTTGCTGTCACCTTGATTCAAAATGTTGGCTCTAGACTTTACATTAATACTATAAACAAAAAAGTACTGAGACATCCCTTATTGTATTGCACGCCCCATATCACACCAAATATTTGCCCTTAATTATCATATCCCTTACTACACCAAGTATTTGCCCACAGAAATTTCCATAAAATTAGGAGACACATCTCCTTAGTTGTAGTCTGAAAATACAATGGTTTTGTTTGACAACACTTCCCTTCATATTTTCAGTTTAAACCTATTTTAATCAGTTGGCTGCACATTTCACTACTTGTCTGCAAGCCTATCAGTTTTTACTGAAGTTCATTTGTGGATATGAAAATCTGAAATAACTTCTAAGACCACTTCACAGTTTATGCTTTTCTCCTTTATTAGCCTATATTAATTTTATACTCCTTTCCTTGTGAGAAGCTGCTCCACCCATAGCAAAATAAGGCCCAAGAAAATAATTCTGGAATGGGAGACTAAACGAATCCAAGAGTGTTTTTTCTCTCTTGCTCTTTTCTGCCTTACCAACCTGCTATTTGCACAGTCAGGAAGAATGGTGTTGGACTAGTCTGGCAGCTCTTCAGAGATCACTAAATTCACTAACTCCCATCAGGCTGAACCGTTCTTAAGAACAGTGACAATTAGAAAGATCTACCAAGTCTTTTGGGTTGCTCTAAGAGCTCGTGTTCTTCCAAGCAGAAGCAATCTTCCAGAAACTGACCCAGAAGCAGGAGAATGAACAACTACGAGGAACTGTCACCGACATGAGGTGGGTTCGTAGTTACTCGATGAAGCTGTTTGCTTTGACAAGGGAACACAGAACCATTGAAATTGTTGAGCCCCAGTGCTGCTCTGCCCTGGCAGCCCCAGGTCAGCAGCACAAGGAAATGTCTCTCACAGCTGGCAAGCTCTTCTCTCCCCACTCCAGTCACCCAAACCCAGCCCTACCAAGCTCCCAAGCCCTGCCAAACTGCACATTAGCAAGCAGGGAGGAAACCCACAGAAGAATTTCCAGGAGGACAAAAAACCCATCAGGTGTGTCAAATCTCTGACATTCAGAAACCATTTGGGGAAAGCAGCACACGCTGACTTAAGCACTAAAGTATGGATGCTTTAATTAATCCGGGGTGAATTTAATTGCTTTAGTTAAGTGGAAATCGGGTTAAAAATGATGCAGAGCATGCTGGGGTGTGTTAAAAACATGACATATGAGTTGGATGAATCGATAAATTAAAACTGCACAGATGTTTTAATTAAACCCAGGAAACTTAACGAAGATCACTAGAGACTTTTAAGCCTATGATTAATTCAATTCATTTAAAATACCTGTAGAGATATGGGGATGCCTCCATTTTGGGAGTTATAGAAGTTCTCAATCGATAAGTACTTAAGCTGTTCTACAAAAAAAATGGCATGATTTTTATAGAAGTGACTGGACAGCATTAACTGCACAATTAATATTTACATTCTTCTGAACACTCAGCAAACTTTTGCTTTGGCCCAAATTTATCACAAAGGTCATATTTTTTTCTGGTGCCTTCAGTGTGAGACTATCTGTCAAAAAGCAAATACTTGCTGTTACCTCCTCTACCATTGTACAAAGTATTTTTTTCCATTACATAATTGCTTTGCTTAACAACTGTTACAAAAAATCAATGTAAGAAATACAAATGAGTCTTCCCATACTAGCACCAATTTCCAGAAACACAACAATCATTGAAAATGATCTCTTTGAGGTTGCTCAGGTACAAGTAAATTTTGCTTGATTATTTAAAGTCTATAATATTTTCAGTAACGATAACAATGCAGTCCATCAGAATAAGGAAATTGAAACAAAGCCAATATCAAATATCTCAGAACTATTTTAATGGTGGATTGAGAGGACTGAAGCCCCATTTCTGCTTTGGTGAAGATGAGCTTAGACAATCTCACTAACCACCAACCAAGATTTTAGATAAAGATATTGGAGTGCTCCAGGGGGAGGAAGAGAGGCCACGGTTCTGTCTCACTGCAGAAGTCACAGCTGCACGTAAAAGAAAGATTTTCAAGTGGCATAAAGCAAACTACAAACTGGAGATGTAGACAAAAGAGGACATTTGAGTGAACTGACATTTGATTGATCAGCTAGCTGTGCCAGGAGTGAGATGTCTTGAGGACTTTGTCTGGTCAGTACATTCTGGATTCCACTCTTGTCAGCCTGGCTGTTTCTTTCTCCACCAGGGCAGAAGCTCTGCCACTGTCACTGCCTGTGCTAAAGGAAGACAGTTCCCCACAGAGTACAGGAATGTGATTTCCAGCCAATCCAGATCAGGTCATCCCTCTCTGCTACGCATTAAAGAGCAGCACAGTTCAATTTCATTTTCACATGCATCAATACACTGAAAGAAATGGAAGTTCCCTTGCTCTGGCTCTGACTCACCACAGAAGAATGAGACTGATTAGTTGTTTTGGGGTGACTTGGGTGACTTCTCCCAAATTTGTCCTAAACCAGGACATCAGTTTGCAACTTATTTTATGCCTTTGAAAAGGAAGGAAAAAAACCAAAGCAACCCAACCAATTCTGTTTCTGTGGCTAACATAGAATCAGAGCTGTGAAATTCCTGCTGTACATATAAGCAGTGAAGTCAATACAACACCACTCAGAGAAACAAGTTTTACTTCCTACCAACAGATGGAAACCAACAGGTGTTGTAATCAGCTACTGTCATGGACAAGCATGTAGATATTCATTTGTATGTTTTGATGACTTCATCACTAGGAAAACTGCGGAGTAAGGCAAAACGAAACCATTTCAGAGGTTTTGGTTGCTATCTCAGTGGAAAGAGTCAGTGAGGAATCAAAGAGATGATGCTTCAAGATCACAAAAAACAGCAGTAAGGACAAACATCAAATACCAGAAATTCCCTTCCAAACTTAAGTGTTGTGATCCATAACAGAAAGCACTAACAGCACAAAGTCACTTACAATTCTAGAAGAAGGAACAAAAAAAGTGAAATATTTCTTCAAATAGTTTTGGTAAGTTTTACACCCTTCCCAGTGAATGCTGTAAAAACTATTGGTCCTCTGATTGTGACTTAGCTCTGGCTAAACAGCAGTCCAGTAGGTGCAGGACTGCACCCACAGGCTGCAGCATTCAGGAGATTTAAAGTGCAGGCTGGTTTGGTCTCATTTTAGTTACTATTACTCGCCTTGTTAAATTTACCAGAAAAGTTAAATCATAACATGTTTAATGTACAGCTCCACATTAGCTGCAGATATTTAAACATTTTTCTAAATGTGAATAAGAGATTTTTTTGTTTGTTTGAGAAAGTGAAGAGGGATGACAGTTAACTGAATTTGATCTTACTGAAGTAAGGACTAAATATGGAAAAAATACCTAAATTACAGTTTCAAATCCAGATATAGTGTAGGTGGGAAAAAAGTAATCATGCTGAAATCTAAAGCTATGATTCAGGGATGTTTCTGTTTTTCAGGGATGGCAAATGTCTAAGGATGTCTGAAAACAGCTGTATTTCTAGAATGTGATTTACAGTGCTACTTAATCATAGTTGTTTCAATGACATTTACCATCAGCACAAGGACTCCAAGATGATCTCTACACAACTGCCAAGATGAACCCTTAGAACTTAATGAAATAAACAAACACCAGCACAATTCCAGGGAGACAAAGCAAAATAAAACCAAAATGTAGATTGCAACACAATTAGATAAGTTAACCAATTAAACACAAAAACAAATTACAAGGCATACAACACAGTGAGCACAATTCAGCTCAGCAGAGCAGCGTGGAGAAATTCTTGGCCACCAATGGAAATATTATGAAGGAAAAAAAGCTTTTTGCCTTGCCAGAATTAAGCTGCACAATGGTTTTTGTCCTGCATGTGTTTATATGGATGTCCACTTCCTTGCTGCACTCTTCTTACTGGAACACCATTTGAACAGAAAATATTGGTGCAAAGAGATGAGTTTGTGCTGCACATGTGTAAGAAGGGAAGAAGGAGAAGTAACTGATAGTACAGCAGTCTTCAAAGGCAGCTGTGAGACATCAAATAAATGTATCCACTTTATATTAAGTATGGAAATATTATATAATGCTGGTGAAGAAAAATCCATTAATAAGATTTTACTCTATTCTCATGTGCTTTCCATCTTGGACATAAGCAAAGCAAACTTTCTCATAATACTAAGCCAATAAAATTTGGTTCCAGCTCAGCTACAGTACTTACTGCCTGTGTCTCTCTTTGGTCTCTGCATTTCTCCAGGTGGGGCAGTGAATGATCACATAAAAATACCTGAGTGTTTGCTGAAATCAGAGACTTATCTTTCCTTGCATATCCACTTTTTACTTATTATATTTTGCCCATCACTGGCATCAATGACTTCTGTCAATAACTTTCTTCTTATTTAATTACCAAATTCCTCAGTATTTCCCCTCCTCCTTTTTCTTTCTTTTTTCTTTTTAATCCTTTTAGCCTTGTCTGAAATTTTATCCTGCAGAATAAATCTGCCTTCTTAGCTGCACCGCTATCCCACAAGCTCTTTGGGAAAAGGAATCATACATAATTTCAAGTTCATAGTCTGCAGCAAGAATTCAGAAACACGAGAGGACAACGTAGTTCACATGCACAAATTTGCCTGTATGCTTACTGGTGGTTTAATACAGAAAACATGCTAATGAATTGCTACATGAGATACAACTATTATGTGTATTTAACAACATTAAAGACATTTCTTTAAAAAGTTTACAGCATTTTTGTTGCCCTGTAGAGACCCAACCATAACAAAAAGAACAAAGGATGTGCTTCTAAACAACAGGAGAATCCCCACTTATAGTTATTCAGGACAAGATCTTTTCTTTAAAGACAAATTCTTTATAACCCTAAATTCAATGCTGGAATCAGTAGAAGCCATAGAAACTTCAAGAACTATGTAAAGTTAATCTTTTGCCTGTTGAAACCTGTATTCTTAAAGTCTGTTTCCTCAAGTATTCCCAAAACTACAAGCAGCTCCTTGGTTCTATTTCAACTTTCAAATATTCTCTTATGAAGAATGCAGAGGGTATGAGCACCAATTCCAGCCTGGTGCAGAGAAGGGAGCAATCTGAGTGCTGCTAATCCTCCTGTTCAATCTACACCACGCCGGGGGGACAGGTGCACATTCTTAGGCAGCAGTGAAATGTCAGGATGTCACATGCCTTGTGTAGTAACAGAAATTGAACAAGGTGTGTGTTGTAAAATTCCAGAGCCCAGACCCTCCAGCCCCATGTTCTCACTTTTAACCTCCAAGAGGATCCATGGGGATTGATGAGGGAAGCTGCAGACCAGACACAGCGGCTCCTACTGCCCCATCTGGAGCCACACCTCTAACAATCTGACAGAACTCAGCCTGTGACCCCTTCAGCCCTTGGCTCCTGTTCAAATTGCCAATTAGAAAGAGTTGCAGGGATGGATTTTGTGCTGGCTCCCCCTGTGTACCTGACTCTGGATCAAAGCTGCTATCTCATTTCATGCAGGCAAGCTAGCAGCTGATGGACAGCAATGGCTGTCAGTCATTGCCAAAATAGTTTACATGTCTATTTATTTATTCTGTAATTAATTTTAGGCAGATTTAATGGTGCAAGCCTCTTTTTAGAGTGTAATGCAGTTCTATAAACTAAGAAAAACAAGAGCAGGCAAGCAATCACTGCTGTGTACATAAAAATCTGGAAGGCAACTGAGGACATGACCAGTTTGCAAGAAATGAAAATAGCTTGCTAATAAAATATGAGACTGGGAAAATGAGAAGAAAATTTATAACAAAGGCATTTTAAGGTACTGAGTCAGAGAGGTGGGAACTGCTGGAGGGGAACACAGCCAAAGACAGCCTTGTCTGTTCAAGTATCAAAATGATTCTTCCACCCACTGTGAGAGAAGATTTGAATGACAAGCCAGGGCTGCGCTGCTGCTGCAGCACGCACAGAAGTTGGCACACATACACACATAAATACACAAAACCCAAAAACAAACCCACCCAGAAAGCCATACAAAGAGAGAAGCTGAACACGATGAATTCTGTCAACTGCAAAAAAGGATGTGAGATATGTGTGGGTGACAAGTCAGGAACGCAGCATTTCCAGAGAAAAGCACTTTTTTTTTTCTTCCTTCAACAGTACAGTCTAAGCGTAAGATAATACATGCTATGATTATGAATGCATAAAATGCTTACCAATAGTTTTTTTCTTATCTTTTTTTTCTTTATCTCACTTCTTCTCAGCCCTACCCTGCATTCTTGCTCTATCAAAGTGGAAAATACCATCATTCATTTCTTAATGATAATGAAAGTATCATTCCATACTTTCATTAAGGTTCATAGTCTGAATTTTTTTATTTTACTCATTTTCTTGCTTCACATTCAGGCTTTGACAAAGTTTTTACAGACTATTTTCAGTATTGCATCTCTAGGTCAGAATTCTGTCCTGGCTTTCAGTAAATAAAATCTACATTAAATAAACACCTTTTTCTCCACATTGATGAATTCAGCTTTCTTTGGTCATGTTTACATGCAACACTGCTTCAATAATCATATTGTTAATTTATTAATCTAACTTTCATCTGTATGGCTCTTCTTTCCCAGTCTTGTTTCAGGTTTTTATCTTATGGAACATGAGCTTCATACTCTTCATACTCATCATTTACAGACTCCCTTCACCCCCCACGACTCACTTGCTTGAATTCTGATTTCATCCTTTCTAGAACTTAGGACAGGATGCTTTTGGAAGTCAAATTTTAGAACTGTTTTGTTTTGGAGATGTTTCCTATACTCAGTCTCCCCTCTGAAAGCCCCATCTGCTCTCCATTATGCACAAGATGTTATTTGCCCCATCACCCCTCTTTAAAACTGCCTTTACCACCTTGTCCCCCCAAGCTTACAACATTCACACTGCTGATGTGTTTATAACATGGCAATGTCACCATTTTTCCTGTGTCTTCATATCTGTCAATTGGTTCCCACTCATTCTCTTTAAATTTATGTTGAGGTGCTACATCCTGGAGTCAGGGGCTGAATTATTTATTTGTTTTGCATGTAAAGGATTAACCAAAATAGTCAGCTTTAACTTATATTATTGCTCAAGATAGTACTTTCATGATGCCACAAACCTGGCGTTTTTCCTGCACTACTGTTCCTCTAGAGCTCTTTGCTCTGCAAACCCATCTGGTGATGGCATCACCGTGTTTGATCCACCCTCCCTCCCTTGTCCGACCCATAACCTGTTATTGCATTTACAGGGAGTAATTTGAACAGTTCAGCACCCATTCCTCAGTTTGACCGTGCCCAAAGAGCTGTGCACCTCAGCTCCCATCTCTTCTGTGAGGCCATGGCCATGTGCAGGACAGGCAAAGGAAAAGGGGATTCAGTATCCCCTCACTGAGTCCAGGGAGCTTCTGTCTGCTTAAGGTATTTCTAGTTCCTAAAATTTTGAGCCAAGTTATGATGACAAATAGTGTTTTCCTGACTCACATAGAGAGGAAGTACACACTTCTATACATTACAGGCTGTACTGGACATCATTCTTTCCTGTGGGCCACTGCTCTACAGCAATGAACCAAGTACTGAGTTATTCTGTGGGAGGCACCCCAATATTTTGTGTTGTCCCCATTGCAATCACTCCCAGAACACTGGATGTCACTGGGAACATTCTGGACATGGCACAAAGACAGCAGTTTCAAGCAGTGCATTCAATGGATGAAAAAACATTATGCACTGTTGTCCAAGCAAGAAGCCTCTGAAAAGCCTCAGAGCAAGATGAGTCTCAAACAACTGAAATTAGATAACTGAAAAAATGCAAGAGTTTCTACTTCTAGCAATTATGCCTTACTTACCTAATAATTGTCATCTTTTACATTAATTAATAGCCCACACATAACAAAAAAAATGGCAATGGTAAAACTCTTACTGTGGTGCAATAAATTTAAAGAGAGAGAGACTACACTTTACAGCTTTGTAACTATTTCAAACTAAATAGGTGTTGCAAAAGAAATGAAAAGAAATTTAAAAAAACCTACCCTTCTTTTTATACTTATAAAAGTGGCGCCGTCCTTTGCCAGTAAGCCAAAAACAAACAGAATGAAAATAAAATAATGAAAAACCCACACAAGGAGAACAGGAAAAGAAATTGCGAATAACATAAATCTGAATAATTAGAATTCTTAAAATCAGATTTAAAAGTCAACTAATCTAACATCGCACAAATTTATGGTTTAAAAAAATCCTTCATTTCATTTAGATTAAAATATTCAACATGTTTCTTACTACAATTGCATAATCAACTAGAAGTATCTGCTAAATGGCAACTTCATGGCAGTTGACATAAGCTACTTGACTCCATTTTTGTCCTCCTTTCACAAATTGGACACCATCTCTTAGCAGGCTATGCTCATCATATCAATGTAGAAATCCCCATGTGATGGTGCATTGTTCACCTTTCCAGATTAGCTAAAGATGCTTATGATGCAAATCCAAGTATTTTACAATGCAAAATTAAAGGAGCCTCTGATCACAGTTGCAAAATAGTATTTGACAGTGTCATTGGAAGTGGTTTTGTTAAAGCAGTGGAAGAGTTGCATGCCCTTCAAATATCTTATGAGATGAAATGAAATTAGAGCCAAGTCCGAGTCACTTCTAGGAACTCAACTCACTGTAACATTGAACTCCATTCCCAAGTGATGAAAGGCAGGACATGATGAAGGATGCCTGCCTCAGATTTACCACAGACCTGGGAAATCCAAACTATCATCAGACATAAACAGCAAGAATTCTAAGCAAGAAGAAATTCTTGATATACTTCAGTGGTTATATCACAGAAGTCACAGAGAAATAGGGACGAATAGAAAAAGGTGACAATACACCAAAAACTTAAGATAATCACAGCTGCATGTCTGATTGTTTAATTGATCCTTGGCAAGAGCATCACTTTCCACCAATAACTCCTACACATAATTGTGGACAAGAGGTTATTCACAGTGCAGTTCAATTCACAGCAAATCTTCCACTGGCTTTAACTGTACACACGTGCTTTATGAGGACACATCTCCACATGGAATTATCCTTTGATTATCAGATTTTCTTTTTCTTTGTATGCCATATATTATCCACATGAGATCAAAATGTATCATTACCTTTTTTGTATGTCAGATGAAATTCTTTAACCTTAATAAGGTTAAACTCCAAAGGGAATCTTGCCTAAGCAAGAATGGAGTAAATCTGCTGATACGGAGTACCTGATAATAAGCTATTTCCACAGAATGAGAATGAGAAATACCCCACACAGTGTTTGGCAGCAACGTTTGAGAGGGTGAAGTTCCATTTTGATCAGAGTATAAAAGTGTGTTACAGCCTGTGAGTTGGGCCAAAAGTTCATCTCCTTCCAATAATTTTCATGGTGTTTTCTTGAAGCTAATGGATCTGAAGTCAAATCTGTACTGTCTCTCACAGCTTTCCTTCATTTTTATCTATTAGAACAATGTAGATGGAGGGATCCCTGTGCACTGCCTGCAAATGGTTTGCAGAGACTCCCCTGATATCTCACTGCCTCCGGTGGCCTCAGGATCAGCCCTGAAAGGGTACTTGTGGGATAAAGAATCATGTTTCCTGTCCATCAGACCCAGGGTTCACACAAAGAGGAGCTTGCAGACTGCTGCTACTGCATGGACCAAGTTCTCAGAGCCATCTGAGGAGCTTGTTCACATTCTCTCCACATTTCTCTATTTGAGTCTTGCATCACATTATTTTATGGTGGAGAAATGAGATATTCAAAAATGCATTGCTAGGGAAATAATAATTGAAAAAATCAAGTTGAAAAAAATTATCCTTCCATACTTGTGACAGTTCAAATATAAATTTAACTGTATGGTAGACGTACATTAAATATATGTCCATACATGTAATACAATGTAAAAGATGTAATTATCTTATTTTACTGAGCTTTACCCTGCATAGAATCCCAAATTTGATTTCTGTGTTCTGAAACTGCTCTCACATAAGAAAAGCATCCAAGTGAGCAGAAAAACCTGTGGCTGTGAGAACAGGCATGAAACAGGTGAGGTACAAAGCCCTTACACCCAGCTCTCAGTAACACCGTGCAGCTGTTCCTGCGCAGAAACACGAGTTCTGTCAGCACTCCCATGTTCTCACTTTGTGTCGCTTTTCAAGCTGCTTTGTTCTCTAGAAGTACCATGATGTCTGACAAGAAAACAGTACAAGAGTTGAAGGAAGCTTCCATGAAACCACTTCTGCTTTTGAGGGGAAAGAGGCAACACAGAAAGGACAAAGCAGGAGGCAGAGGGAAGGCATTGAGGGGCAGGAGAAGCCTGACAAATACAGTTTGACAAGCACCCTATAAAGAAGCCATTTATCTGTCACAGCCTGAACAAGTATTTTCTAGCACTAACACAGCATACAGTGCTACACAGAGGTTCAGTAGACAATGCAGGATTGCTCCACAACTCAAAATGTAAATGAGTTGATGTAATGGCCATGTGTCTGTGAAGGATGGCAGTGAAGCACACACTCCCTGCATGCAAACTTTCACAGGTTAACACCACAGAAATGCACAGAGCTGTCAGTCTGTATTTATAGCTCACATTATCACACCATTTACTTTGTGCAACACAGATATCTCCTCTCTAGATTTACCAGCTGTCTTAATTTCTCAGGTAATCAAACAGCTATTTGAAGTGTTCTGTAAAATGAGCAGGGTGAGCGCTGACAGATCAGCCTTAGGCCTTAGCTTTTCAAGGCCCTTGGGGTCTCTATTTTTCTTCTTTTTTTTATTTTTTTTTTCTGTACTTGGGCACCTTCAAGAGCCAAATGTGGAGCCAATGTGGAGACAAAACGCAGAAATTACTCACTCCAGTACAACTATAGTAGTTACTCATGGAGTATTTCATAGACACACAGATATGCTACAGCAGTGACACAGGTGGGGCACAGTGAACGTTCCTCACTGCACCAGCAGTCTAAGAAGAAATGAGCAAATTTCTAAGAACCTTTAAATTATAACAAAAAGCTTTCAATCACCATGCTTTGCCCCTTGGAACATTAACAACCCCTTGGAAAAGAATTGTAAGCATGATATCAATAGTGTGCCTAAATCTCACACAAACTAAGAAGGAAGCAAACTGCAAAATATTCTGAGTGTGCTCAGGAGCAGAGGGAAATACAACCAAGCCACTGAATTTAGGCAACATATTTGCTACAGCTGTCTTCCTTTATGAATCCTCTCCCTAAGACTGCCATCCAAAACTCTCACAAAAACTTAATCAACACATACTGCCAATCTGCAGATGTCATTTAGATTTCCACTAAATCCTTGATAGCAATGTATTTCCCAGTTTTAGTTGTTAAAATTTACAATTGACATTTCATAAAATGTTTATTTTAAGATTTTATCAGATCTTACCTCTTGTTTTTCTACAAAAGGCAAAGTTGCTTTGGTCAAAGGAAGAAAGCCAGAATATGTATTACACTCTATCAATGAGGAAAATCTGTCTTTTCTTGCAGACTAGCTAATGATTATCAGAAAGTATTGATAATTCTTCCACTTTTCCAGAAAATAAATACTTTCTGCCATTTCTGCCTACTACCTTTGCCACAAAAACAGGCTACAGGTATGAAAGCTCATTGGAAATGTGGCAATACTTCTCTTGAACATATTTAACTTGAGATCTAAGAATAAATAAAGCAAACTGTTCTATTTGAATCTAGCTTGGATCCACATTAGCCAGCAGGCACTGTAGATCAATAGATCACAGACACACACTGGGGTTGTTTGTAAATACAGGGAAAATGATACCTTTGGCACAATCTGCTCCGTGAAATCCTGGAAAGCAGTGGCAGACACCTGACACACACTCGCCATTCCCATGGCAATGATGAGGGCAGTCTTGCACTGAGTCTGAAATTAAAGCATCACAGACACATTAACTGGTTGGTTCCTACTTCGGCTATAGATTTCTTGTTTAATTTTTCTCCATTTTAATTTGTCCTCAATGCTTAGAAGTACAGCCCCTAACAATATGAACAGCACAAGGTTCAGGGGAAGCAGCACGCACCGAGTTTCATGACAGCATGAGTAAGTGTAGAGGTGTGCAAAATACTAAAGTCACATATTACGTTCTGGGATTTATTAGAACCCAAAGTCTTCTCATAGCACTCAAATCCTCTGTTCCAAAACCAGGCAGGACCTTTTAAGAACTCTGCAGCCATGTTTGAGTTTATATTGTGCGGCAAACACAAAATCAACACTCTCCCTTTTGCAATGACATTTTGTTCTTGCTCAACCACTCTCCCATGGGAAACTGATTATCCCAAGGACTGTGTCTTCTTTTCCTCCTACAGGCATTTAAAGCTTCATTAATTAAGCTAAGAAAAATATCTGCTGAACATGACAAAGAGCATCTCTTTTACTCTGGCAAATCTACTCAATCCTTAAAAAAAATGAATTATAAAGGTGCAAGTGGCTGTGCAAGTGGATGAAGAAGAGTTCTGTAAAAAGAGGAGAAAGTTTAATATCAGAGTTTGAGTGACTAACTGAAATGTTGATGACTTCAATAATATGAGAAGAGTAGACACATCAGCCTGATAACATTTCAGCTGTACCAAAATACTTATTTTCCACAATTTCTGTTATATGGATAAAGCACATACTACTTTGCATAATAACAATCTAAAAATGAAATTCCATTTCTGAAATTAATTCTTAACATTTTAATTTGAAAGCTGTTAGATTTCAGTGGAACATATTTTCAACAGTGAATTATTGGAACAAAAATCTAATTGGAATATTACTCTTCACTATCACTCCCTGTTGTTGTTGGACCTGTGTTTCCAAATGAAATGGTTCTGTCAGCCCCAGGCACCAAACCAAGCTGCTGTACAACATACAAAAGAAAACTTGGATTTGGAACTAGTAGAACTAGAGAGTATTTTTATTTGTCAAATTAAACTGCAAAGAAGAAAAGGATTCAAGTAGAACTTTAAATCTAATTTCACAGTTGCAGGACACCAAATAAAAAATGTCTAAAGCAAATTTTCAAAGAGATGTCATTAGCTTGGCCTCTTGAAATGATTCATGTAAACAATGAAAAGAAAAATTGAAATGTAATGCTCAAAGATATCAATTTTTCTCATGAAGAAGCTTGTTTATAGATTTATTCATTGTTTTGCTTCATGGCACACAAAAGCATTTTCTATGTATTCAAAATCATGGTAAATTTAGTATTGTCTGGGAGTTAACATAATTTCTGTTATTCTTCCTCCTCTTCCACACCAGAGAGACGTTCAGCTCTCTCAGAGCCTTTCATTATGAAGCATCTGATACAAGGTGTGTGTAGAACCAGATAAAACACTATATTTTTCTCCAGATTTCATTTCAATTACTATCCTTGCTCTATCAAGTAGCCTACATGGCTATTACACCTTTGATGCTCTTGAAAGCTATAGCCTTGACCAGGCAACTTAAAGGGCAGCTTATAAAATCCTAAGGTTTTCTAAGCACAACAGGGGCATAACAAGATAGAAACACAAATGTTCTTGCTTTTAGAGAAGTGGGGAAAGCCTTCTATGGGGAAATTAAAAAATACCCAAGAAAGAATAGATATATTTATTTATTTATTTTCCAACATTCATGGAGAAGTGTTTTTGGTTTTTTGTTTTTTTCATCTTAATTCAGGGTAACAGAAACAATTATGTTTGTACTTAATGGCAGTATTGATTATCCACCTACTCCCTTTGGGACTTAGGCCAACAAACAATGTTATCCTAATGTAAAAGGAAAAAAACCTAACCTGCATGTTTTTAATAAGGCGAGACTAGAAAACACCTCTGACTATTTTTCATCAAATCTAAAACCTCATTTTTACTTTTTACAGTTTCCCTAAACTAAGAGGAATTACAGATCTTTACAACACAGTGCTATTTAATACTGCACCAGTCAAGACAGAATATCACATAGGATACCTGAGAATTTGTTATACCACTGTGAAAAGATACTCAGCAAAGTTCATTAAGAGCTTCAAAGGTCAACAGATCTAATAAAGCTTGGAGAATTTCGACTCAGTTTGATTTTCAACTGGATGTAATCCTATTCTAACAAAACTGCAGCTGGATGTTCTTCCACCATGTTGAGGAGATGACTCACTATTAGGTGAGTGGTAAGCTGTAAAACAACATACAGCTAATTAACTGGCTCAATTAATCTCTAGGGTGGCTGCAAACAATAATCTCATTTGCAGCTATCAGTTTCTCGAGCTGTCTTTCCAGCAAGATTAAACAGCTCTCCTGCTGGATACTATCCCACCTGGGTGTAAAGAAGCTGCTTCAGAGAAGCAAATAAAAAAGTATCAAAATGACAGAGATAGGGGAGAGGCATATTAGCTGGGGAATGCTTCAAACCACACTGAACTTTCCTGAGCTTTGTTTTCCAAAACTAAACTTGAGATCTATGGGAATGCTAAAATATTAAGAGAAAAGTGAGTGAATTAAAGTCAGCAGACCCCACTCCTGACTATCTGCCAGTGTAGTGTTGAGAAAAAAAATGCACAGCATACCATAAGGGCAAACAGGCCAAATACTGAAGACTGCAGGAAAATATTACAGCTTTGGGTAAGTCAGGATATAAACAAAGAGGAAAAATGTGCTGCTGGTGGAAATACCTACCCAAAATGACTGTACTGAAGGAGACCACCTCTTTGTCCTTGCCATCATTGTAGAAAGCCAGGTGCCACAAACCCACATCCAGGTACTGAACAAACACCGCCTCGTTCTGGACCAGGGTCTGGATGCTGCGGCGCTCCCGCGGCGACTCCACCACACTCCACTTTTCTTTGCCATCCAAACGCTCCATGAAATCATACTGCACGGAGGAAAAAAGAACACGAGGGGAAAAAAAAAGAGAACACAAACAAACAAACAGACCCCAAAGCAAACAGACCTGAATACAGAATGTTTCAGCTCAAAATCTGACTCTCTGTTTTCTACTCTACCTGGTTATAAAACGGTATTTCTGGAAGAAGTGTGAAAGTAACATTTACTAGCTAACCATGGCACCTTAAAGAGATTCTGTGACTTTTATTCTTCCTTAAGCAGTGACCTAAAATTATGCATCTTTCCTCTGCATAGGTGATCATAAAATGTACAAATTGACAGGATGGTTTTTGAGAAACAATTAGAAATCTGTTATTTGACCATTAATTTTAGGTTCCTACACAGCTCTCAGAGACCAGGAGACCCATACTCTTTTCTAGGCCTGCACTAAATTATTTTTGCAAGAGGAACTGACATGTGAGGTGTAACTCCAGATGTGTCATTGAATGGAAGCCCCCAGAATGTGAAAGGGGAATAGCACAGACAGGAAATGTGTTTGTCTAATTTCATGATCACCAGATAAAAACACACTCACAAGTTTTACATCACTGAGTAAAAGTTGCTTACCTGAGGTTGTATGAGGAACAATCAGGGCAAGTGTGATACAAAAACCAGAGGGAGCATGGAAAGGAATAACACAAATAAGGGAATTGAACTTATATTAAGGAAAATTGAGAACTTCTGTTTGGATGGCTTCCAAATAAGGTAGAACATTGCATTAATCTTTGGAAAAGAGATCAAACACAGCAAGTGATTATTTAGAGCATAAGAGCGATGGCACCATTAATGGTATGAAACTTAAAAAAGAAAGAAAAAAAATTTAAGATGAATGTCAGATAAGCTTCCCATCTATTAAGCTCAGTAAATAGCCTCCCAATGGAGATGCCACAATTAAACAGGACTGGAAGAAATATTGGTTAGTCTACAACAGGGAATAACTCTGCATAACAAAACAGCTGGGCTAGCTGTCCTAATAGGCTTTTTTTTCCCTGTCTTTAATGTCTGTGATTCTGGAGCTCTCAAGCTCAACTGAGTGGATCTCATAGTCCCTATCTAAGGCAAGCCCTTAAGAAACACCAAAAACAATATATCTAATCTTTTGATAGCTGTATAACAAGTCCCCTATGAAAACACATCTTGTTTTAGACACATTTATCTGTGTAGGAGTAGATAGAGATAGATAGACATGTCTAAAGAAAGATGTATGTGTTCAATAAAATACAGTAATAGTATGTGCTTGCTTGCCAGTAGCTTCATTACATTTCCCTCTGTTATCTCTAACACTTCCAGGCCATGCCCACAACAGCTACAAGAAAACAACCACCTTTTCTTGCTTTCAGTTTCAACAGAAAACTGCAACCTTGCCTCCTAAATAGAATCAACATCCAGAGAAGGCTGTCTTGCACGCTGTATTCCATTAATTGACTGTGAGCCCTAGCAAATTATTCACTATATGAAATAAAATAATGAAGGTTCTCCCTTCTAGTGGAAGAGACAGACATATTTAACACTCTAGTGCCATCACATCTATCCAAAACTGGGGTATAAAACCTCACCTTTCTATCTGAAAACCTCTTTTGTACCAGCATTATAGAGCCCTGGTACGCTCAGCCTTACAACAAAGGGAAATGTCTGGAAGAAATACTGCTTCCTGGTAAACATGTGGAACTGACACTGACTTGCCTTTCAACAAAGGAAATCCATGTCAGGGAGGAATTTGAGCCCAAATCTACTAATGTTGACAGCTATCACCACAGTGAGTGCATTAGCCACGCTATTATTCCATGCTTTGTTTAAAGGGACAAAGTAAGAGAATCTGACTCAGATTGCCATCCACTTGAGCCTTTCACCACATATGATTTTTATGGGGAAAGGTAAATCAGATAAATTAGTAGAATTAAAGCAAAGCGTGCCAGAGATGTAGAGAATTTTCAGAATACGTGAGGTACCAAACACACGTATATCTATCTCTGAAATCAATGGCATTTGGAAAGATTGCTGAAGCCCACTGCCTAACAGTTAGAGGTTAAGGACAGACTCATCACCTCCTTGGGAAATGTTATTACTTGGGCAACATCTTGGGAAAAAGAAATTGTGCTCTTCAGAACAATTGTTCACAAAGGGTCAACTAAGGAAGCAGCAATAAAAGCTGACATTTCTCACTGGCAACACGCTGTTCGTCTCTGCTTGTGCTGGCAGGTTCCTCTGCCTCCCTCTGTTTGATGCTGATTCTACCTCATATAGTAGAGAAGGCTCAGCAGTTGGCCAGATCGAAGGGGAAGAGTTTTCAGCCTGAAACTGCTTGAAGCAGTTTTTGCTGCAGAATCTCTTTTCATGATGATGGGGTGTGACCTAGTGAGAGCAGGTCCCTTGGCACAATGATTTTAACTTTGGTACAGTTAAGAGTGGTATTGCCTCTCTTTAATCAAACTATAAAAAATAATTTAATGCCTAGGCAAAAGCAAAATGACCAAATCTGGATAATGGATAACTCTGTGAATGCTGAAGTACTGGTTCAAAGTGATTCAGAAAACAAGAATACATTTTTATTCCTCTTTGGATTTCCCAGGACTGAGGGGGAAAAAAAAGAAGGAAGTTCTTGTATCTGCTGGTGGTTCCCTGGGTGTATTAATCTTAACACGTCAGTAAGGACTAGTTTTTGTGCCCCAAAATTGAAAATCCCTGACTGAAGGGTCACCAAGATGACACTGTGAACTCCTAATCAGATAACATTTCTTCACATGCTCGGCTGAATCATCATTTTGCTTTTCATGGGCCTGTTGATTTTCTGATTAACCACCCTTGCATGATTAATTACTTTTACATAATGTTGTGCTGAAGATATCGCTTTTGCTTTAAAGCTACTTATTGGCATATATGAATAGATTAGAAGACCCAT
The DNA here is from genome assembly GCA_009812075.1 of Sialia sialis. Classification (NCBI taxonomy): domain Eukaryota; kingdom Metazoa; phylum Chordata; class Aves; order Passeriformes; family Turdidae; genus Sialia; species Sialia sialis. Next base: position 3,295,468 of record VRYO01000617.1, on the reverse strand, counting down.
CTAGGAAAAGGAGGCAAGTAATTTCATGATCATTAAAAAGCAACTGTGGAATTTTTAATCTAACACACACACACACACAACTGCTGAGGAAGAGGCCACTAAATCACATAAATTAGGGAATAGACATGTCAAACCAAATTAAATCTCAGAAGTAATTTGGAAGTTTCACTGACTTTTGTCTTTTTTGTTTTGTTTTTTTTTTTTTAATGATCCTTTATATTTCATGGCTTCATACTGGAAGTCACATAAAAATGGCTAAAACTGCACAGGAACAACATGCAGCAGAAATCCCAAATGACTACATCATCAGAGTTCAATTTTGCAGCAGGGAGTACTTACTATGATTAAAGCTCAATATAAGCAAGTGACTTGCCAGCCTACACTGCTAAACAAATTCCAAATTCACTCTCTTGGTGAGTTTGTTTATTTTTACTACCCAGCATACTGAAATCCTACTGCTTACTCTTATTTACAAACCTAAAATCTCATGCTAAGTTCTTTCTGGGCAATTTGTTTTTATAATTTCTCCATTCAGGGCTTTCTACCCTCTGGTGCATTTTATTCATAGACTAATAAGGACTTTCTTTTCCCAGTAACCATGGGGAGCCAGCAGAACAGTTGGGAACTTTACACCTATGCAGTGCACACACCACTGAGCCCAGCCACACACAGAGGAAGGAGCCACTTGTGACCACTGAGCTCACCGGGCTCAGGACTGGAAATGCAGAGAGCCGCCATAATCCTCAGGGATTCTCTTAGATTTGAAACAATTTGCATGTCTCCACAAAAGACCTAGGAGTTTTTGAGACTGGGAATTGAAAAGGAAGATCCATTAGAGCTCTTGTCTCAATAAGGGATGCATATTCAACAGGAGAGGGGGGAGCACGCTTGGCATGGTGGCGAGCACTCGCCTTTATGCCAAAGCCCTGTGGGATCTAAGCAGCCAGGAAAACATATGGCAGGGAAACTTGTTTGCAAAGTGCTCTAAAATTAGTTCTTCATAAAATCCTGTTGGTAATTATTCATTAAAATATAGCCATGAAACATCTGACACCCACAACGGCAGCGAACCAACATTTGGATGCGTCACAAGCCAGCCAGTTCAGGCCAGCCCCGTGGCCACCAGGCAACTCAGAGCACCTAAAAGTGTTTGAGCACCTGCTGAACACCAAGGGAGCTCTGATGCTGCCCTGCTCCCAAGTTTGGTTTTTTTCAAATGAAGCCATTTCCTGTTCTGAATGAAAAGAGTTTTCATTTTGACATGAAAAATGTATAAGTATAAAGCACACTGCTGGAAATGAAAACAATACAGTTCCACGCACTGCCTTCTCCAGACGTTCCAGTGAAGTTCCTCTCAGGTTACCTCATTTCATGCATCATTTGGAACGTGCTACCAGCATGTAGCAACACCATAATTGCTGTAAGCTCTGCAGAGTCACTTCATGCATTATTTGACATTTACAGTTTGCTTTTTATACATTATCGGTTCTATTAATATGACTCTCTTCTGCTAAATTCCTATTGATCATTCAAGCCTGCAATGTGAATTTTGTTATTTCTGCATAGCACTACACAGGCTGGAGGAATCTTCCCCAAAAGCACTGCATTCCTGTTTGTACTCTGCTTGCCACTCAAAACTGCATTTTTGCCTCTCCTCCAGAGCTCCACTCCCCATTCACATGGCACACCAGACAAGTTTACAGCTACATCAGTTTGACTGACTAAACCAGGCATTTGGAATATTTGCTAAACAGTAATACTGAGAAGGTTAAATCTCAGCAGGGCTCTCAGACAGGAACTGCATCTTGTTGTCTCAGGTTAATCATGTACCTAATTTGCTGATTATTGACTTGTTCCCACAAAGGATTTTACTCGGCTTGACATATGAGCACTGATCAGTGATGAACTGTCAAGCTGTTCACTGCTTTAGAGCTCATGTCCCTAACCTACAGAAACAAGGATTTTAAATTTCAATTTTAAAATATCGTCTGATGTCAACTTCAGACTGTTTTCATTCATACAAAAGTATTGTGCTCCTTTCTGTCAGAACAAGGCTTTTTCCACTAACTCAGGTCTGTAACAGCTTGCTGTCCTTATTCAAGAATAATTTCTCTTGGTAGCAGCTTGACTGAATTTTGATTGCTGGACAAAAATGCCATGGAATCTCCTGCTGTAGAACCCAATTATAAAGCACCACGACCCTGCCTGAATGTGGGAAAGTTTATGCTGGTTTATATTGCAGATGCAGATAAGATCTATACTAGTTTATATATCAGCAGATTTCATTAACCCCACTTATGAAAAGGTTTAGCTCTGCTTCCTCTGAAGACTGGAAAACAGGTCCCCTGAGGAGGAATCCAGCTCAAGAGGAAACAAAGATGATATTTCTAATTATTTGATTTAACAGAAAGGTCACAAAATTTCTATTCTATCCATGTGAAGTATAGCGAAAGAAAAATCTCTGTCTGATCGCAGCCTTCTCAGATGAGAACATCATAATGAAACCTAGAACAAACACATCTGATCACACTGCAATAAAAGTTCATCCTGAATTAAATTTTTTTTTTTACTTACATCTGGATTTCTTGTAAAAGATACAGGCATACCTCCCTCATGTCTTAGTCAAAAAATTAAAATTAACCTGTAGTTATAGCAAACTTTGATGATTGCTTCAGAGCTTTGGTTGCCCTAAGTAGTTATCATTTCATGATTTATACTTTTGTTTGTTTTCCTCAACTAAATTGCCATTTTATTCATGATGGAATAGAGAAAGTGAGCACTAAAATTCTGAATGAATTATATCATTACCTCACTGGAACAGCTGAAGATCCACAGACATATTTTCACCCTCAAGACAGCATATTGAATGAAGCCTTACAGCCAAAATCAAAACATTCTCAAGAAAGGCTCCTACTCTGGAACATATTCTCTGAACATATATTTTTTTGTGTTGCCTGGATGGCTGGAAATGACTGAAAATCAGTCAACAGCTCTCTGCAATTTCCCAATTTTTATTAGTCTTTGTATCAAGTTTCAGGATACCATATGCTAACATGGAAAACTGTCCACATGTCCTCCCCTCTTTGGGCTGTGCATTGCTGATTCTGATTTCTTAGCAAACACACCCATTCAGGATCTCACAGAACACTGGAAAACAGCTTACTACTTACAGGAAGTTGATGAATTTTGCACAGCCAAAGCTCCTTCTGCACAAATTCTAAGAAGCAGAGGTAATAAACCCATATCAACCTCCTCACTCCTTTACTCCCATGTCTAAACAAAAGATTTTTGGTCCTCAACTTTTTATTTTTATCTCATAGATAACTGGATAGTTTTATCCCAGTTCATGCCAAGATTGTATCAGAGGTTTTTAAAACCTTGTTTGAATGGCAACTACATCAGAATTTCTTTCATAAATGCATTGTTGAAGTATGTAATAACCTAAAAATGCTAAGATGAGGGTGGTTCAGTCAAATATCACAAATGAAGGAATTCAGGAAATCCCTAAACTTGAATTCCGTAAACTCCAAGTTAACTTAACAGAGATGACCTGAATTTTGCAGTCTGACATTCAAAGCCAACAAAGAGATTGATAAAGTACCTGGGCATGTGATGGTGGGAGTCCTCTTCTTATATAAACACCAAAAAGAGCATCCTTCCCTAAGGATATGTTGAACTTCAGGAACTGTGGTTGGTTGATATGGATCTGAGACCTCCAAAATACTCCAGGGGGCACCTCCTGGGTGACCCTGTGGCCAACTTCTGTTTCTCCACTATCTATGCTGCTATTCCTAGTGACCCATGGTCCTGTAAAACAAAAGCAAATAGAAATCAAATGAGAACTGGTTTTAAGATGGTAGTTTTATTCGTTCAAGATGAACATCTGTGGCAGTGACACCTCTTAAATCAAACTGTACCTTTCTTACTCTGATGCAATCTGCTCCTTGTTTCAATCAGTACATAAGAATTTAGCCCTTATATTTGAAGCAAAATCTTTGCAAACCTTTTTTTCTGTGGAGCATCAGCAACCATCTAATCCCTCAAACCCTTTAATTCTGTGATTGCTCCTCACTGATCAAACAGCAACAGCAGAGATCAATTAAGCACATGTGAATCTTCCTGTGCTCTCTTCAGTTGCATCTTGTACACAACCAGGGTATAAAAAATTGCCAGAAAGGTGAACTGAAGGGGAACTTCAATCTAAATGGACTGATGACAAATTTTTATTACCACTGTTTCCTTCACTAAAGTAGTCCAATAGACTTTAGGTCACAAAGTTTAGACAAGAGAGTTGACAGAAGAAGTGAAATGCACACAAAAGGGTTTAGGGTTTTCTGTACTGTGATGTGCATCTTATCCTTGAAACGGAGTTAGCACAACTCAGTGCCTTTTGAGTTCTCTCTGCCTGAAGCAGGTTCTATCTACAAGTCTTTTTCCCTCGTGCTGTGGTTTGTTAAAATACATCATTTGTTGGTTTTTCAGCATGCATTATTGAAGACAAGATACAAGGCCTTTCTGGTTGAGTGCTCTGGCTTCCAGCCCATGAAACAGTCATCTTGAAAATATGGTGCAAATCCCTTCTGTTCTCAACTGAACAGGTTCTAAGGCTACACATATTTTAAACATGGAGTGCAGAACATGGAGCTAGCAGTGTTTTTAAACTACAATATGCAGCAACGCTTGATTTTGTTCTTACAACAGACACCATAATAAACTAGAAAACCACAGAAAATATCTGTTAACAGTTACAGAAATGTAAAGGTATCACTAATACCACTATTACCATAGACTGGATGGTAGTGATACCTCTGATACAACCTGAGAGCATTTGTAAAAAGCTCAGTATTTACTTCATGGGGGTTTTTCTGTCGTGGTGTAATGCTATTTTCAATAAATGGCAAGTTACTTTTGAAATACAATCCAGCACTGTATGAATGTAATGGGATGGCATAGAACAACATATAATTCCAGCAGGTAAGTACATTACAGCTTTTCTGTCTTGACTATCTTTAATTGAGAGAGCTGCAAAAGCATGGTTTCAATTATAGATTCTAAATTATCTATGTTAGCAGCACTTACACTTGTACATAATGAAACAGATACTATGTTGGCAATGTTTTGAAATGGTAAAAGAATTCTCTGAATACCAACTGCTACACAGTTTTTGGCAACTTGTTTGCTTTTTTCATTTTCTATGTTAATGGGTCTACAATAACATCACAGCTCTAACAAAGAAAGAGAAAGTAAAAGAAGCTGCACCAAGAGGCTGCAAAAAAAGGAGAAATGGCTGAGAGTGTCAAGCAATGTGCCCTTAAAGCCACTAGAAGCACAGAATGCAATCAGATCCAAACATGTCCTGCTTCATGGAAACAACAGGATTTCATTTCTAATGGAAATGGAAATTTCTAATGGAAACAGAGGATGTCTCAAGGTTCCTATCTCAATGAAAGCAGGCACCACCTCACTAGAATTTAAATTAGTTCTTACCCACCCATGAGGAGAGGAAAACCAGGGGCAGAGAACACACCAAAAATCACCTGTGGCAAGTTATACTGGAATCACTGGCAGAGCTGGGAAGTCAGCAAAAGATTGCAGGCACCTTCACCTCCTTTGAGAACATTAAATTTACTTCACAATTCCAACATATGGTAATAATTGAGGAATATTTTCCCAATATTATTAGAAAGCATGCTGTAAATAATTTCTTTGGAAGTAGGCTGAGCATTCTTTAATGAACATCAACTGTATCTAATCTGCAAAAAGCTCCTTGACACACTCTAAAGAACTTTGTTCTTCAAGAGCTATACATCCGTAGCCAACCAGTCAAAGAAAAAGCTATTTCCAGGAGTTATTATTACCCAGTGCAGCAAAGGTACAGAGCATGTGAATGGAAAGGCCACAACAGTCTCTGTTGGCATTTATATTTTCACTGGCTATTAAAGCAACTCCAAAACTGTCACTGGTTTCTGCTAATTATGCATGTATTCTCTAGAATTGTAACTTCGTAAATACATTTAATTCTAATGGAGGATTAAGCTTTAGTATTTCTGGATAAATTAAGCCTCAGCTTCTTTGGATATCAAAAATTTGGCTTTGTATTTACTCTCTGGAAAAGGGTGTTTTTCAGGACTCAAGGATCTTCAAATACATCAATGAAGCTAAAATGATAAAATTTGAGCAATCAGGAGAACCATTCATACTACTTCACGGTGCAAACGTTAGAAAAATGTATTGGATGTCAGACTTTCCCTTAAAAATTACTAGAAGAAGAACATTCCTTTGTATTTCTCATCAAAATATTTGATGTTATCATGCTGAAATAAAAACTGGTGAAAACTGCAGATAAGACAATTGAATTAGTGGTTATTATTAAGCCTAGAGATGTGATTCAGGTTCCTAACACTGAAATGATTCTGTTCAGTTTGATATTATCCTTGGAAGCATCTCTCCACAAATGTGTTTTTATTTTGCTCTACAACACAAATGACCTGATATCTAGTTCTCCAAACCACTCCTCCTGGAACATCTTAAGAAAATCTCCCCAGGAAGGGAATTGTGACAGGGGTTCAGCACAGCGGAAGATTTTAAGAGCAGGTTAGATGATCAACTCTCACAAATGATTGAGATATATTTAACCTGCAGCAAAGAATGGGGCAGATGGCTGACTCTTTTCAGTCTGGATTTCTGTAGTGCAGCATGCTCTGTACCCAGCCTGTGCCACATCTGCAAAGAACAGCTGCTGCCTCACCTCTGGCATGCTGAAAGGATCCTTTCCTTTTGCTTTTAAGAATTTAATTTACTACATCCTATTTTTATGGAGGTATAGTACAATGATGTAATAACAAAATGTAGAAATGCTTGAAGTTATACTAAAATCTAGGTTTCATATTTGCAAGCTTAGCTAACAACTTATAAAGTTTTACATCCAACAAGATATCAATAAACTCTAAAGATTATGCATTATTGAATCATGCTCTCATGAACTGCTGCTGAGTTACCCTTGTTGGTATGAGACACAGAACTAGTGACAGCATCTTGGTTCTGCTCCATGCTCTGATACTGCCAGTGCACCTGGGTTGGTCATGATCTTGCTGCTCTCTGATGCCTACTTGTAAAACAGAATTATTAACAATGACAGAATTATTAACAATTCTCACCTAGAAGATGAGGAAGGCAGAGCAGTAAATATAAATATTAGAGGAGGTATCTCAGCACTGGCCTCTTAATGTTCCTTCCTCCCCAGGATATAAATACAGAGAGGAAATGCAAAGTAGATATGACCTCTGAATCTGCCTTAGTTAATAGGCTAAAGTTTATTTTTTTTAACATGAAAAGCAGACCATCATCCTGGCTTTGGTATTTGCAATGCCTTTTTCTGCACTAACAGCTTCACTGGCAAAGCCTGCCACTAGAGATTCAAACTTTTTTATAGCTCCCTTCAGTCCTCACCTCCTAATGCAGAGAATGTATCTTGCCACCTGACTCACTCCCCCTCCAGCTATTTTTAGAAGCTTTTCCATTTGATGGACCACTGCAGATCACATTCAAAGAGCATCAACTGCACTTAAGTGAAGTTACAGATGTGACAAACTGACAAATCTGTGAAGAAAGACTAACCCAACTACTCATACTGCTGTGAACAAATGAATCCTAAGATCATTCTCTCTGTTGTGGGTGACTGTTGTAAAGTTCCATGTTTATCTCATAACCCCATAGATACTAGATTTTTTTCCCTGTCATTTTCTCTCTATAAACATCTACAAAAGAGTTTTAAAAGCCTACTTCTTCATCTTACCCAGGGGAGCCATTTCAATCACTCAGTCAAACATATATTCATCAACTAAATAACACTTAGTCATTTAAACTGCTGTTTTATTTACCCAGCTGAATTACTATTTTGGCATATACATTTGAAAAGACTGTTTTAGCATTCAAGAATATTTGCCTTTGAAACTATCAGACAGGCAATCCACCACAACAGCAATGAAAACTCCCCCTGCTAAGCTGTCAGCAGGTCTCATCAGTGAGCTGGAGGTCACATTCAAGGTGGCAGTGGATGGGACATGCCCAGTCAGCCTTTAATTTAACTGATGTCAAGCAGTGTCAGCTATGGAGGCAGAGCTGTATTTACACTGCAACCAGATATACTTGATTATTTATAACTACAGTATCCTACACTGTAGCTAAAATTAAAAATAAAAATGAAATCTGGCTACCAGCAGTGTCATACTACAGACATCACATTTAAACAGCAATTAACTCCAGTGCTGTGACTGTGTGCCTCCATCACGGGCATGACTGCAAATTGCATCTTGATGGCACTCTTGAAAAATACCTAGCAGAATAACCAATCCAATGGATCAGAAATTAACTATCAAGATAATGTGAACAACCTCAAATTAAATACAAATAATAAATATCACCAGGGATGGTTAAATTATCTTTACCTTCTTTTCCTGTAATCCTATATTTCTTATAAATCACTGCTACAGACATAGCTTACCTTATCTTTTTATCTAGCTTATTTTTCTGTTGCTCTTTTTATATAGCCAGGGATTTTCACAGATGACTTGGAATTCTGAAGAAATTTATGGTACAGTTGTGTAAAGGAAACTATTCAATATAAGCATAGACTCCACTGATGTTTAGGCAAAAAGGACCATGTGAGAATTACTATGGCTCTCCACGATAGTTTAACTTTCTTCCTTAAGTAAATTTGCTACTTATATGACTAGACATGTCTTATTGTTCCAGAAAGACAAATAAAATAAAGTAGAAAAAATAAAATTAAGTAGAAAATGCCTTTTCCATACAAATATCTTCACTGGCAAAAGCAGTGCTATGCACTATTACCATACTGACAACTCCCTGTATGAACTTACACTTCAAATTATCTACTATCACCTAAGTGCCCTAGGACTCAGGTGAGAGCAGATTATTTCTGGAATGTGTACAACAGATTGACTGCTACTGCAAAACAAATTCCCTCAGCTGCAATGAGCTAAAAAGGCAGGCAATGAGAGTTTGTCTGGAGGAGCTGCTGTGGCACATTTGAACGTCAGTTCTGCTGCAGATGCTGAGGTACCAATGAGCTCTGTTTTGGGAATTGAGGAGGAAGGAAGCTTCTGAGTATATGAGCTTGCAGAAGTCCAGGTAAACAGCTTCTAGTGCAAAACCAAAACCCCAGGTTGTCTGGTCAGCATCCTAAATTTTTGTTGTGGCAAGAGGGAAGAAACTCTTCAGAGGGAGTGTCTGCACAACACCCCAGCTCTGGCTCAGCTGCAGCCAATCAATGCAACAGTGAGATGAAGCAGCTTTTAGTAAATTATGACATACCTGATAGATCTAAAAATTTAAGCACATCTTCACATTCATGTGAGCATGGCTTCATGAGAGTCATTGCTTTCAGAACCAAAAGCAAATTATAACTGAAATAAAATTAAGATCTGTTGGTTCACTGCATTTCACAAAGAGCAAATACGTACTAGTATGGATTTATAAACGGGATAGCAATCATCTCTGATGACAGACACCAAACTTCATCACCTAACTGTGAACAGAGCAACTCATGCTATCACCATTAACACACCCACAAATCCAAAACTCCTCTTCTGTTGAATTTAACCAAACCCTTTGCTTTTCTGAGCCAACCCTTGAGTCTGGTGTATTTTCAGAAGACCACATCATCAAGCATTCAGAGCCTCCATTTAATAGTTCTGCTTGCTAACGTGTTAATTAAGATCTACATTACATTAGCCACATAACTACTTAATAAGATTAATCCACCTGGAAAATGATGGCTTGTCTTGATTAAACCGAATGAAGGCAATAGAAGTGACATTTAAAACACATTGCCTGTTATTACATTTTGATCGCCTGTTTCCAAGCGTCTGGCAGGAAATAGTAGAAAGGGAGAGATTCATGTTGTTTACATAGCTAATGAGAGATGAGTTTATTTTTTCCAAGCCGACAGAGAGTTCCCCGGGGCTCTTGGAGTCCTCACACCGTGCTCTGGGTGCTTTCAGCAGAGCTCAGTGGGGTTGCACAGGTGCCTCAGGCAGGGAGGCAGGAGCTGCTGTGTCTGCACCTGAACCCCAGCTCACCCCTCTGTCAGGATGGCACATCCTCCCATTTCAGAGTTTTGTTACTCCTTTAGCATTGCCTGTGTGCTGCATCGCTAATAAAATACCTTAACTATTAGAAAACAATTTGTGTGCAACCCAAAATGTGACTTGCAGCTGCAGCATCTGGCAGAGATCTCAGCATCGTTTGGAGAGAGCTGAAGACAACCTGAGCAGCCCCACAATGACTGCTGAGCTCAGCTTTCCACATCCATCCAAGGAAAAATTCTGCTACATCAGTAGAAATCTGTTTTTCCTCTCTCTCTCATCTCAAAAGCAAAGTGAGATGGTGCCAAATTTAACAGCTAATTAAACTTTCTTCGTTTCATTATTGACATTATATTTGCAATTCTGAATTTGATATCTGGAAACAGGTATTTTTCATAGACATATATTTTTAAACTTCAGTACTTCCATATTTAATAACTGTAATATTTTTGAAAAAGTCTTTCTGAAATCCATATACACTGTGGTAGACTTTGTGAAATACCTCAAACTGAACATGAATTTGGATCAGGATGGCTCATCCAGAGAGAAGTAAACCCTGGATTATGTGAGTGTCAAAAACACAAATTCATATCAACTTTTTCCAAATAGTCAGTGCATTTATTGTACTTAAAGTGATGTTTCCACAGCTGTCCACAATTACTTTTGATGTCTTTTAAAATGGGAGGTTCTAGAATCAGAGATCACAATCTCCTCCTGTGTTTTTCAGCTTTCTAGAACATTACTATAGCAAACAATCAAGATAAAAAACATTAAGTAATTTTTGAATTTGTATAAAATTTGTTCAATTTGTGAGCACATCAAAGACAATATGTCCTAAACAAAAAAGTTGACACCAAAGCATTCTTTACATGTGTTTTCAGCTGGGGTTAGTTTGGATATTTCCACTTAAATTGTAGGTTATCTTAGGTGTCCTCTGAAATGATAAAAGTGAAATTTATGGTATATTCTGTCAATTAGAAAAGAAGCAGCACATAGTCACAGATTTTATGGAAATGTGTGTCTAGCCCACCACATAATTTTAAATGTAGAACACTTTTGGCATAGATTAACAGAATTTAGGCACAGATAAATCCCATAAGGGCATCCATTTCACTTCTTTTTGAAGAAGCAATTATTCCCAAACATACCTCTTTTCTTTTCCCCTCACTTTCCCCCTTAATTCAGATTTATTGCACCCAAATTCTAACATTATCCTTACACACTAAGACATACATAAGAGATAAAAGGGCTTCACTCTCAGAAAGCTTTTTTGATGTCATTATAATCTATCCCATCCCTGTAGCAGTATCAATTTTTAGGGTTTTATGCACTCTGAAGGGATACTACCTTATGATCTGTATTAAGAAAGGAACTTTTGTCTCCTAACTTAAATCCCTAGTTGTACACAACTTTCACAGCATGGTGGACCTCACTTGCAGTTTTGAAGCAGCACTGAGGATTTTCCTGCCCATTACACTCGCCTCCTCCTTTCAGACATACCCACTATTAGTGAGATGTAGTGTGTAATTACAAAAAACCTGAAACTGTGTTTTCTTAATAGTGAATTTTGTTTTCATTCAGATAGGAAAATGCAGTTATAAAGTAATTTACATTCCTCTTAAATTGCAGTTTTATTATTTCCTACCAGAATTTAGTCTCTTAATAAGGAACAGGCAGATTAAATTGAATACCTGCTTTTTTTTTTTTTTCCTTCTCCTTTCAAATTGTTCTACTTTAAAATGCTTTGCTTGCTGAGTAGGCACAGCTTGTGTTTAAGTGGCCCTTCTCAGACTAGGGGTTAAAGGTTTCTTTGGGAGACCCATGTTTTGAAAAGAATGGCTTCATTCTGAGTTCTGTCAATTATGGAAAGGTCACTCTCCACAGCCAGAGCCCTGGAATGGTTGTTGTGTTAAAAGCTGTCAGAGGCTTTCCTGAAAACTGCTGGGATAGCAATATTAACTTGGACATAATAAAAAGAAAGGTGAGGTAGAAAAACTTTTCACCCTTCCCAGCTCTAAGAATTTGTCTTTTCGATATTCCTTGTGTTCATCCAAACCTGCCATTCATTTTATTCCACTGTGATTCCACTTGCCTAAATATTGTTCTTCCTCCTTCCCCCACATTACCAGCATTTCAGCAACCTTCTACAAGATGTCAGAAGAACAAGTAAACTTTTCCAGCATGCTCTGAGGAAAGCTCACTGCAGCAGTTTAAGATGTAACCAGCATTTCTGGCTCCTTGTCTTCTCTACAGGAGGTTACCACTCCCAAAACAGCATCTCAGCCTCTTCAAATGAGCACAGCTAATTAGAGTGGGGCTGGGATAAAGTGCCAGAATTTGCACTGAAGTGCCCCAGGCAGATGAGCACATTCCAACTCTGCAGTCCTGCTGCCCTATATTTGCTCAGAGATGGCAACAAAAAGCTGCAGGGAGGGAATCGGGAAAGGTGTTAAAGCCCTGCAGTTGTCTGCTAAATGACCATAATTGCCAGCCTGAGCTCTTCAGGTTCCTGCCCAAAACCACAGGGTGTCTCACCTGTGCTCAACCTGGAGGCAGTTCAGCAGCAATGCCAACACTTGGGGATGTTCTGTCCATGCACTTTCACCTACAGCCAGTCAGAGATGAAAGACCAACCAGCGAACGCTTATCTAAAAATATTCAGGTTTTTGGCACTATCAGGAGGCAGAATTTCATGACAAGGAGGAAGTCAAGACTAGACCCTCCATGGAAAACATGGAGAAGCTGAGGTGCAGCAGCAGCATCACTTATTGAAAACAGAAGCAAATCCATAAAATGATCAAGCTCATAAAAGTACAACTCAGTTTCCTTTCCCAGCTCTATTTTAACTGATTGTTTTTCCAATACAAGTATCCTGTGTCAGCATTTGCTTCTAACACTTGCTTTGACAATTACCAAGTTTATCATGAGCATGGGTCCTGAGTGCACGACAATGCTCAGCCTCTGAACAGAACTCTTCAGCTGACAAAAATCAAGTGCGCAAACTTCTGCTCCAGTCACGCCATCCACCATCCCAGCATACTAAAGTGTGGGAGGTGCTTTGTCTAATTGTAACATTCTGTTCTGTCTTCTCCCCATAATTTTTGTAATAACCAGAGAAGACCTTGCTGTGATATAGCAAAGAATACCCCTGAACCTCACCAGTAAAAGACATTCCATTTAAATTATTAAAATTGTGTTTTTAACACGTTTTCTCAGTTTAAGAAAGCATTTCTGGTTCTAGGTTTTATTTATTTTTTTCTTTCCACAGCCATGTCTTTGTCATCCTCCTCTGGAACACAGTTTTTCTTTAAGAGAAAAAGAATCCATTTGTTGTTTAATTTCTCACATTAATATCACAGGACAGACTGTTTACCATGGGTCAAGTTCTGCTGTCCTTGGTGTTTGCTATTAGAATTCATCTGAGAAAGAAGAACCAGGGATGTGGTTCTGGGCTGCAAGCCAATTCTTGACTTCTCTCGAGCACTACAATGCAGTTGTTCTAAATCAAGCCTTTCACAGAATCCCAGAACAGGTGAGGTTGGAAAAGATCACCATGGATCATCTGGTCCAAACCCTCTGCTCCAGCAGGGTCATCCCAGAGCACAGGGCACAGGATTGTGTCCTGAAGGTTCTGGAATATCCCCAGTAAGGGAGACTGGGACAATATGATCCAGTGCTTGGTCACTGCACAGGAGTTCTGCCCCAAGCTCAGGTGGAGCCTCCTGGGCATCAGTTCCTGCCTGCTGCCTCCTGTCCTGTAGGCTGGAAAACCTGTGAGGAGCCTGTCCCGTGCTCTGAGCCCTCCCTGCAGATATTCACACAATTACTGAGGTCCCCTCAGCCACCTCTCAAAGCTGAACAGCCCCAGCTCCCTCAGCCTCCTCTTCCTCCGAGATATCGAAGTTATGACAGGAAAAAGAACGTGTAGCCAGTGAACACAGCACATTTCTGTGAGCACTTTACCAGCACAGCTTCACCAGCCATAAATCAGAAACCACAGCAATCAGAGCAAGAACCTGAGCACGCGGCTGGGAGCTGAGGATGGAGAGGATGGGCGGTGGTTTGGGGCAGTTTGGGGAATTCAGTGGCATTTTGGGGCAGTTTAGGGTGGTTTGTGGGGGTTCAGTGGTGTTTTGGGGTGGTTTGTGGTGGTTTGACAGCGTTTTGAGGTGATGGTTTGTGATGGTTCAGGTGGTGTTTTGGGGTGTTTTGGTGCTGGTGTTTTGGGGCAGTTTGTGGTGGCTTGGCAGTATTTTGGGGCAGTTTGTGGCACTTCAGGTGGCATTTTGGGGCAGTTTGAGGCATTTTAGGGCAGTTTGTGGCAGTTCAGGTGCTGGTTTTGGGCAGTTTTGGGGCAGTTCTGGTGGTTCAGGTGGTGTTTTGGGGCAGATTGTGACAGTTCAAGTGGTATTTGGGGGCATTTTGGGGCATTTTGTGAGGTTCAGGTGCCGTTTTTTGGTCGGTTTTTGGGGCAGTTTGTGGCGGTTCAGGTGCCGTTTTGGGGCGGTTCGTGGCTGCTCATTTGGGTCGGGCTGGGCCCGTTCGGGTCG